>JBBGZY010001000.1:600000-1109488 GCA_037952925.1 Lithobates clamitans | reverse complement strand
TAATTTGCCATTTTCTGAGTCATACAAGTGGTCCCCAATTCTCTGCCTCAGTTCCCTAATTGTTTTGCCCACGTAGAAGGCTTTGCAGGCGCAGTTCATAAGGTAAACTACACCTTTCGTACTGCAATCGGCGAAGGTCCATGGGACCTCTTTGCCTGCCTACAGGCAGTTTCCCTTTCAGCCTATATTTTATGCTGAATAGCTATCCTTTTATAATGTGCCTACAGCATGCCCCTTTATAGCTTCCCATGTTGTTATCCCAGCACTGACTACATACCTTGCTACTTTGACTTGTTGTCCTGTGACGTGAATTTTAGCCAGCTGGCATTACTGACCGGTGAGTCAATCTTTACATGACTCTATTACCATGTTTGTTACAGCTGTCATTGTAACCTCTTTGAGTGCACACCAAGCACTCCAACTTTACCTGGGGGGATCCTGTTCACTGCCCAATAACAACCAGTGGCCTCATTCCATCCATTATACGATCATCTGCTTTTGGTCCTCACTCAAGTCCATGTGCATGTCTATGTATTTTAGGGGTGAGTGCCAGTTTCATATCTATGTGTGCAACACCTTTTTACCCTCTTCCCACACACCTCACCCGTGGGGTTTCCCCTTACCCATCTCACTGTCCCCCCTCTTCCCCTTCCCTCCCTTCCCTTTCCCCTTTCCCCATTCCCTCCCCCCTTTCCGTCCTCCCTCCCCCTCCCCCTGTTTTTCCCCCTTCTTTCCCCTTCCCCCCCCCTTCCCTTCCTCCCTTCCCCCTCCCTCCCCCCCCCCTTTTCCCCCCCCTTTTTCTCCCCCCCCTTTTCCCCCCCCTTTCTTCCTCTTCCCCTTCCCTTTCTCCCCCCTTCCCCCCCCCCCTTTTTTCCCCCCCTCCCCCCCACTTTCCTCCATTCACTCACCCCCCATGGTCTTTTCCTCACTTGCACACTGTTTGATTTTTAAAAACACATCACTGGCACCCCCCTACCCTACTCCTCCCTTTGATTGACTCTTCATTCATGTACTCTACCTCATTATATAATTTATCAATCCAGGGTCTGTTTAGTCATCCCCTGTGTTCGCCGCGGGGGGAATCACTTGGGGCCATGCGTACCCACAGGCAACCATAGAACGGGTGAGCCCATCCTTTTTCTATCTATATTGTATACTATATAATGTATCATTCAATGTTTTTGCTGCCTTCTTATGTTTTGGTATAATCTTTGTATGATTGTATTTACTACAATTACTGTATGTTGTACCACAGATATTGCTCTCCTGAGGAAGCGGTGAAACCGCGAAACCGGTCGAGAATCCAAGCTCTATTTGTGTCTACCTCACTACAAGTTGTAATTTAATTGGTTGTATGCATTGCTCCCATTTTTAATTGCAACTGTATGTGCTATTGTTACAATCTTTTAATCATGTCTTCTATTAAAATGAAATTTTTATATTTTATTATTGTTTTTGTTACTATTACCTTTTACCATTAATATTGATTATACCTGGTACCGGAATAGTCCCCCCGTTTTTTCCCCCCCCTCTTTAGGGGTTATTGCCTTTAGTGCATGCGGTATTGAGATTTTGGTCGACAGTGGCAGCTACCTGCGACCTCTCCCTACCCCATGCCTCTTGCCTTTGTATGTGTCTCTGCACAGATTAACAGATCTCCATGCAGTCCTTCCAGGTCTTCTGGAGCAGGTAGTCAACCCAGTGTAGAAAAAGAAAAGAGGGTGCACTGGCCTAGTGCATTATCCAACAGATTTATTAAAAGATATGAATAAAATCATAAAGATGTCTACTCACAAACATAAGTTAAAAATACGCTTGTCAGGCCACGTGTGGCTATCACTCCTCAGTTGCTCGAATCACCAAACCTGGGAGTGGGAGGTCCTGGATGAGACCCCTCAACTGACGTGTTTCGAAGGACTGGCCTTCTTCTGAAGGGCCTAGCTTGAAATGGCTTAATTCACAGTTCTTATAACCCACAGACACACCCACAATGTGAGAGCCATGGCCCCTCCCATGGGATTGAATGAGGAAGGGCTAAGAGTTGAAGTGAAGTGCACTAATACATCAACCACATGAACACCACAGAAATACAAAAATACACAAAAGGCAGATATGCAGCTACCAGGAAGGACAAATGCACAAGCTGCATTATGATCCAGTCAAAATCATCACATCTGTACTACACTCCAAACGCTAGTGATGAGTGACTACATCATTAAATAGCAAAAAACTAGGGGATCCGGAGATGTTAGCTGTATTGTGAACATAGTATCACTGTATGTGCACTTAGCACAATGATGCAGGTGCCCCAAAAGGGGCGAAGGAACATGGAGCAGGGAAACTCAAATGAACCCTATACGCCCAAGAACAGTGCATTGGGGATGGGCCCCCAGGGACCCGCAGGAGTGGCGAGAGCTGGAGGACATCATATGATGCCCGCCCGGAGGAAGAAGATATTCCTGCCGGCATCATTTTACTATGGCCCGGTAAGGAAGTGGTTAAGCATTTGCTAATAACATTTTGGAAATATACACATACTGCCTATTGTATATCCACTCTTTTTAGGCATGAGATCACATTGATAATACACACATATACTCTAATGTGAAGGTCTTTTTATGTTATTAGGACTGTGGACACAATGTGAGAGCCCTGATTCACATTGAAAAAGTACTGATAATGTAGGTGACACGCCTCATCTCTGATCGCCGTGCACAAGGACAGTGAATGTGACAGGCTGTGATTGGACACAGCTGGTCACAGGTTAAAGAGCAATATTTATTGGCTCTTTACACTGACACAGCCCATCCCCGATCGGGGTAGAGAGCCAATGAAACTGGCTCTTTACCACGTGACCCGCTGTGTCCAATCACAGTCGGTCACAGAATGTTAACAAGCCGTGGTAACGAGCTGTTACTGTGTTCTCCTCCTCACACACTGATTGTTACTGCCATACAGTACACACCAAATCACACTGATTGCACCCAGCAGTAAAGAGGATCTGTCACCAGCCCATCAGAGTACCCGAGTACCCGTCACAGCCCCTCAGAGTAACCGAGTACCTGTCACCAGATCCATCAGAGTACCCGGGTACCTGTCACAAACCCATCAGAATACCCGAGTACCTGTCACCAGCCCATCCGAGTACCTGTTTACAGCCCAGAGTACCCAAGTACTTATCTCCAGCCCATCAGAGTACCCGAGTACCTATCTGCAGCCCATCAGAGTACCCAAGTACCTTTCTCCAGCTCATCAGTACCCGAGGACCTGTCTCCAGCCCAGAGTACTTAAGAACTTATCTGCAGTCCATTAGAGTACCCGAGTACCTGTCCTCAACCCAGAGTACCCGAGTACCTATCTGCAGCCCATCAGAGTACCCGAGTACCTATCTGCAGCCCATCAGAGTACCCAAGTACCTTTCTCCAGCTCATCAGTACCCGAGTACCTGTCTCCAGCCCAGAGTACCCGAATACCTATTTCCAGCCCAGAGTACCCGAGTACTTATCTGCAGCCCAGCAGAGTACCTGTCTCCAGCCCATCAGAATACTCGAGTACCTGTCCCCAGCCCAGAGTACATATCTGCAGACCACCAGAGTACCCGAGTACCTGTCTCCAGCCCAGAGTACCCGAGCACCTATCTCCAGCCCATCAGATTACTCAAGTACCTATCTGGAGCCCATCAGAGTACCCAAATACCTTTCTCCAGTTCATCAGTACAGGAGTACCTGTCTCCAGCCCAGAGCACCCAATTATTAGGAACAAAGAATACGGAGGAGAGATGGGTTTGCTTTAAGAGCATATTAAATAAGGGCATTAGCCAATGTATCCCATTGGGTAATAAATTTAAAAGAGCGAACAAAAATCCTGGATGGCTTAACTCCAATGTAAAAATGCATATAAAAGCAAAGGAGAAGGCCTTCAAAAAATACAAGGTTGAGGGATCATCCTCAGCATTCAGACTTTATAAAGAATGCAATAAGAAATGAAAGGGTGCAATTAAGACGGCTAAGATAGAACATGAAAGACACATAGCGGAGGAGAGCAAAAAAAATCCCAAGAAATTCTTTAAGTATGTAAACAGTAAAAAAGGGAGGACAGACCATATTGGCCCCATAAAGAACGAGGAAGGACATCTGGTTACAAAGGATGGGGAGATGGCAAAGGTATTGAATTTATTCTTCTCCTCAGTCTTCACGAGTGAATCGGGGGGCTTCAGTAACCAAAACTGCAGTGTTTATCCTCATGACACAACACAGGAAGCACCTCATGGTTAACAGAGGACAGAATTAAAATTAGACTTGAGAAACTTAACATTAATAAATCACCGGGACCAGATGGCTTGCATCCGAGGGTACTTAGAGAACTCAGTCAGGTGATTGCCAGACCGTTGTTCCTAATTTTTACAGACAGTCTATTGACTGGAATGGTACCAGCTGATTTGAGAAAAGCCAATGTAGCACCAATATTTAAAAAGGGCCCAAAAAACATCCCTGGGAATTACAGACCAGTTAGCCTAACATCAATAGTATGTAAAATCTTGGAGGGGATGATAAGGGACTATATACAAGATTTTAGTAATAAGAACGATATCATTAGCAGTAATCAGCATGATTCATGAAGAATCGTTCTTGCCAAACCAATCTATTAACCTTCTATGAGGAGGTGAGTTGCCATCTAGATAAAGGAAGGCCCGTAGACGTGGTGTATCTGGATTTTGCAAAAGCATTTGACACAGTTCCCCATAAACGTTTACTGTACAAAATAGGGTCCGTTGGCATGGACCATAGGGTGAGTACCTGGATTGAAAACTGGCTACAAGGCCGTGTTCAGAGGGTGGTGATAAATGGGGAGTACTCAGAATGGTCAGGGGTGGGTAGTGGGGTTCCCCAGGGTTCTGTGCTGGGACCAATCTTATTTAATTTGTTTATAAACAATCTGGAGGATGGGATAAACAGTTCAATCTCTGTATTTGCAGACGATACTAAGCTAAGTAGGGCAATAACTTCTCGGCAGGATGTGGAAACCTTGCAAAAAGACCTGAACAAATTAATGGGGTGGGCGACTACATGGCAAATGAGGTTCAATGTAGAAAAATGTAAAATAATGCATTTGGGTGGCAAAAATATGAATGCAATCTATACACTGGGGGGAGAACCTCTGGGGGAATCTAGGATGGAAAAGGACCTGGGGGTCCTAGTAGATGCCAGGCTCAGCAATGGCATGCAATGCCAAGCTGCTGCTAATAAGGCAAACAAAATATTGGCATGTATTAAAAGGGGGATCAACTCCAGAGATAAAACGATAATTCTCCCGCTCTACAAGACTCTGGTCCGGCCGCACCTGGAGTATGCTGTCCAGTTCTGGGCACCAGTCCTCAGGAAGGATGTACTGGAAATGGAGCGAGTACAAAGAAGGGCAACAAAGCTAATAAAGGGTCTGGAGGATCTTAGTTATGAGGAAAGGTTGCGAGCGTTGAACCTATTCTCTCTGGAGAAGAGACGCTTGAGAGGGGATATGATTTCAATTTACAAATACTGTACTGGTGACCCCACAATAGGGATAAAACTTTTTCGCAGAAGAGAGTTTAATAAGACTCGGGGCCACTCATTACAATTAGAAGAAAAGAGGTTTAACCTTAAACTACGTAGAGGGTTCTTTACTGTAAGAGCGGTAAGGATGTGGAATTCCCTTCCACAGGCGGTGGTCTCAGCGGGGAGCATTGATAGCTTCAAGAAACTATTAGATAATCACCTGAATGACCGCAACATACAGGGATATGTAAGGTAATACTGACACATAATCACACACATAGGTTGGACTTGATGGACGTGTGTCTTTTTTCAACCTCACCTACTATGTAACTATGTAACTATGTAACTATGTAACCTATCTCCAGCCCAGAGTACCCAAGTACTTATCTGCAGCCCATCAGAGTACCCGAGTACCTGTCTTCAGCTCATAAGAGTACCCAAGTACCTTTCTCCAGCTCATCAGTATCTGAGTACCTGTCTTCAGCCCAGAGTACTCAAGAACTTATCTGCAGCCCATTAGAGTACCCGAGTACCTGTCCTCAGCCCAGAGTACCCGAGTACCTGTCCTCAGCCCAGAGTACCCGAGTACCTATCTGCAGCCCATCAGAGTACCTGAGTACCTATCTGCAGCCCATCAGAGTACCCAAGTACCTTTCTCCAGCTCATCAGTACCCGATTACCTGTCTCCAGCCCATCAGTACCCGAGTACCTATCTGCAGCCCAGCAGAGTACCTGTCTCCAGCCCATCGGAATACCCGAGTACCTGTCCCCAGCCCAGAGTACATATCTGCAGACCGCCAGAGTACCCGAGTACCTGTCTCCAGCCCAGAGTACCCGAGCACCTATCTCCAGCCTGTCAGAGTACTCAAGTACCTATCTGGAGCCCATCAGAGTACCCAAATACCTTTCTCCAGCTCATCAGTACAGAAGTACCTATCTCCAGCCCAGAGAACCCAAGTACTTATCTGTAGCCCAGAGTACCCGAGTACCTGTCTCCAGCTCTTGAGAGTACCTAAGTACCTGTCTCCAGCACAGAGTACACAAGTACCCATCTCCAGCCCAGAGTACCTATCTGCAGCGCATCAGAGTACCAAAGTACCTGTCTCCAGTCCATTAGAGTACCTGAGTACCTATCTGCAGCCCATCAGAGTACCCGAGTACCTATCTGTAAGCCCATCAGATTACTCGAGTACCTGACTCCAGCCCATCAGAGTACCCAAGTACCTATCTGTAAGTCCATCAGATTACTCGAGTAAATGTCTCCAGCCCATCAGAGTACCCGAGTACCTATCTGCAGCCCATGCCTCATAGAATATAGCTTGGGGTGTTTTCTTTCCAAAATGGGTTCATTTTGTGGGTAATTCCACTGTCATGGTGCTCCAGGACATTCAAAAGTGTGATGGGTAGGATTGTAACTTATGCTCCTAGAACACCTGATGGCGCTCCCTGCATGTTTGGCCACTGTATGTGGCCAGGCTGTGTAAAAGTCTCACACATGTGGTATCACCATACCCAGGAGGAGTAGCAGAATATATTTTGGGGTGTAATTGTTGCTATATACATGCTATGTGTTAGAAATATCTTAGAAATTGACCACTTTGTGTAAAAAAAAAAAAATCATTTACTTTCCACATTTTTCAAAAACTTGACATGTTCAAAAGTCTCATAATGTCTCATAGAATATACCTTGGAGTGTTTGCTTTCCAAAATGGGGTCATTGTGTGGGTAATTCCATTGTTGTGGTGCTCATGGGCCTTCAAAAGTGTAATAGGTCGTTTATGCTCCTAGAACGCCTGACGGTGCTCCCTGCATGTTGGACCTCTTTATGCGGCCAGGCTGTGAAAATGTCTCAGACATGTAGTATCTCAAGAGGAGTAGCAGAATGTATTTTGGGGTGTAATTGGAAGTATACATATGCTGTGTGTGAGAAATAACTTGTTATTATGACAATTTTATGTAAAAAGAAAAAAAATTTCCCACAAATTGTGGGAAAAAACTCGCCCACAAAACTCGCCATGCCTCTTACTAAATGCCTTGGACTGTGCTATTCAAAAAGGGGTCATTTGGGGGTATTTGTACTGTCCTGACATTTCAGGGCCTCAAGAAATGAGATGGGCCATCAGTGCATCAGGAGTGATCAATTTTCAATGATCGCCACCATAGCTTGTAGACTCAAACTTTCACACAGACTAAATAATATCCACTAATTTGGGTTATTTTTACCAAAGATATCTAGCAGTATAAATTTTGGCCCAAATTTATAAACAAAAATTACTTATTTGCAAAAATTTTATCATAGAAACGAAAAAAAAAGTGTTTTTTTTTTCAAAATATATATGTACACACAACATTCCAGTGTGGTTGTATAGCAAATCCGATTAGTACAGATCAGACTGGGGTTCTCAGTCACCCTGTGCCCCTAATAGACACAGGGTAACTTAGACATAGGAGGTGCATGGGGAGTGGAAACAAGGGTTTCCCAACCTCTCCAAGGGATTCTGGGTTCCCCCAGCCCCCCGCCCAAAGTGACTCCCGTCACAACCAGAAGTTTCCCTAAAAAGGGGACCATAAATATAGCTGTGTGTGTGTGTATATATATATATATATATATATATATATATATATATATATATATATAAAATGAGCCTACTAGGAGGCGACCCCCTGCCCAAATGGTGCAGTTCGTAAAACTTTGGGTTTAGGGCTAGGGACTTTAAACAGAAAGGGGAAGAGAGGAAGAGGAAGGAGAATTGTCATAGAGGTAGGGGGCACTCAACCCAGTGTCTGTAGTGGAACAGTTTCAGAGATTCTTCTCCAACTTGTTCACAGTTCCCAAACCAAACGGGGACATCTGCTATATCTTGAATCTCAAAGCCCTTATTGTCTTCATTCATGGCTAGACATTCTGCATGATATTTACCAGGTCTCTCATAGCCTCTCTCAGGAAGAGTTTCTGGCCTCTGTGGGCATTAAGGTCACATACTTGCATCTCCCCATTTACAAGCTCATCAGCTATTCCTTCAATGAGCTGTAAGCATCCAGCACTTCTAGTTTGTGCCCCTGCCATTTGGCCTATCCTCTGCATCTCAAGTATTTGCTAAGGTGCTGGCACTTGTACTTGCCTTGCTGCACACCAATGGTACCCTTTTGTGGGATATCTGGACAACTTACTGCTAAGGGAGCAGTCTTCCTGGGTTCTTACAATGCAAATCAAACCATCCAGTCCTTGCGAAGATTTGGCTGGGACCTAAACCTTCAGAAGTCAGCAATGGAAAAGGCTAATCATTTGGAATATCTGGGTATAATCCCAGACATATCGCAAAGCAGAGGAGAAAATCAAAACTCTCTCCTCCCAGACTCTGATTCTCGCTACTACATAAGAGTTCTGAGGCTGATGGTTGCCTCCTTTATGGCAGTCCTATTCGCTCAGTTCCACCCCTTACCCGTACAACATTTTATCATCATGGGACAAGTCGATCCAGCCCTTGGACAGGCTGATTCACGAGATCCCAACAACCAGGTTATTCCGGGCCTGGTAGCTGAAGAATCCTGCTCTGGAACTGGGAAAGTCATTCCCTTCAGTCTCAAGGAAGAGCCTCATGACAGATACCAGCCTGTTGGACTGGGGAAGAATGAAGGAGACTTGGTAAGTGCACAGGACTTGAATTTTAGAGGAGTCTCATCTCCCAATCAACATTCTGGAATTTGAGGTTATTTGGTTGTCCCTGAAGCTCTGGACGCTCCAAACGGGGGGGGGGGGGGGGGTCATCTGATTAGGATTTAGTCAGACAACACCAGATGTTTTTCTGTGACAAGAGTGGTAGAAAGGACCCTGTCCTGTGGAGAACTTTGTTCCAGACTTGTCCACCATTTACAGTCCTGGCCTGGACAATTGGCAGTCAGACTATCTTAGCCAGCAGTTCTGAACCCATTGGAAGAAGACCTCCTGGCCTTCAGGTTCAACAACAAATTGGGACAGATTTGCCTCCAAGTACAGGGACCTTACAGCAGAAATAGTGGATACACTGGTATGTGGCCCCCTCATTGGCTTTATCCTGGGAGGAGGTTTCAGGGGTTATGCAAGAGTTTATGGGACAAATTACAACTTTCTGATTCTAAATACAGATGCTTACTTTCTGCTGTTGCCAAGACATG
Organism: Lithobates clamitans; assembly: GCA_037952925.1. Taxonomy (NCBI): domain Eukaryota; kingdom Metazoa; phylum Chordata; class Amphibia; order Anura; family Ranidae; genus Lithobates; species Lithobates clamitans. The sequence goes on along the minus strand of JBBGZY010001000.1, from coordinate 1,099,802 downwards.
GCCGTCCACCTAAACTGACAGGCCAGGCAAGGAGAGCATTAATCAGAGAAGCAGCCAAGAGGCCCATAATAAGTCTGGAGGAGCTGCAGAGATCCATAGCTCAGGTGGAAGAATCTGTCCACAGGACAACTATTAGTCGTGCAATCCACAAATCTGCCCTTTATAGAAGAGTGGCAAGAAGAAAGCCATTGTTGAAAGAAAGCCATAAGAAGTCTTGTTTGCAGTTTGCGAGAAGCCAATCTATTAACCTTCTATGAGGAGGTGAGCTGCCATCTAGATAAAGAAAGACCCGTAGATGTGGTGTATCTGGATTTTGCAAAAGCATTTGATACAGTTCCCCATAAACATTTACTGTACAAAGTAAGGTCTGTTGGCATGGGCCATAGGGTGAGTACATTGAAAAGTGGCTACAGGGGCAAGTTCAGAGGGTAGTGATAAATGGGGAGTACTCGGAATGGTCCGGGGTGGCAAGGTGGGTCCCTCAGGGTTCTGTCCTGGGACCAATCCTATTTAATTTATTCATAAACCACCTGGAGGATGGGATGAACAGCTCAATCTCTATATTTGCGGACAATGCTAAGCTAAGCAGGGCAATAACTTCTCTGCAGGATGTAGAAACCTTGCAAGAAGATTTGAACAAATTAATGGGGTGGGCAACTACATGGCAAATGAGGTTTAATGTAGAAAAATGTAAAATAATGCATTTGGGTGGCAAAAATATGAATGCAATCTATTCACTAGGGGGAGAACCTCTGGGGAAATCTAGGATGGAAAAGGACCTGGGGGTCCTAGTAGATGACAGGCTCAGCAATGGCATCCAATACCAAGCTGCTGCAAGCAAAGCAAACAGAATATTGGCATGCATTAAAAAGGGGATTAACTCCAGAGATAAAACGATAATTCTCCCACTCTACAAAGCTCTGGTCCGGCCGCACCTGGAGTATGCTGTCCAGTTCTGGGAACCAGTCCTCAGGAAGGATGTGCTGGAACTGGAGAGAGTCCAGAGAAGGGCAACAAAGCTAATATAGGGATTGAAGGACCTTGGGTATGAGGAAAGGTTACGAGCACTGAACTTGTTCTCTCTGGAGAGGAGGCGCTTGAGAGGGGATATGATTTCAATGTACAAATACTGTACTGGTGACCCCATAATAGGGATAAAACTTTTCAGCGAAAGGGAATTTATTAAGATATGCGGCCATTCACTAAAATTAGAAGAAAAGAGGTTTAACCTTAAACTGCGTAGGGGGTTCTTTACTGTAAGAGCGGTTAGGATGTGGACACAGCAAACATGTGGAAGAAGGTGCTCTGGTCATATGAGACTAAAAATTTTACTTTTTGGCTTAAAAGCAAAACTCTATGTGTGGCCGAAAACGAACACTGCACATCACCCTGAACACACCATCTCCACATGGTGGTGGCAGCATCATGTTGTGGGGATGCTTTTCTTCAGCAGGGACAGGGAAGCTGGTCAAAGTTGATGGGGAGATGGGTTGAGCCAAATACAGGCCAATCCTAGAAGAAAACCTGTTATGCCCCGTACACACGGTCGGATTTTCCGACGGAAAATGTGTGATAGGACCTTGTTGTCGGAAATTCCGACCATGTGTGGGCTCCATCACACATTTTCCATCGGATTTTCCGACACACAAAGTTTGGGAGCAGGCTATAAAATTTTCCCAGATCTGGGATGAATGAGTTTGAAGTTTGCAAAAACATCTCCCTGTATCTTAAAAAGGTCATATTCAAATACTGGCACGCATCACAACAGGATGAGTCCCAACCCACACCAATAGCTGTGGAAGAAAGAAAGGCCCTTGATGCTCTAGTCTCCCTCTTACAAGAGAACCCTGACTTTGATTCAGATACAGAGATTTCCAATCACCAACATGCATTGACACGTATGGCAAACTTACCTATTAGGTCTACTAAAATGCCTCCACTCTCTAAATACAAACCTATTGAATTCTTCTTGTCACAAGTCAAGAGGGACCTTTCAAAAGTAAATTGGAAATACAGGGGACTGGATAACATCTCACGAGAAGAAAGAAAAGCCCTGAAGGAACTTGTTGAAGCCCCCGGCATTGTCATCAAGGGCAGTGATAAGGGGGGTAATGTGGTCCTCCTAACTGAGAATCAATACGAAAATGAAGTTAAAAGACTTCTTATGGATGAATCCACTTACCGGAAGCTCCACTCCAACCCCTTCACTGCCATTGTCAATGCCCTTAACCACCTTCTTAGTCTAGGTTTGGAAGAAAAACTGATCACCAAAAAAGAGTTTAATTATCTACGGATACAACAGTTCAATACCCCAACATTTTATATTATCCCCAAGCTCCATAAGTCTCTGCAGAATCCACCCGGCAGACCCATAGTCTCCGCTGTCAATGGTCCCCTTGGGAAAATTGGCAAGTTCGTTGATGCCCTTATTAAGGATCTAGTATCCGACCTGCCCTCATTTGTGCAGGACACAAGGGACGTACTGCGGCGACTGGACACTGTGGTCATGCCACCTGGGGCGCTCTTGGTAGGGATTGATGTTGAATCGTTATATACATCAATACCCCATACATGGGGCCTACGGGCAGTTCAATTTTTCCTTGAGAGGAGGTTCCCCTCTCTTGAGCAGCAGAATGAATTCATTGGCGAGCTTCTCGCCTTTCTACTTGAACATAACTGCTTCCAATTCCTGGGAACCTTCTACCAGCAAATAAGGGGGACCTCCATGGGAGCCCCCTGGGTGCCCTCATACGCATGCCTACATCTTGGTATGTGGGAGGAGGAGTTGGTTTATCCTGCATCAATGTACCTCAGCCACTGCCATATGTGGCTGAGGTACATTGATGATGTTCTGATGATCTGGGGGGGCTCCAAACATGAGCTCCAGATGTTCATGGATGAGCTAAACTCTAATGACAGGAACATAAGACTCACTTTTTCCTCTCAACCCCATTCCCTTCCATTCCTTGACTTGACTATACAAGTAGATAATGGTATGATCAAGACGAAGACCTTCAGAAAACCCACAGCAGCAAATACCCTCCTCCAGGCCTCCAGTGACCACCCCAAATCCCTGATAAAGGCAATTCCGGTAGGCCAATTTCTCAGAGCCCCTAGAAATTGCTCTAGTCAAGATGATTTCTCTGCTGAATCAAAGGAGCTCTATAACAGATTCAGAGAGAGAGGCTACTCTCACTCCTGCATCAGGGAGGCCAGAAGGAGGGCGAATCAGACAGATCGGCCAACACTCCTTGAGAAAAAAGACCATAAGCTCCCAAAGGAGTCACAGAGACCTCTGAGGATTATCACCAAATTTGGTGCTCATTGGGACCAAGTTAGGTCCATACTTAATCAACATTGGCACATTCTGTCAGATTCGCCCATCCTGGGCAAAATTGTAGGTACAAGACCCCTCCTGACTGCCCGCCGTTCTAGAAATTTAAAAGACAGCCTTATCCACTCAGAGTATAAAAGATCTCCTACTCCTAATTGGCTCACTCAACTCCCTCCCCTGAAGGGGATGTATAGATGTGGCCGCTGTTCGGTCTGTAAATTCGTTGAACGTACGGACATGTTCACCGATTCTGAAGGCAAAAAATGCTTTAAAATTGATAATTTTATCAACTGCAATACTACCAGAGTGATTTATATGCTCACTTGCCCTTGTGGCAAACATTATATTGGTAAGACCAAGAGACAGTTGACGGTAAGAATCGGTGAACATGTCCAGAGCATCCTCAGTAAGGATGACGAGCGACCTATTCCATTACACTTCCTCCAATTTCATGGTGGAAGTCCTGTTGGGCTAACGTTCAAAGGTATTTACAGGCTCAACCTTCCACAAAGAAGAGGCGATTTTGACAGGATACTGTACCAAAAGGAGAAAATATGAATATATAACACTAACAGTATGCATCCACAGGGGTTAAACAATGAATTCAATCTTGCTGTATTCCTTACACCATAAACTTTCGTGTTATAGTGTTGGTGATTTCCGTGATATCCACTTAACCCAGGCTTTAATATTAATACTAGACTAATTTTTTATCATCCTTTCAAGTGCCCCCATGACGGTGCACTAACCATATCCTTGTTTAGCCCCCCCCCCTTTTCTTCTCCCCCCCCCTTTTTCCCTCCCCTCCCCTCTTCCCTTCCCTTCTTCTTTCCTTCCTTCTTTCCTCCATCCCTCCCCTTTTTTTGTTTTACCCTCTTGTCCCTTCTCTTTTTCTCCACTACTTCTGATTTCCCCTGTGTCTTTTTTGTTCCTTTTCCATTTTCTCTATTTTTCACGTGCCCCCCCCCCTCTTCCCAACTCCCCTGGCTTTCCCTTATTCTGTTTACCTTTGGCTCCGGTGTGTAGGTTATAATTTCACTTATCCCCCCCATGGGGTATTGGTATTTACGGTTTCTTTCTGCTATTCATGTTTTTAAGTGTTGTTTACATGTGTGCGTGGCTGTCAGTGAAATTACGCCGTAGCTATGACAACCAGACGCTGAAGCCCTTACGTGGTTCCGTTCTGACGCTATATAAGACGACACTACCTGCTACTGCGCATGCTCTGATGAAATCCGAGTCACGGATGAAACGCGTCAGCATGACACCATCACGCTGCCCATAGCGTCCCGGCAGCCTCGCAGACCCACCCACTAGCCCTGTAACCACCGGCCTAAACCACAACGGTTGCCCGCACATATCCGCGGAAACGGAACAAGGGGAGGAACGTGGTCGCCAGTCTACCCGGCCCCGACGCGTTACCCCTCCAGGCTCACCACCATACCTACCTCCACGGGACCGCCAACGGACGTGCACATTAAATGACCCTGTGGAAAATACAGCAATCTGCAATCGTATCAATCCACCTGCTGGAGACAGTGACAGCTATAACTCCTGCCCCTGGAGAGGACTGCAGTCGACACTGGGTGAGATTCAACCTGTACATATCCCAGCAATGGGATAGTTATTATAATTAGCACCTTGTGTCTACCACACTGCATCCAGCTAATAGAGACAGTCACCCAGCTCGGCTCCAAGTCATGTGCATTTGGCCTCCAACATTGTGAGCCACCACAGGCCTAGAGAGACACTCAATACACAGGCATGTATACTCACTATAGCTGCTGTTGAAACAGCCTTGGGTCCCTCTGCTGGTGGTCTCCCCACCATAGGCCCTTGTCATGAGAAGGTCTACCCGTTGGTGGCGCTATCGGTCTCTTGGATCGCAGTACCAGTGTCCATCAGCAGGTGTCTTCCAACACCTAGGACCTGCAGTAAGAGGTCTTTCCTGCTGGTGGCACTGTTGCATCCTCGGGCCGTAGTACCGGCGTCAACCAGCGGGTGCACTCTGGCAGTGTGGAGCAAACAGCTCACACTGCGCTCAGCTGTGACATAAGGTCAATTACCACAGCCTTACAAATACCCAGCAAGCCCTCATAGGCTTGCCTTGGTATCTCTCTCTCCCTGCGTTCTGACCTTGCTGCCTGTTTGACCTTGAGCCTGCTATCTGCCTTGTCCTGATCTGATCCAATCCCTATCCTGAGGCCTTCCTAGTCCTGTCCCTTCTGTTCCTGGCTCCCTTGGATCCCTGCCCTGAACCCCATCCATCCATCCTCTCCTTGTCCTGTTCAGTTTCCCGTCCTTACCCTTCTGCTGACTTCCCTGTGTATGACCTTGGCTTGGCTTTGATTACGATTACGGTATCTCCATTTACATATATATATTGTTGTTTGTAGTGGGTTGTTGTGTGGGTTTGCACTGTTTATATTCCTTTCACTTATCACTTGTTAATAAACACCATCATTTCATTACATGTGTTTCTGGTCTCCTCTGTGCAGTCCACACAGTCTGGTCAATTAGATATCCTGACAGCATACCAAGGCCATCCCTGACCAGACGTGGCTGCACTGAGAAACCGTCCTGTTACGGTGGGCGCGCAAAATGGACTTTGATGAAATTGTCTATTATTCTCTGCTGGTGGCAGAGGATAATGAATATTGTTGTCAGACTCTTAAAGATTGGACCCGAGACCAACTGCTGGAAATGATACAAACCGCCCATTTACTTGTAGATCAAGGTCATGTGTTATTTGAGGATGTTCAGCCTTTGATCCAATTATGTACAAAGTCAGCCTTGTCATGCATTCCCGAAGGTAGTGACGATTTCTCCCCTCCTTTCAGTTGTGACCAGGTTGAATCCCTGGTATGGTTGTTAGAGGATGATCCGGCTTCCTTTGATGGACACTATCACCCAGCAGGTGTTATCCGATTGCATTTATTCAGTACAATCTTTGGTTAGTCAGGCTGTATGTGAATCAGCGTTTGTTCAACCTTTGCTGCAGGCATGGTCAGACCTCCTGTCTTTAGCTAAGCCACACTATTCCAGCCCTACCATTAATCATCTGCTTTCCAAAAGATCTATTTCCCCGTCACCTATGGCAACCTCAGCTACAACCCAGTTTAATCAGCTCCCTACCAAATACTACCACCCAGTCTCCAAGTGTCGCACCCATCCTGCCTTCAATTCACCTGTCTCTTCTCCTCCACCTGTAACAGTCCCACAAAACCCCTCTCTAGCTACAGTTCCTTGGTCTTCCTTCTGCCCAGCTACTTTCTTTTCCTACAGCCCTGCACCTACATACAAAACTGCACGGGCTAAACCAAAGAAGAAGCAAAAATTCTTCCCGACCCACACCATCTTGCCAGTAACCCAACCTGTTCCAGCTTTGCAGTCTGACGTTCCAGCTCGCCAGTCTAATGTTCCAGCCTTCCAGTCTGATGTTCCAGCCTTCCAGTCTGATGTTCCAGCCTTCCAGTCTGATGTTCCAGCCTTCCAGTCTGATGTTTCAGCTTTCCAGTCTGATGTTCCAGCTTTGCAGTCTGATGTTCCAGCTTTGCAGTCTGATGTTCCAGCTTTGCAGTCTGATGTTCCAGCTTTGCAGTCTGATGTTCCAGCTTTGCAGTCTGAAGTTCAAGCTTTGCAGTCTGAAGTTCAAGCTTTGCAGTCTGAAGTTCAAGCTTTGCAGTCTGAAGTTCCAGCTTTGCAGTCTGATGTTCCAGCCTTCCAGTCTGATGTTCCAGCCTTCCAGTCTGATGTTCCAGCTTTGCAGTCTGAAGTTCCAGCTTTGCAGTCTGCTGTTCCAGCCTTCCAGTCTGCTGTTCCAGCCTTCCAGTCTGCTGTTCCAGCTTTGCAGTCTGCTGTTCCAGCCTTCCAGTCTGCTGTTCCAGCCTTCCAGTCTGAAGTTCCAGCTTTGCAGTCTGAAGTTCCAGCTTTGCAGTCTGAAGTTCCAGCTTTGCAGTCTGCTGTTCCAGCTTTGCAGTCTTGTGTTCCAGCTTTGCAGTCTTGTGTTCCAGCCTTCCAGTCTGCTGTTCCAGCCTTCCAGTCTGATGTTCCAGCTTTGCAGTCTGATGTTCCAGCTTTACAGTCTGATGTGCCTGCCTCCCAGTCTGTCGTCCCGATGCCTGCCTTCCAGCTCGATGTCCCTGCCTTCCAGCCGGATGTCTTGCAGCTTGCCTTCCAGCCTGATGTCTTGATGCCTACCTACCAGTCTGATGTGCCAGCTTCCCAGTCTGATTTGCCAGCTTCCCAGTCTGATGTGCCAGCTTTCCAGATTGATGTGCCAGCTTCCCAGATTGATGTGCCAGCTTCCCGGATTGATGTGCCAGCTTCCCGGATTGATGTGCCAGCTTCCCAGATTGATGTGCCAGCTTCCCAGTTTGCTGTACCAGCTTCCCAGCCTGATGTCTTGCAGCTTGTCTTCCAGCCTGATGTCTTGATGCCTACCTACCAGTCTGATGTGCCAGCTTCCCAGTCTGATGTGCCAGCTTCCCAGTCTGATGTGCCAGCTTCCCAGATTGATGTGCCAGCTTCCCAGATTGATGTGCCAGCTTCCCAGATTGATGTGCCAGCTTCCCAGATTGATGTGCCAGCCTCCCAGATTGATGTACCAGCTTCCCAGATTGATGTGCCAGCTTCCCAGATTGATGTTCCAGCTTCCCAGATTGATGTTCCAGCTTCCCAGATTGATGTTCCAGCTTCCCAGATTGATGTTCCAGCTTCCCAGATTGATGTGCCAGCTTCCCAGTTTGCTGTACCAGCTTCCCAGCCTGATGCCTTGCAGCTTGTCTTCCAGCCTGATGTCTTGATGCCTACCTACCAGTCTGATGTGCCAGCTTCCCAGTCTGATGTGCCAGCTTCCCAGTCTGATGTGCCAGCTTCCCAGATTGATGTGCCAGCTTCCCAGATTGATGTGCCAGCTTCCCAGCCTGATGCTTTGCAGCTTGTCTTCCAGCCTGATGTCTTGATGCCTACCTACCAGTCTGATGTGCCAGCTTCCCAGTCTGATGTGCCAGCTTCCCAGTCTGATGTGCCAGCCTCCCAGATTGATGTGCCAGCTTCCCAGATTGATGTGCCAGCTTCCCAGATTGATGTGCCAGCTTCCCAGTTTGCTGTACCAGCTTCCCAGCCTGATGTCTTGCAGCTTGCCTTCCAGCCTGATGTCTCGAAGATTGCTTCCCAGTCTGATGTGCCAGCTTCTCAGTCTGATGTGCCAGCTTCCAAGTCGGATGTTCCAGCTTTCCAGTCTGATGTTCCAGCCCTCCAGCCTGATGTTCGGGTGTCTGCCCTCCAGCTCAAGTGGTTCCTGTCGTCTGCTGCCCAGCTCAAGCGGTTCCTGTCGTCTGCTGCCCAGCTCAAGTGGTTCCTGCCGTCTGCTGCCCAGCTCAAGTGTTTCCTGTCGTCTGCTGCCCAGCTCAAGTGGTTCCTGTCGTCTGCTGCCCAGCTCAAGTGTTTCCTGTCGTCTGCTGCCCAGCTCAAGTGTTTCCTGTCGTCTGCTGCCCAGCTCAAGTGGTTCCTGTCGTCTGCTGCCCAGCTCAAGTGGTTCCTGTCGTCTGCTGCCCAGCTCAAGTAGTTCCTGTCGTCTTCTGCCCAGCTCAAGTGGTTCCTGTCGTCTGCTGCCCAGCTCAAGTGGTTCCTGTCATCTGCTGCCCAGCTCAAGTGTTTCCTGTCGTCTGCTGCCCAGCTCAAGTGTTTCCTGTCGTCTGCTGCCCAGCTCAAGTGTTTCCTGTCGTCTGCTGCCCAGCTCAAGTGTTTCCTGTCGTCTGCTGCCCAGCTCAAGTGGTTCCTGTCGTCTGCTGCCCAGCTCAAGTGGTTCCTGTCGTCTGCTGCCCAGCTCAAGTGGTTCCTGTCGTCTGCTGCCCAGCTCAAGTGGTTCCTGTCGTCTGCTGCCCAGCTCAAGTGGTTCCTGTCGTCTGCTGCCCAGCTCAAGTGGTTCCTGTGGTCTGCTGCCCAGCTCAAGTGGTTCCTGTCGTCTGCTGCCCAGCTCAAGTGGTTCCTGTCGTCTGCTGCCCAGCTCAAGTGGTTCCTGTCGTCTGCTGCCCAGCTCAAGTGGTTCCTGTCGTCTGCTGCCCAGCTCAAGTGTTTCCTGTCGTCTGCTGCCCAGCTCAAGTGTTTCCTGTCGTCTGCTGCCCAGCTCAAGTGTTTCCTGTCGTCTGCTGCCCAGCTCAAGTGTTTCCTGTCGTCTGCTGCCCAGCTCAAGTGGTTCCAGTCGTCTGCTGCCCAGCTCAAGTGGTTCCAGTCGTCTGCTGCCCAGCTCAAGTGGTTCCTGTCGTCTGCTGCCCAGCTTAATGACTCTGACATGCCAGCAGTACCCACTGTCCAGGTTGATGTACCCGATGCCCGGCCTGATGTGCCCTCATCTGTTCAGTTGGAGGCCATGAACTTTGAACAGATGCACCTTGTTGGAGCGTCCGGAGGCCGCTCCTTTAGGGGGGGGTACTGTCATGAGAAGGTCTACCGGTTGGTGGCGCTATCGGTCTCTTGGATCGCAGTACCAGTGTCCATCAGCAGGTGTCTTCCAACACCTAGGACCTGCAGTAAGAGGTCTTTCCTGCTGGTGGCACTGTTGCATCCTCGGGCCGTAGTACCGGCGTCAACCAGCGGGTGCACTCTGGCAGTGTGGCGCAAACAGCTCACACTGCGCTCAGCTGTGACATGAGGTCAATTACCACAGCCTTACAAATACCCGGCAAGCCCTCATAGGCTTGCCTTGGTATCTCTCTCTCCCTGCGTTCTGACCTTGCTGCCTGTTTGACCTTGAGCCTGCTATCTGCCTTGTCCTGATCTGATCCAATCCCTATCCTGAGGCCTTCCTAGTCCTGTCCCTTCTGTTCCTGGCTCCCTTGGATCCCTGCCCTGAACCCCATCCATTCATCCTCTCCTTGTCCTGTTCAGTTTCCCGTCCTTACCCTTCTGCTGACTTCCCTGTGTATGACCTTGGCTTGGCTTTGATTACGATTACGGTATCTCCATTTACATATATATATTGTTGTTTGTAGTGGGTTGTTGTGTGGGTTTGCACTGTTTATATTCCTTTCACTTATCACTTGTTAATAAACACCATCATTTCATTACATGTGTTTCTGGTCTCCTCTGTGCAGTCCACACAGTCTGGTCAATTAGATATCCTGACAGCCCTTTACCCTTCCCGCATCTCCCCTCCTTCCCCGCTCTGGGTCTCCTGATCTCAGGAGTCTTCCACCTTGATAACCAGGTCAGTCTTCATACTCCCCCATCACCCAAGCAATATTCATCTGCCTCAATCTGCTGCCCTCTCCTGATTATCAAGGACTTTCAGCATATCAGTGCATCTAATTCATTGATGCACAAATTTCTGAATGAAGTTTAATTGCTTGGTGTGAGAGTTTGGCTGTGAGAGGTGGCCATCTGCGTCTGTCCATGACAATGTTGTCCTTTTTAATTGGTGATGGTACCTGTTTTTACAGTATATTTTTGGATTGGTGATTATTGTGATTTTTTCAATAAAATTAGCATTTATATTTATAATATTGATCATTGCGCGTTCCTCATTGAAGAATTCTCTTTTCTCTTCTGTTTTTTGTCTTATAAAATTTTCCGACAACAAAATCCGTTGTCGGAAATTCCGATTGTGTGTAAACAAATTCAACGGACAAAGTGCCACGCATGCTCAGAATAAATAAAGAGATGAAAGCTATTAGCCACTGCCCCGTTTATAGTCCCGACGTACGTGTTTTACGTCACCGCGTATAGAACGATCGGATTTTCCGACAACTTTGTGTGACCGTGTGTATGCAAGACAAGTTTGAGCCAACATCCGTCTGAAAAAATCCTAGGATTTTGTTGTCGGAATGTCCGAACAAAGCCAGACCGTGTGTACGGGCATTAGAGTCTGCAAAAGACTTGAGACTGGAGCAAAGGTTCACCCTCCAGCAGGACAATGGCCCTAAACATACAGTCAGAGCATATTCATGTGTTAGAATGGCCCAGTCAATGTCTAGACCTAAATCCAATTGGGAATCTGTGTCAAGACTTGAAAATTGCTGTTCGCAGACAATCTCCATCCAATCTGACAGAGTTTGAGCTATTTTGCAAAAAAATGGGCAAAAATGTCACTCTAGATGTGTAAAGCTGATAGAGACATCCCCAAACAGACTTTCAGCTGTAATTGCAGTGAAAAGTAGTTCTACAAAGTATTGACTTGGGGGGCTGAATACAAATGCACGCCACACTTTTCAGACATTTGTAAAAAAAATTGAAAACCATTTATCATTTTCCTTCCACTTCACAATTAAGTGCCACTTTGATAGTCTATCCCATAAAATCCCAATAAAATACATATAAGATTTTGGTTACAACATGACAAAATGTGGAAAATTTCAAGGGGTATGAATACTTTTTTAAGGGACTGTATCATTGAAGGAAGGATGAATGGAAAAATGGACCAAGACATTCTTGATAAAAATCTGCTGCCATCTACCAGGATGATGAAGATGCAACGACGGTGGACATTTCAGCAAGACAATGATCCCTAACACAAAGCCAAAGAATCTCTCAATTGGTTTCAAAGAAAGAAAATAAAGCTGCTGGAATGGCCCGGCCAATCACCTGACTTGACTAGAAAATCTATGGAAAGAACTAAAGATCAGAATTCATAGAAGAGGCTCACGGAACCTTCAAGATTTGAAGACTGTGTGGATGAATGGGCCAAAATCACACCTGAGCAATTTTTTTATGAAGTATTAAATACATTTCAGTTAGCGTGTTCAATACTTTTTCCCTGTGTCATTCCATTTTATTACACATAACATAAATTCTGAACGTATTTGTTTTTGTTTCTTTGTATGTATGGATTGCATTGGTTGTTTTAATGTGGTGAAAATTTCACGTTGAAAGCACCTTTAGAAATATATTTCCTGATGGCTCCATGGCAGCACAGCTGGGGGTATAGGCTCCGTGCCCCCATGCTTCCAGGACTTAACTCATATAAATTTGAGCCCACCTACAGCCTTGGCGTTCTTCTTTATTCCTCCAATGCGCAGGACCTAGGTGTGGTCTAAAGGGCTGGTCGTCCGTCCATGCGTGTGGATTAGGCTGGATGCAGTCCCCGGTGTCTCGGTTAAATGACCCATAATCCAGGGAGCGCCATTGCTGGTCCTCGGGGAGGCTTTTATCAGGGCTAACAGCCTTGAGTTGTCTGGGGTCCGCTGGGTCCATGTAAAGTGGGCAACGGTGTTGGCAGAGTCTCCCCTATGCACGCGCACCCGCGCTGTGCTGGTGTTTACGGACGGATGACGGAGGATAGGTGAGCTCCATTTGAAAAATGCTTTGTATCCAAATGAATGCTGCATTGCTGGGTATTTTTGTGCCTTGCTCCCTGCAGCCACTATACATAGCCTGAGCTCCTCCACAGGGAGTACGAGTACTCTGCATAACAGATACACAAAGTAACACTTTGTCTGTTCACACATGGCAATAAACTGTTGGTGGCTTCTCATGTTTGCTTTACTGTTGTGCCATTATGCCAACCCCCTCAAAAGACCAGCATTACCAGAGAAGGTAGAGGAGTCACCTGTGGATGACTACTGGAGCCAGCCCTGGCCTGTTAAGATATGGGATATCCTTTTATATTTCTATGTGCTCTCTATGTGCTCTCCAGTTTTTCATAAAAAAAAGGGGGGAGAAGCATGTTTATGAGGTCTAAAATTCCCTTGGTTTGTGTACATTGCAAAATATTAGTGTAATTCTGTTGCAAATTCCTACCTTTTTGCTGCTCTGAACAAAATTTTTCATTATGTCCTCATACCTCAAAACTTTTTGAGATGGGAATGAGGGACACCTATCAGCAAAAGTATGCAGGCATAGGACACATCCCTTGCCATGCCCCCTTAAAGGAAAATTGTACAAAAAAACAAGATTGGTTAAACCAACAAGTGCTTTTTTTTACCACTACTATTCCTTTTTATTGGCTTTTTGGAATTTACAAATGTAGCAATTTAGAAATCAGATGAAAGTTTTAGTACTGGGAAACACTTTTTAATGGATAAAAAGTGCATTTTATATGTGTTAAGGCTAGCCAGAGGCTAGCCTGTATTTGTGGGAGGAGTCTGAGAGGGCTATTTAAGCCTCCTCCTCTGACAGGCCAGGGCTCGTCGGCGTTTTCTGGGTTTAGAAGGGGGTGGGGCCGACACGTCACTTCCGGGTCCTTGCTGAGCCACGGTTGGCTGCAACCATGGTGGCGGTACCTCTCTCGGTGCTCACACCAAGGATTGCGCCTGCCAACCACCTTGTTACCTCTGAGTACATTTTCCCCCCGCTTTTCCCGGTGTTTTGCCGGGGGGCGCGATCGGCCGCTCACAGTTCCTTTCATTCTCCCTGGGTTGGTCCGGCTCGCTTCTCCCAGTGTTGGGGGGGCGGGTGTTCGCTGCCTGCCTCCTCCCCGTGCACATCTAGCTCCATGAGGGAGCCGCCTGCTGGGGGGTGGATGATCAGCCGCCAGCTCCTCTCTCCACATGAACATCTGCTTCATGTGGGAGCTGCCAGCTTCTCTGGGTGTTCGCCGCCGGCCTCCTCTCCCCGTACACATCCAGCTCCACGAGGGAGCCGCCGGTGGGGGGGGGGCGATCGGCCGCCCAGCAGCTACTTTTCCCTGGTCAGTTCCAGCAAAAGGGGGGGCCTTCCCACAGTGTTCCCGCCCGCTTCTCCCGGCGTTCCTGCCGGGGGGGTTGTCAGCCGCCCGCCAGCTCCTCTCTCCCCATGCAGATCCAGCTCCACGAGGGAGCCGCCCGCCGGGGGGGGTGAGGGAGCCGCCCGCCGGGGGGGTGATCGTCCACCTCCCCCCCCTGCAGCTCCTCTCTCCCCATGCACATCTTGCGCCATGGGAGCTGCTCTTCCGCTTCTCCGGGTGTTTACATGGGGGGTGATCAGCTGGCCACCTGCTCATCTCCTCATGCGGCTCCATGAGGGGGGCGCCCGCCCGTTTCTCCCGGTACTCACATGGGGGGATGCCTGCCTGCTCCCCTCTCTTCCACAATTGGTATCACTGCAAGACCAGTCACAGAGGACATCAGACCTGCACACAGCAGTCATGGCAACGGCTAGTCGTGAGGTGAAGGGTTGGTGGTGGCTTGTAGTAGATGTACCATGCTGGATTGTTTATCATTCATTATTATCAATTTTCATCATGGTTTTAGTCGCATGTCATTCCCAAGATTACATAGCGTTTCTGCCCCAGGAGTTCTGTCATTGCATTGTTCTGCCCCAGCGTTTCTGTCATAGCGTTCTGCCCCAGCATTTCTGTCATAGAATTCTTCCCCAGCGTTTCTGTCATAGCGTTCTGCCCCGGTGTTTCTGTCATAGCGTTCTGTTTCGGCCATAGCGTTCTGCCTCAGCGTTTCAGCCATAGCGTTCTGCCCCGGCGTTTCGGCCATAGCGTTCTGCCCCGGCGTTTCTGTCATAGCCTTCTAGCCCGGCGTTTCTGTCATAGCATTCTGGCAAGACAGGGAGGATGTAATCCACACACATTGCTGCTTTTACTTGGTTATTATGTTTTTCTTGGTCAGTGTTTCTATCATAGCGTTTCTGCCCCAGGAGCTCTGTCATTGCATTGTTCTGCCCCAGCGTTTCTGTCATAGCGTTCTGGCCCGGCGTTTCTGTCATAGCGTTCTGGCCCGGCGTTTCTGTCATAGCGTTCTGGCCCGGCGTTTCTGTCATAGCATTTCTGTCATGGCGTTTCTGCCCTGGCTTTTCTGTCATGGCGTTTCTGCCCCAGCTTTTCTGTCATGGCATTTCTGCCCCAGCTTTTCTGTCATGGCATTTCTGCCCCAGCTGTTCTATCATAGCGTTCTGCCCCTGCTTTTCTGTCATAGCGTTCTGCCCCAGCTTTTCTGTCATAGCGTTCCGCCCCAGCTTTTCTGTCATAGCGTTCCGCCCCAGCTTTTCTGTCATAGCGTTCCGCCCCAGATTTTCTGTCATAGCGTTCTGCCCCAGCTTTTCTGTCATAGCGTTCTGCCCCAGCTTTTCTGTCATAGTGTTCTGCCCCAGCTTTTCTGTCATAGCGTTCTGCCCCACTTTTTCTGTCATAGCGTTCTGCCCCAGCTTTTCTGTCATAGCGTTCTGCCCCAGCTTTTCTGTCATGGCGTTTCTCCCCCAGGGTTTCTGTCATAGCATTTCTGCCCCAGTTCTGTCACAGCATTTCTGCCCCAGGGTTTCTGTCATAGCGTTTTTCTGCCTCAGCGTTTCTGTTGTAGCGCTCTGCCCCAGCATTTCTGTTGTAGCGCTCTGCCCCAGCATTTCTGTTGTAGCGCTCTGCCCCAGCATTTCTGTCACAACGTCCTGCCCCAGCATTTCTGTCACAACGTCCTGCCCCAGCATTTCTGTCACAACGTCCTGCCCCAGCATTTCTGTCTCGGCATTTTGTCATAGCGTTTCTGCCCCAGGATTTTTGGCACAGCGTTTCTGCCCCAGGATTTCTGTCACAGCGTTTCTGCCCCAGGATTTTTGGCACAGCGTTTCTGCCCCAGGAGTTCTGTCACAGCGTTTCTGCCCCAGGAGTTCTGTCACAGCGTTTCTGCCCCAGGAGTTCTGTCACAGCGTTTCTGCCCCAGGAGTTCTGTCACAGCGTTTCTGCCCCAGGAGTTCTGTCACAGCGTTTCTGCCCCAGGAGTTCTGTCACAGCGTTTCTGCCCCAGGATTTCCGTCATAGCGTTTCTGACCCAGGATTTCTGTCATGGCGTTTTTCTGTCATGGTGTTCTGCCCCAGCATTTCTGTCTCAGCGTTCAGTCTTGGCATTTTGTTCATAGAATTTTTTTTCTTTCTGGCCCAGGATTTCTGGCATTGCATTTCTGCCTCAGCGTTCTGTCTTTGCGTTTCTGCCCCAGGATTTCTGTCATGGCATTTCTGTCATTACACTTCTGCTTCAGCATTCAAGTATCAGCGTTTCTGTCATAACGTTTCTGCCCCAGGATTTCTGTCATTTCATTTCTGCCTCAGCATTCAGTTTCATGGCGTTTCTGTCATGGCGTTTCTGTCATGGCGTTTCTGTCATGGCGTTTCTGTCATGGCGTTGCTGTCATGGCGTTGCTGTCCCTGCATTTCTGCCTCAGGATTTCTGTCATTTCATTTCTGCCTTAGCGTTCAGTTTCAGCATTGCTGTCATAGCAAGAATGAAAGAAAAAAAAAAAATCTGTCCGTGCGTTTTCTGCCCCAGGTTTTCTGTCAGAGTTTCTGCTTCAGCGTTCAGTCTCAGCATTTCTGTCCGTAAGCGTTTTCTGTCATTCCGTCACTGTCCTTATGTTTCTGCCCCAGAATTTCTGTCATAACGTTTCTGCCGCAGCGTTCAGTCTCAGCATTTCTGTCATAGCGTTTCAGGCTCGGGGTTTCAGCGATCATCGTTTCTCAGAGGGGCGTTGTTCAGTCACCGCATACGCCAGTAGCTGTTTTCATCTTTGTCGTTTGTCATGTCTCATCGTATCTTTGTTCATGTTTGTACCTGGGTCAGTTATCTAAGGCTCACATGTCAGGATCTGTCACGTCTACAGATCCATACGGGCTGAGGTTTCGTTTGTTAATGATTGTTGACCACAATCTTCTCGCCCGTATACCATACGTCATACGATGCACGTTCATTCAGCACACCTGTACAATCACCCACCACGGTCTGTGGGTACACCAGCCCTGAGTTTTCAGTTTAATTACCTGTCTCTGCGCTGCAGGTTACTCGGGCTTACTTACCATTTACACGGGGGGATCCATCAGCAGGTTCATTCACGCACAGTGGTCTTGACATTTCTGCTCCTGTTCTCATACTTGGGTAGGCACAGAGGGGCGTTGTTGTTCTCATGTCTTGTCTGTCATTTCTCTTGTTCGTGTTCTCAGGTTGGGCTGTGTTGGCATCCATCATCCCCTTGTTGGTCCTTAAGTGGTAGGTTTGGGCAAACGTCGTCATGATTCTGGATTCCACTCTCTGCTTTGATCTCTGGGCGAGGATGTGGCCTGGAAGACTGCAGGGATGTCAGTCCAGTCATTTTCCGTTCCCCAGCCAGTTCCAGGTAGGGGGGTTTCAGTCACTTTGGGTATGACTGTTTCAGGCCATGGGACTCATTTCCCCGGGGTGGAGTCTGGTCCTCCTTCCTCGGTTCAGGATTCAGACTCGCTTGCCAGGTCAAAGGCTGAAGCACGACCGGAATCAAATCTGGTGGGACCAGTATTCTGTGTCTGGCTTGGTTTCGCCATGTTGACAATGCTTATTGCATGGGCCTCATCCAACTACTCCATCACATCCTTCAGGTATTTAGCATTTTGAACTCCTGCCAGTTGTCTTTTGGCACTCACCCTTGCTCTTTCCCTTACCAGTATGGGTAGGTCAGGGCTTGAGGGGGGGGGGTCACTGAGCACTTCTCTGGTGTCCGGTCGAAGTTTCGATCTTCTCGGCTATCATTTTGCAGGGGCTCCTCAGGACAGCCATTGCTCCCCTTCCTCCACGTATCCTCTCATTCACAAGCAGTTCATTCTCATGTCTGGGTCGTCTCAGGCTTCAGGCTTCATCCAATCGTTCACGGGACGTTTAGTTGGGTTCTGGGTAGCTTCACACGTTCTATAGGGGGTTCGGTCTCATCACCAAGTCAGGAGTCGGGGGAAGTTTCTCCTGTCATAGTGGATACTTATCGGATATATATTGTTGCCATCCGGGCGCGCGCTTCTCCACTTGATGGATTCTCACCTTCCCTTCTTCACCTAAATTTGTGTCTTTTTGCCCTCTTTTCAGGCATACTGACCAATCAGGCCAAGGCACACCTCAGGCCTTGGTGCTTAGGAGTATCACTTTCTCACTCGAAGACTCTGACTACAAGTGTTAAGGCTAGCCAGAGGCTAGCCTGTATTTGTGGGAGGAGTCTGAGAGGGCTATTTAAGCCTCCTCCTCTGACAGGCCAGGGCTCGTCGGCGTTTTCTGGGTTCCCACCCACCCGTTTCCCCCAATCTTCATACTTACTCACAATACTTTTCTTACATTCAGGGTATGCCCTCTTTTCAGGCATACTGACCAATCAGGCCAAGGCACACCTCAGGCCTTGGTGCTTAGGAGTATCACTTTCTCACTCGAAGACTCTGACTACAAACAACTTTATAGATCAGACCAAAATGAGGGACAAATGAGGAGGAATGAGGAACAGAGGGACATTGCTCCAAATCAGGGACAGTCCCTCGAAATCAGGGACAGTTGGGAGCTCTGTGTCCTGATTCCTGGCAAGGCTTAGCTCATTAACCACCTGGTAAATCAGGGCTGTAGATGGAGGCTTCAGTCTCCCTCTAGCAGTGGTTAACCCCTGAAGGTTTGTTACTAAGCAAACTATTTTATTGCATTTAATTAGTTTTATGGACTGGTTTGTTAATTGGCATGCAAAACCATGTGGAAAGGTTATCTATTGGTAATTACCAGTCTCAGAACAAAACAGCCCTCTTCAGGCTCTTCTGTGCTGCCCCAACAGGGCATAGAATTTATATAGATTGTTTTCCTGAACCATTTTTCTATGGACGTTTAAGTTTAGTTCATATGCTGCCATCTAGTGACCCTTTTTATGTAATGCTCCACCCTTCTTTCTGTGTTTTTGTACTTCCTGTGTCATGGATGCAGTAACAAGCCACATGTAGCAGGGCACATATATTCTGCATTGTAAGCTACAGACAATATCATCTTTTGACCGCATAAATACTACAACCTATTCATCTGTTTGTATCCTGTCATCTGCTGTAACCTGATGTTCAGAATAAAAGCATCTTGTGGTGAGTTTAAACTATCAGATGAGGATTGTCCTCAGTGATTATATCTTATACAGGCCAGGCATAGAGGTCTCACAAGGGATAGTCGCTTCACAACAATTGGAGTCAGAATAGTCAAAAGATGTATAGAATTCCCACAGCCTGCTGTGTATATGTGTGCACCTGATCTGCAATCAAGCTCAGTGCCATCCGCCATCTTGTGTAGCACATGGTCGCACGAGTTTACTGCACCTCATGTGAATGTTAAAAACTGTTTCTCTACATTGAACTGTTACCCCACCTGTCTAAGCTGCTGTTTGTCTTCTTAAAGAGACAGTACCATTTCTTGCAAAAACTTGAAAAATGTCTAGACAAGACTCTGAGCACCCTTTTTTTAGCTGAACCAACGCAGATTCATCTTGCCTCTAAACCCGCAGATGTACAGGAAGCAGATTCTGCAGATATTGCCGAACAGAGGCTAAGACCTAATTGTACAATAAAACCTACGCAGAAACTCAGAGAAAACTATGAAACCACTAGAGATGAGCTCTCCAGCAATCTGTCAGACTTATGGGACAAAACTTCACACTGCATGTCAGTTTTGTCACACTTTAATGATCAACCAGCTGAACTAAGAGACTCTATAGATCGCTTATCTGCCACGTATGAACGCTACCAGTGGCTGTTTGCAAAATACACAGCTTTCTTGAAGGACTGTAATATAGAGGACTCTTCAGCAGAACCGACCAGAGCTGATGCACTAAACCAACAAAGGGATCTCTTAGTGCAAAAACCCAAGTGTAAGGCAGAACACCGCATTGCTCAATTGCAGGAGACCAGATCTCACAGATCCACATCAACCAAGCACACTGCAAGTTCTTCTAGATCCTCTCGCTCCAGAAGTTCAACATAAAGCGATAAGATAATAGAGGCCCGCCCTGATGCGGAATCAAAAAGAGTACAAAGCTCCTTTACCAGAAAGGAAGCAGAAGTAGAAACACAAAAGGCAGCTCAGCTCGCCATGCAAAGATGGTAACTCACCAAGCAGAGATGGAAGCTCACCAAGCAGAGATGGAAGCTCACCAAGCAGAGATGAAAGCTCAACAAGCAGAGATGGAAGCTCAACAAGCAGAGATGGAAGCTCAACAAGCAGAGGCAGATTCCCAAAAAAGATTCTGCAAATGGAAAAGGAAGAAGCAGCTGCCCTAGCAAGGCTGAGAGTTCTTAGAACACAAATGCTGTGCTAAGATATGCCTAGTCAGGATATACTCAAAGGGTCAACCTGAGGAAGCTATTAGGATGTATGCCATAATAGATGAACAGAGCAACAGATCCCTGGTTAAGCCTAAATTCTTTGAGATCTTTGGTATAGAGGGACACGCATCACCGTATACTCTCAGAACCTGTTCTGGTCGTGACGAGACTTTCGGCAGAAGGGCCAATGGGTTCATGGTCTCTCGTTTCAATAAGAGAGAGGGCATACCCCACCAACATTACTTGAGTGTGACCAGATACCAGATGAAAGGGAATTCCTACTCCAGAGGCTGCATATCACCATCCTCACTTGAGGCACCTTGTTAATGAAATTCCTGCAATGGTCATGAATGCTGAAATCTTGATCTTGCTAGGAAGAGACATTCTCAGAGTACACAAAGTACGCCAGCAGTGTAATGTACCCGATGATGCCCCTTACGCACAAAAACTTAATCTAGCCTGGGTAATCGTGGGCGACGTATGCTTGGATAGAATGCGTACGTCATCCGAGATCCACTCCTTCAAAATTTAAATGTTAGGAAACGGACGTGCATTCCGCTTCAAACAGTGCCCTCGCCATTACGAAGTAAAAGACAAGCCTCTCGACATCATCCAAGTACCTGATGTCACTCGTAACCTTTGTGATGACAACCTAGGTACCACAGTGTTTTGTAATACAAGCGATGACAACAAAATAGCCTTGTCAGTCAAAGACAGAGAGTTCATCAAAATAATGGACAAAGAATTCTTCCAGCTGGGTTGCACCATTACCTCTTCGTGCTGCTGTAAGGGCTTACCTTGGTGGGAGTCCATAGTGCAGAGATGTGTGCTCACCCTTGCAAATACACACAGCCCACGGTAACAAGGTAAGAAGCTACCTGGGCTGTGAATCTGTGCATGGGGGCTTGACAGGAATTTGCCAAAGGATTGTCCAGGTAAAGCCGTAGTCAGGGATTCCAGAAGTCAGAATAAACGATAAACAAGCCAGGGTCAGAAGCCGGGGTCAGTCTTGGAACACTGTAACTTGAACACAGGAACACTGGAACACAGGAATACTTAGGCAAAACAAGAGACACAAGAACACAGGAACCTTTGGCAATGAAAAAGACAAGAGACAATGAACTGACCAAGCCCTCAGAGTGAGGCAGTGTTTTATACCCAGCTGATTGGATAAACTGCCTCAGCTGAACCAGGAGTGACAGGCACAATGAGAGTATCACCCTCAGTACTTCATGCAAAACTAGGCATAACTGGAAAGCAGGCTGAATAGAGAACTAAGGTGTGGCTCACAGGTAAAGCAACAGGAGCAGCGAACGGAAAGTTATGGGTTCAATACCACCTTGAGCCTCTTGGGGCGTGATCACTCCAGACCATGTCTGCTTGGCATGGTAAGGACTGTGACAGCTGCAAGGGTTCAACTCCCAACCAGTCATGAACAGGCTCTATCCAGATTCAACTCACTTCAATGAACACTAAAGAACAGGCCTTATATGAAGGACCATTTCATCGCTTTTATGAAAAGGATCTTTGACAATGATCAAGCCGAACCAACTCCACTATCAATAGACCAGCTTTCAAAGTGGAAGTCCTGGAAACAATCTTTACATGCCTTAGATGGAATCCGTATACCACGCTGCTACACTTCTACCTCCCTTGCCACAAGTCAGAGGAAAGAGCTTCACATCTTCTCAGATGCATCTACTGAGGCCATAGCAGCTGTCGCTTACCTCAAGGTAAGAGATTCTTCTAATCAAGCCCACATAGGGTTTCTGTTTCGGAAAATGGAAAATTGAATACTCACCTTTCTGTAATTTTCCTTTCCTGGTGCCCACTCATGGCAGCATACCAATGGTTGGTGGCTCCGCCCTCGACCAACCCACAGGACCACGTAACTCTATAAAAAAAAGTTACTCCCCCCCTCAGGTATTCTTGTAACTAGTCTTCAGAACCTTAAGGATTATTGAAGGGAGGGTGTATGCTGCCATGGGTAGGCACCAGTAAAGGGAAATTACGGAAAGGTGAGAGTTAGGATTACTCTTCTCTTGTGATCAGTCGAATTCCAGATGTATTGAAAAGCAGACAATTTATTTCAGATGTGTCACACAAAAGGATGATGCTTACAAGCCAAAAGATGCAGTAAGAATCACACAAAGAGATGTACATCCACCCTCCTAATATCTACAATAATATAGGGATAAAACTTCTATTGGCTGAGGAAACACTGATAGCGTGCCTGGTACAAAATGATACTTTATTTGGCTAATTAGTGTTTCCTGTACAGTCTTGTTCTACCATATGTGGTTAAGCCTAATCATCCTAAAACTTACTATGGAGTTAGTTAAAGCAAACGATATAGCAAGTTAATACAACAACGTGCTCAGAAGTCATCTTAAAAATCAGTCTCAGGGTTATTGTTTTTCTTATAGTTTTTCTAATAGTTTTCCGCTAATTCATTCAATAGAGCAGTCAGTCCTTCCAAGGCTCTGGTTGCGGTCCCTCCAGAGATAAAGGTGCAACACATGCTACCAAACATTTTGCATACCCCTCCTCTTTCAACTAGGACCATATCTAAGGCCATTCGGTTCTGCCATGCCATTAGAGATGTGGTGGCCAACTGTTCTGCTAGGCCCTTCACAGCATCCCTAGTATAGTTTACAAATCATTGTTGGTTATAGTATATATATATATAGTTAATCCAGTCAACATTTTTATCTATAGTCACCCACCAGAGAAGAGACTCAAACCCAGCTGTCACCTGATTCCTGCCCTAAACTCATCCAGCACCCTGCGCTCATCTATGTAGATTCGAGAGTCAAATGACCCTATGGGAGAGGTGTCCCTCCGATATCATTGGTGACTCTTAGTCCACGGATGTTCTGACAGGATCCTCAGGGGCATAGCCAGCTGGACCATAGCGCAATTCCCTCAGGCATTGGCCAGTATCCTAGCTCGCAGTCTCTTATCCCCACACATCCACCAGACATCAGCTCTCTGAATGTCATGTTCAACCCAGTCACCATTGCCAATGTTAATCTTCTCCACACAGTAGTCATCGGGTAGTGACCCAAGATCAACCCCGCTATGGTTCCCTGGGAGTGCAAAACAAGTAAAGTTGCCCGGATAAGCAGTAACCGCTGGAGGTATCTGAGGTCTCTGTACTGGGGGAAACAACAGACTCAACTTGTGACAGGTAGAATTTGTTTCAGGTTTATAGCTCTTATTATACAATCGCAACATACATTTTAAACCTTCTGGATCTGTATTGTGATCTAGAGAAAAAGGAATAGTTGCTAAATGTAGTCTGGCTCTGGCACAAACTAAACAGTTTTCCTTTAAAGTTTTAACCGTGTACCTCAACCATTCTAACCACTCATTTTTTTTCTTGGTATCCTGTCTCCAAAGCTATGGCATCTTCTACTGTTAGGTTAGTAAATCTTATAGTTTTACTCAGAACTTCTATTCTAGTATGGCCTTCTTCTTTCCCTTGTCTACCTTTCCTGTTGTCTGGTTTTATTAGGTGGTAATACCTCAAGGTAAAATTTGTCTGAGGGGTTAGTTCCTGACAACCAGGCTCCCATAGAGTACAACCACTGATCTTCCTTCCTCGGCTCCTTTAATGTTATCAATAATTGGTTACAGTTCTTACTATGTGTGCAGGGGGAGTTGGCCACTTCTGTAATTGAGTCTTTCCTTTATTCCACTATTTTTAGGCCCTGGTAGATTATACCCCGAATCTTAATACACTGTGGTCCACAGGACCTGATTCCATGCTTGACATCCTGCCCTTTTCCAGAGCCAGAAAGTGTATTTATCTGTCCATAGACGTCTTCTAGCCTCAGTTTTATCCCCACAATCTGCAATCTGACAGAAGTCTACCAGTATAGTGCTAGTTACTCCCTCTATAAAGGTTAGATTCAATGCTTTTCTTGTTCTTTTCTAACCCAAAGGTTCCTCTGCTCTTCCATAATGTATAACCTCTCTTATGGATGCCTCTCCTAGAGTCACCAGTAACCCAAGGATAATTACTGTCCCTTTTATCCTAACCAGCTACAGAGTTCCAGCAGACAGGGTAGGGGAGTTGGAAGGGGAGGGAAACTTCACCGATTTGAGACAAGTCCCACCTTGTGTGAGACCTCCCTTTTGTAGCCGGATTTTCTGAACCTCTTGCAGCCAACTGGCCCTATTCTGCCTGTAAAATTCTTTTTGCAATAGGACTGGTGAATCCAGGTAGACCTCTCTGCAATCCTTATCGCAGTAGGGATAGTTAGGAGGACTTTGAAAGGACCATCTCACCTTGGGTAGTACCACTGCTTTTTCTTATTGCTTTTTGTTAAGACCCACATGCACCTTTTCATATTCTTGAATTGGACCTTCTAGGACAGAACAAAAATCATTAGTACTTCTTTGTCTTAACAGCCTAGACATGTATTCTGCTAGTGTGTGCTCAAACTCCTCAGTAGGTGTTTCATTTGGTTGTAAGGGTATCTGGCATTCCATGTATCATTCAAATGGGCTTAAACCTTCTTTTGTGGGTGTGATATGGATACTGGTCACAGCTACTAGTAGGCAGTACATCCAATTTTTACCTGTTTCTTCCATAGCTTTCCTCAGTTTGCTTTTTAGAATGCCATTATGTCTTTCCACCAATCCAGCTGATTGGGAATGATAGGCACAATGGTATTTCACTTGAATTCCCATCACTACTGTCAAATGTTGTATAGTTTTATTTATCATTCAGCCATACTTACCTATTTTTCTGCTTTTCAAATATTTGTTAAACATTTAGATAACACTTGCGTCTGGTCTAATTCTCATTTGCTAGACCCATCAGTGATATGGCTATTGGATCACCTCTACCTGAAGTTACAGCTCCAACTGCTTGGTTCCTATGAGTCCGACCGAGGGTTGTCCCCGAGCAGGTGGCCCAGATGTAGCGCAGTCTCCCAGACAATGTTGTCCAGTGGTACCTGAGACGGTGCAGTAATCCAAGATGCCGGCTCCGGTTCAATCCCCATGGGCCATATAGTGCAATGCCACCTGGTATTTTATATATTTATCTGCTTAATACATCGGCTAGCAAGGTGTTGGCTGCCTTACAGAGCGAACAATAAGACAATTCAAGTATCTCTTTAAGCTTTTCCAAAGTTTCCTGCTTCTCTGCCAGCTCCCAATCTGTCACTGATAGGCAAGCAGGCTACAACACAAGGGGAGGGGGGTGAAGGGCGTCCAGTATCTAACTGTCAGTTTTACAGACACACAGAAAATGAGATATGAAGAATGATTTTTTTGCTGGTTATTTAAACTCCTATTATCAACCCATGGTATACAGTAGGGGGCGCTAGAGACCTGAAACCATATGTATCTGTCACTAGATACACACACAATCCACATCAACCCCAGTTGGTTAAAAAAGTCCTGCTTGTGCTAAAGTGAAATTATACCAAAACATAGTATATGATAAAAATAAACATAACAAATATATAAAAATAAAAGTGAAAAGTGATATTAAGATCAAAAAAAGTTCTTATTGCAAGTGTAATAGATATATTCGTAATGGTTGATTAT
Source organism: Lithobates clamitans (assembly GCA_037952925.1). NCBI lineage: Eukaryota > Metazoa > Chordata > Amphibia > Anura > Ranidae > Lithobates > Lithobates clamitans. Next base: position 1,073,916 of record JBBGZY010001000.1, on the reverse strand, counting down.
CCCAATCCATTGAAGAGATCAGAGCAAACAGTTAGTTGAAAAACAACATCACAGCAGACACATAGATCTTCAAAGATGCAACAGATCTTGCGATGATATAAAGGTTCCGTCACCAAAGAGGAAAAAAATCACCTGAGGATAATAGATATCTGCTTACCAGATACCAATGACTCCTTTAACTAAAAAGAGAGTCATTAGCGCTTGTACAGGATTGTGCCTGTTCACATGAAGGCTGGAAGGCTGGGTGGTACTTTAGGCATAGATCCCTCCCGTCCCATTCATTCAGGATAGGAAATATGTGAAACAAAAGGGAATCTCCATAGTGTAAAACCGTTTAATGCGTATAAAAAAAGAACAATAAAATAGCCAAATGGCCTCTTACATTGATCGGTGCCTACCCGGCACTGGGACTGCTTGCATGTCAGGGTGAATGGTGTCCAAAGCCCTTCGCATCACATCGCACATGCGGCGTGCGTTCCACCCCGTGCGTCTAGCTAGCCAGATGATCCGGAAGTTGGTAGGACGAATCTGGACATGTGACCACGTACCGCTCCGTCCAGATTCGTCCTACCAACTTCCGGATCATCTGGCTAGCTAGACGCACGGGGTGGAACGCACGCCGCATGTGCGATGTGATGCGAAGGACTTTGGACACCATTCACCCTGACATGCAAGCAGTCCCAGTGCCGGGTAGGCACCGATCAATGTAAGAGGCCATTTGGCTATTTTATTGTTCTTTTTTTATACGCATTAAACGGTTTTACACTATGGAGATTCCCTTTTGTTTCACATATTTCCTATCCTGAATGAATGGGACGGGAGGGATCTATGCCTAAAGTACCACCCAGCCTTCCAGCCTTCATGTGAACAGGCACAATCCTGTACAAGCGCTAATGACTCTCTTTTTAGTTAAAGGAGTCATTGGTATCTGGTAAGCAGATATCTATTATCCTCAGGTGATTTTTTTCCTCTTTGGTGACGGAACCTTTATATCATCGCAAGATCTGTTGCATCTTTGAAGATCTACTGTATGTGTCTGCTGTGATGTTGTTTTTCAACTAACTGTTTGCTCTGATCTCTTCAATGGATTTGGATAATCAACCATTACGAATATATCTATTACACTTGCAATAAGAACTTTTTTTGATCTTAATATCACTTTTCACTTTTATTTTTATATATTTGTTATGTTTATTTTTATCATATACTATGTTTTGGTATAATTTCACTTTAGCACAAGCAGTACTTTTTTAACTAACTGCGGTTGATGTGGATTGTGTGTGTATCTAGTGACAGATACATATGGTTTCAGGTCCCTAGCGCCCCCTACTGTATACCATTCCTTATTTGATTGTTATCATTCAAATTAAGGGGAGCAGCTTGCATTTGGGTTTTTTGGTTTGCCTTTTTTTTTGTTTTTGTTTTTGTTTTTTTTTGATCATTCAAGGGTGATACACTTTTTTGGGTCAGTACAATTACCGATCCTCTATGTATGCCAACCTTTAATTAATCATTTTTTTCAATTTTAATTTATAATTTAATTTATTAATTTTTCAATTTTTGTAAGCTCATAATACTACTACCACGGGCGCGAAAGTTTTGTTTATCTATTATCAACCCATACCTTTTTTGATCTTTGGGTCCTAACAATTTAAGTTTATACAACAAATCCTGACACTTTTACAGTTAGTTTACTATTGAATCCAAACTTCCCTCCCACTTGGCACATTAGAAACACAGCAGCCTCATAAGTAGGCACAAGCATTCTTTTACAGAAACTATTCCCCATTGTCAGCGCCAGTCGGGTCTCTCATTAACCTATAAAACACTGGGATAGTGATCCTTGGCCCACGGTAACTATAGGAATTCAAGAAGAGTAAAAATATCTTCACTCCCCACACTATAGGGAGAATCAAAATATAATTAATTTGTCTCTGCAGTACTGTTGTTATTTCAATAAGGTTACAGCAGCAACAGAAATGTTAAACATGAGAAAGGAGAAACTAAACACACAGAAGAAAGTTAGCCTTGCGATCTTTCTAGATCACTTAACTAAATAGCGCTTAAATCATCGGGCAATCAACTTATGACGACGTCAGGCAATCAACCTCTGATGCTTGGTATACCTCAAATCTTTTTTTTATCTGTCCGGGACAGCAGGTGACGTAATTTTTTACCTTAGACAACGTCCCCAAATGTCTCTGTCTTCGAACACCATATTATCAAGATATTATACGATCAATCCCAGTGTCGGCAATTACAACACATTAAACCAGAATCAAACAGAAAGAGAAGAAGAAACTCTTAGAATTAAGAATAATTTAAATTATCATACCTCTCAAACAGCAGGAGGACTGGATCACGAAGTTCGAAACCAGACAGTGGGTCCGGGTCTTAGGCCCCCACCCCTATTTCACCACTAAGGTTGAGTGGGGGGACTCTTGTTGGTTCCGACTATAGAAGGACCAAAAATGTTAGGATTACTCTTCTCTTGTGATCAGTTGAACTCCAGATGTATTGAAAAGCAGACAATTTATTTCAGATGTGTCACACAAAAGGATGATGCTTAGAAGCCAAAAGATGCAGTAAGAATCACGCAAAGAGATGTACACCCCCCTCCTAATATCTACAATAATATAGGGATAACACTTCTGTTGGCTGAGGAAACACAGATAGCGTGCCTGGTACAAAATGATACTTTATTTGGCTAATTAGTGTTTCCTGTACAGTCTTGTTCTACCATATGTGGTTAAGCCTAATCATCCTACAACTTACTATGGAGTTAGTTAAAGCAAACGATATAGCAAGTTAATACAACAACGTGCTCAGAAGTCATCTTAAAAATCAGTCTCAGGGTTATTGTTTTTCTAATAGTTTTTCTAATAGTCACACAATAAACATTTAAAACTTTTCTAACAGTGAGTATTACATTTTCCGTTTTCCTGGTGCCTCCATGGCAGCATACCAATGGTAAATAACTCTGCAGAACTACCCTGTCTGGAAAAAACGTGACATAGGGTTCCTGTGCGCCTAGAGATTGAATTTCCGACACTCTGCGCCCTGATGTGATGGTGATCAGAAAGGTAATTTTCCAGGTAATGTCCTCCAATGCACATTCTTCAGTGGGTGCAAAGGGTGGGCTGGCTAAGGCGTTGAGGACAATTGTCAGATCCCATTTGGGGTAAAAAGTCTTCCTGGGAGGACGTAACCTAAGGACTGCTTTCAGGAAACGGTCTACGAGGGGATATAGTGCCCAGCATGTGTCTGTTAAAGCTGATAAGGCTGAAACCTGAACCTTCAGTGTGTTAAGACCTAAGCCTCAGTCCAGGCCCGACTGCAGAAAGAGTAGAAAATTATGAACCCCAGAATCCATTGGATCGAAATGGCTGGATTCTGCCAGCTGGGTGAATTTTTTCCATACCCTGTAGTAGGTGGCATTGGTAGATGTCTTCCTAGCTTGTGGTAATGTTTGGATAACCTCATGTGAGCACCCTAAGTCACCCAGTCTCTTCCGCTCAATTTCCAGGCCTTCAAGTCCAGGATCTCTGGATGCTGGTGAAAGAAGTTTCCTTGAGATAGGAGGTTGTCCGTGTGGGGAAGCAGAAATGGGTGGCATAGAGCCATCTTGACTAAGAGTGGAAACCACGGTCTCCTCGGCCAGTATGGGATGACTACCAGGATAGTGACTTTTCTCCAATGTCAGGCGCTGGAGGAGCCTCAGTATCAGGGGAATCGGAGGGAATGCATACCCCTTCTGGAAGTTCCAGGGCTGAATTAAGGCATCCACTCCCGCTGACCTTGGAAATGGGAATCTCGTGAAAAACAGAGGAGTTTTCGCGTTAAGCGGGGAAGCAAAAAGATCTATCTGGGGAGTAACCCACTGTTGGCATATCCAATGGAAAACTTGAGGATCTAGTAACCATTCGATGTTGCTGCTGAAAGACCTTGAAAGGTGATCGGCTAGCTGGTTCTCGGGGGCTGGGATGTAAGCGGCACGCAGATCGACCAAATTGTTTTCGGCCCAAGATATATTTGGGGCTACCTCGCTGGTTAGGGACCTGCTGTGCGTCCCTCCTTGGTTTTGAACATAGGCCACTTCTGCTCAGTTGTCCATCTGGAGCAGTATGGACTTGCCTTTGAGAAGAGGAGCTAGATGTAAAATATCCATCAGTGCTGCCCTTAGCTCTAGGATGTTGGAAATCATCCCTTCCGCCTTGAAACGCCATCTCCCTTGCACTAGCTGGTCCTGGTAGTGTGCCCCCATCCTAGTTGACTTGCATCCGATGTAAGGACGGACCATGAGATGGGCCCCAGGGAATGATGAACTAGAAGGTTGGGTGGTCTTGTCCACCACCAGAGGCTTGATTTAATGGAAAAGGTGATGATTATTAATTGTCCCAAGTGCTTCCTTCTTCACTATGCCAGAAAACCCGACTGAAAATCTTGCAGATGCCACCTGGCCCATTTCACCATTGGTATGCAAGATGAAAGGGACCCTAGGAGACTCAAACAATCTGATGCTGGCATGGAGTGGCTCCCTAACACCTCCTTCTGTATCAACATCGGGATCTTCTCTGGTGGGAGTGACACAGCCTTCTCCGGGGTGTTGAATAAAGCTCCCAAGTATGTCATTTTTTTGTGTAGACGTCAATTGACTTTTTGAGTAGTTGATAAGCCACCCGAATCGGGACAAAGTGTTCAGGACTAGTTGTACCTGTGCCTCCAGAGTCCCTCTGTGTTGTGACAGGATTAGTATGTCGTCTAAGTAGTGCAGGACCCTGACCCGTTTCTCCTGGAAGGGAGCCAGGATGGCCACTAAAACTTTGGTAAAAGTTCTGGGGGCTGATGAAATTCCAAATAGGAGGCATTAGAATTGGAGGCGCAGATCGCCCACTTTGAACCTGAGAAAAGGTTGGAAATGATAGATGGGGATGTGAAGGTACGCATCTTGGAGATCTATAGAGACCATCCAATCTCCTGGTTGCACTGACAGGATGACTGTGTTCAGGGATTCCATTTTGAAATGCTCTACCTGAATGTAATTGTTTAGCCTCTTTAGATCCAGTACGGGTCTCCAACCTCCTGCTTTCTTGGGGACTAAAAAGATTGGGGATTAGAACCCAGAGTGTCTCTCCGAGCCGGGCACTGGCAGAACTGCCCGTTGGTGAAGAAGTATTTGGATATACTGAAAGAGAACCTGCTTCTTTTCTTTGGCGGTCGGAATCTTGGTGAGTTGGAATGAAAAGGGTGGAGGATGGCTTCTGAATTTCCAAAAATGCCCTTGAAGAACTGTGGAGATTGCCCATGGATCCTCGCAATTTTCCACCCAAACCTGGGCAAAAGACTTGAGTCTTGCTCCTACTGGACCGGTTTGGGTGGGTAATGAGTCAAAAAGACTTCTGTAAAGAGGGGGGAATTGTGGGACTTTATATGAGGCCAGGGCATCCGCCGTAGGTGGCCTCCATCCCTATTTGAATAAACGAAAAAAAAAGGAGAAGTTGGGACTTTATATGAAGCATGCGGCCGAATAAAACAACATGAGCAGAGAATGACTGGTGGGTGTACAGAAATAATGATAGTTAACCCAGTCACATAGTGTTATGGCATGTACATAGTAATATAACATGAACCAGTGTCCTGATTATACCATTTATTAGATATAGCAATCATATCGTAACAAAAATAACATAGGTAACATGAGTGGTACATGACATTAACAACATGATAAAAGGAGAGGGCGGCCACCAGATATACATTTCTGTGTTCACGCATTATAATAAGTTCATAAAATAATTGGTAAAGGCCAATATGGAAAAGTAAAATCATAAACATATGGTAGAATATCACTCTTGGATGAAATTGGTATTAAGGGCATCTCTATAGCTCGACGCGTTTCATGGATACCTCCAATCTTCAGGAGCAGATGCAATAATCTATAAACATAACATATGATAAATTGGTAAAACTGGCCGATTGAACAAAGGGGAATTGCCACATACAGGGGCTAGAGAGGCAAGGAGAGCAGAAATATTAATGAATGGTAACGATGTTAAGAATCTATGGCACCCGTAGACAACTTACAATTGAGCTGTGATGGCATGCGACGGCGCAATGGGCCCGGACCCGCTGGGGAACAAGCATCCTCCCGGGAGCTGAGGCGGCACAACCCATGGACAAGAGTGAAGACATATCGTGTGGGAGGGAGATAACTGAGGGGTGACAGCCCAATTACCTAGAAGGTAAAGAGTGTAAACAAAAAAGTAAAATAATATAGAAATAAAAATAATATAAAATAATAAAAATAATATAAATGGTAAAAGAAGAAGGGTAATGCTGATGTATGTTGGAAAAAAGGTGATAAAAGGTGAGGAAGATCACATAATAATCCATGATGGTATACCAGTAATAACTATAGTATAGGTGTTGTACCATAAGTAGGGTGATCTGAGTGATAAGATGTCAGATGGTGCTCCATAATAGTGCAGTAATAATAAAAAATGCACTGGGTACTAATCCAACTACCAAAAAATGTATAGGTGTATATGGGAATTGTGTGGAAGGGTGATTACCTGAATATAGCGTGAGTAACCGTGTGGCCTGACCGGTGGTGCTGTAGCGGTAGACACCGCTCAACAGGGATCCAACCATTCCACACGGGGTGGAGTGTATATGTAGTCCCAGGTGTCCAATGGGTGTCCGCCAACGTCACGCAGGACGGCTGACTGGGGGAGGAGGCATCCGTACCTGAGCGGAAACAGCCCGCCCGGCAAAGGCGCCAAAATTCCCCACCAAGAGCCGCCCAGATAGAAACAGCGGCACGCGGCGTCATGACGTCATCGCGACGTCACACGCGGGACCCTGAGTGCGTGGCGTCGATGCGCAGTGAGGACATCCACCCGATCGCCCGCGTCAACTAGGGCGGAGGGGGAAGGGGAGGGTCCCAAGTGCGCATCGCAGCTCCCGGGAAGGAAAACCCCCAAAGTGGTGCCCAACGGCCCAGTCCACCATCACACACAACCACAGACATCAAGAAGGAGTGTATCCATCTGGGAACATAACAGAGTAATTAAATAAAGTCTCTCTCCAAACCCCTCAATAATACAAACTATTGGCCAGAAACTTCAAGAGAGATATATAGTATTAATTGTAATAAATAAGCTAATAATGGACAATACCAAGAATAGGGAATATTCCCTTCCCCCTCCGCCCTAGTTGACGCGGGCGATCGGGTGGATGTCCTCACTGCGCATCGACGCCACGCACTCAGGGTCCCGCGTGTGACGTCGCGATGACGTCATGACGCCGCGTGCCGCTGTTTCTATCTGGGCGGCTCTTGGTGGGGAATTTTGGCGCCTTTGCCGGGCGGGCTGTTTCCGCTCAGGTACGGATGCCTCCTCCCCCAGTCAGCCGTCCTGCCTGACGTTGGCGGACACCCATTGGACACCTGGGACTACATATACACTTCACCCCGTGTGGAATGGTTGGATCCCTGTTGAGCGGTGTCTACCGCTACAGCACCACCGGTCAGGCCACACGGTTACTCACGCTATATTCAGGTAATCACCCTTCCACACAATTCCCATATACACCTATACATTTTTTGGTAGTTGGATTAGTACCCAGTGCATTTTTTATTATTACTGCACTATTATGGAGCACCATCTGACATCTTATCACTCAGATCACCCTACTTATGGTACAACACCTATACTATAGTTATTACTGGTATACCATCATGGATTATTATGTGATCTTCCTCACCTTTTATCACCTTTTTTCCAACATACATCAGCATTACCCTTCTTCTTTTACCATTTATTATATTTTTATTATTTTATATTATTTTTATTTCTATATTATTTTACTTTTTTGTTTACACTCTTTACCTTCTAGGTAATTGGGCTGTCACCCCTCAGTTATCTCCCTCCCACACGATATGTCTTCACTCTTGTCCATGGGTTGTGCCGCCTCAGCTCCCGGGAGGATGCTTGTTCCCCAGCGGGTCCGGGCCCATTGCGCCGTCGCATGCCATCACAGCTCAATTGTAAGTTGTCTACGGGTGCCATAGATTCTTAACATCGTTACCATTCATTAATATTTCTGCTCTCCTTGCCTCTCTAGCCCCTGTATGTGGCAATTCCCCTTTGTTCAATCGGCCAGTTTTACCAATTTATCATATGTTATGTTTATAGATTATTGCATCTGCTCCTGAAGATTGGAGGTATCCATGAAACGCGTCGAGCTATAGAGATGCCCTTAATACCAATTTCATCCAAGAGTGATATTCTACCATATGTTTATGATTTTACTTTTCCATATTGGCCTTTACCAATTATTTTATGAACTTATTATAATGCGTGAACACAGAAATGTATATCTGGTGGCCGCCCTCTCCTTTTATCATGTTGTTAATGTCATGTACCACTCATGTTACCTATGTTATTTTTGTTACGATATGATTGCTATATCTAATAAATGGTATAATCAGGACACTGGTTCATGTTATATTACTATGTACATGCCATAACACTATGTGACTGGGTTAACTATCATTATTTCTGTACACCCACCAGTCATTCAAAAAGACTTCTGGCTCCCAACCGCTGATGTTGAGGCCTTCGGTTTTCCCAATTTAAGAAAAGTAGTTTGTGAGCCCTTCCAACCTCTTCTGTACTCCTTACCAGAACGGTATGTTCTGGCATCTCTAGATCTTTGCTGGGTGACTGGTCGCGAAGCAAATTTCCTTCTCCTATTCCTATCCTGGGGAATTAGGCCACTCTTGCCACCTGTGACTCTGGTAATGGCTGTATCCATTTTTTTCGCCGAACAGGGCCTTACCATTGTATGGAATGTGACACCAGGATTGTTTTGACGATGGGTCCGCTGACCATGGCTTTAGTCATAACGCCCTTCTGGCTGTAATGGAGTACAGCATGGCCCTGGAGGAACACCCCGGGATATCGATGGCTGTTTCTGCCATAAAATCAGAGGCTAGCTTCAACTCATCCCGTGCTTTGATGATTTTGTCAAGTCTTGTCTGAGAGCCGTCTTGATATTGTCTGACCATACTCTGGTAGCTCTGGAGATTTAAGACAGTGCTACTGCTGGTTTGCAGGCTCCCCCTGTTGCCTGATAAACTTTTTTAAGATCTGAGTCGATCCTGCGATCTAGGGGATCCCTGAAGGAGACTGCATCTTCTAAAGGCAACGTTGTGTTCCCTAGCTAACCTCATGACTGATGCATCCACAGTCGGAACAGAATCAAAGAGCTGAGGATCTGCCTCCGCCAGCGGGCAGAGTTTGGGAAACCGATTGTAGGCATCATGTCTCTTGTCCACTTTCTGCCATTCATCCATAACTACTTCCTTAATTTCATCCATCAAAGGAAAGTTTGAAACTTTCTTTGTCAGATGAGGAAAATATTTTTTAGTTTTGGACAAAGGTTCCGGATCTTCCTCCCACTGAATCGCATCTTTAACTGAGATAACAAATGGATTCACTAAAGCGAAATCAAAGGTCGATGAATTCTCTTCGGCTGCAACCGATTCGTCTTCTGAATTAGCCTCCGAACTGGGTCGGAGAAAAGGCGTCTCCACCGCCCTCTCCTCCATAAGTGGAACTGACTGCTCCTGGGATACGGCTAATTCCCGGATGGAATCTTTGAGCAAATCTTTAATTGAGTCTATGGACCCCTGCTTGTCTGCCGTGGCTTCCAGGAGGCACTGACTACATGCCAATTTTCCCGGGAGGGCTTGCTTCCCACAGACCCAGCAGGCCTTCTTCTCTGGATGTGTCGACCTGCCCTGGGAGTCATGCCTGCTTGAGGTATGTTGGAGAAATGAAGAAACTTACCTGTTTGATGCAGCCCTTACCTAGTGGTATGTTGAGGATCTTTATTTTGATGCAGCATTGTGACATCAGAGACAGTTAAACATAGAAAAGCGATAACATTTAACCAACATACCAGCCTACACATATATATATATACACATGCATACACACATGCCCTATATACATATATATATATATATATATATATATATATATATATATATATATATATATATATATATACACATAGGGCATGTGTGTATGCATGTGTATATGCATGTGTATATATATGTGTAGGCAGGTATGTTGCCTACACATATATACACACATGCCCTATATATATATATATATATATATATATATATATATATACACACATATATACATCCACATATTGACGGCTGCTTCCATACTCTAAATTTCTACCTTGGCCAGGCTCCATAATAGGGAGGAAGGTAGAAAGGAGGAGAAGACACCAGGAGCTGTCTTCCCTCTGACAGCCTGGCTTGGGTCTGTTCCTGTTCCACCTGGAAACTTTAAAGGAGGAAATCTGTGCTATGACCAGTGGAAGCGAGTACAACACCTCGCCAACTGCTTCTGGAATCATTGGAAGATGGAGTATCTTTCTACTCTACAAGGACGCAGGAAATGGCAATGGCTGAACCCTAACATGCAAGCTGGAGATGTTGTTCTGCTTAAGGACCAGCAAGCTGAAAGAATCGAATGGCCCATGGGACTTATTGTAAAGAGCGTTAGTAGTGATGACGGTAAGGTACGCAAGGTGGAGGTGAAGGTTTCAAGCCAAGGACTTTAAAGACTTTCATCAGACCTATCACAGAACTTATTCTGCTCTTACCCTTTGGAGAATGAACTTGTTTGCCTACGCTGCTGGATCTTACCTGTGACTTCAAGAAGACATTGTCTTGAACTTTAGTTGACATAACTTGAAGCCTTAAATTAAGAGTTATTGTTGTTGCATTATATGCATGTTCTTTTTATGTCTTTTAGGCCTTCAAGACATCTAGCAAATTACACTGTTTGTCATTTGCACTTGCATCACTACCGTTCTGATGTATATAGTGGCATTTACCATGCCAGACGGGGAGTGTGCTGCCCCAACGGGGCATAGAATTTATATAGATTGTTTCCCTGAACCATTTTTCTATGGACGTTTAAGTTTAGTTCATATGCTGCCATCTAGTGACCCTTTACGTGTAATGCTCCACCCTTCTTCCTGTATTTTTGTACTTCCTGTGTCATGAATGCAGTAACAAGCCACATGTAGCAGGGCACACGTATTCTGCATTGTAAGTTACAGACAATATCATCTTTTGACCGCATAAGTACTACAACCTATTTATCTGTTTGTATCCTGTCATCTGCTGTAACCTGATGTTCAGAATAAAAGCATCTTGTGGATGGAATCAGTATTTGGTGAGTTCAAACTATCTGAGGATTGTCCTCAGTGATTATATCTTATACAGGCCAGGCATAGAGGTCTCACAAGGGATAGTCGCTTCACAACAATCGGAGTCAGAATATCTTCAATAAAGAAGATGTGGATGAACATAACTGTGTGAATCTTACTTTGATTAAGCAACCAGAGATGAGGATGATGATACCTAACAGGTTGTCTTATTTATTAAACAAGTGGCCAATACACTCAAAGGAGTTATTCCCACTTACCCTGTGAAGGGGTTGAATTCTCTGGCAAGCAGTCTCACAGTTTTCCCAAGCAAGCATCCCTATTCAGACTCTATAAGAGGAATACATGGATGGGCATGACAGTATGTATCCCACTGGCTCAAGCAGCCATTGATAAGGATGACACCTAATAGGATGTCACATTCAATAAACACATTGTCAATACACTGTAAAGGAGTGGTTTCTGCTCAGCCTTTGAAAGGGCTATCTGCTCTGGCAATGAGAAGCTGCCTAGCCATATCAGGTGAAACAGCCCATTTTCCGATTTTCCGGATGGACATAACAGCATAATTGTGCTTTGTTCAAGCAACCAAGAATAAGGATGACAACACCTAACAGGTTGTCACATTCATTAAGCCTGTGGTCAATACACTCTAAAGGAGTGTTTCCACTCACCCTGTGAAAGGGTTACCGAGCAATCTCAAGCCTTCCCAGGCAAGCAATCTGCTTCAGATTCTTCCAAAGAGAAGACAGACGAGCATGACTGCAAGAATGTTGCCTTGTTCAAGCGACCAAGGATAAAGATGACGACAACACCTAACCGGTTGTCACATTCATTAAGCATGTCGTCAATACACTCTAAAGGAGTAGTTTCCACTCACTCTGTGACGGGGTCATATATGGTTTCAATGAGTAGTCTCAGAACCTCCTCAGGCAAATTAACCCTTGTCAGCTTCTTCCCAAGTAGAGGTGAATGAACATGTGATTCCTACTTTGTTCAGGCAGGCTGTGATTAGGATGATGGTGACCAAGTTGTCACAATTAAGCATATAGTCAAGACACTCTAAAGGAAATGCTGAATTCATCTTCTGCAAGGGCCATCTATTGTGGCAAAGTCCAGTCTTCTATTCAGAGCCTTCCCAAGCCAATCAATTTTCTTCAGTCTCTTCTAAACAGGAAGATGAGGACAACCTTTGTCCAGATTGGTAAAGTTGGTGAAATGCCTTTAAATAGAAGTGAAGCTTTGGAAGTATTTGAAGTACCTCCAGAGGACAGCTTGACAATCCCCTTATGTTGTATGGATCAAGTGCTCCTTCTACAAGATTGGAGTTTGTTGTCACATCAGCATGTCAAAGTTATGCCCTTTGAACTGAAAGATGTCCAGGGGTTGGGATCACCCCTCTGGTCAGTGTGTGTCCCTTGTGGGATTGGCCATATACATGACCCTATCATCAGAATATGTTGTGGCCTTCAAGGACAAACGCTATCACTGCATTTTTCTTTATCGTAGAAGTTCAAGCCTAAATTTAATAGTGGTCAGTTTGGCTTCCTGCCTCAAGATGAATGTCTACCGAGTTAAAGGAGACCGAAAAACTCCAGAGTCAGTTTCCAGGCTCACTCCAGAGAGCTTAGCTTCTGCATTTCTGGCTGGGAGTCCAGCAAAAACTGGAAAGCTAACGCATAAACCAAGAAGTCAGTAAAGAGTTCCATGTCAGGATACTTTCTGTTATTTTGAGATTGTGCCACCCATACATGCCTTATGGGCACTATGTGGACATAGGTACGGCTTTGGTGATTGACACGTGGTCCATTAAGGCAAGCATTTTAGGCCATATTTGGAGATCTTTCATCCTTCACGTCTCAGATTGAGCCATAGAAATCGCCTCGCTCCAGCAGCTCAGGTAGGCTCAGTTTAACTCTCACTCCCATTCAAGTCGGGTTTCTGGACCAGTGGCCTAAACTTATGGTTGAAGAAAGGAAATCATCTGCAATATTCCGGGGTAAGCCTGTCCTGGTAAAGTTGGAGAGCGCAATGACTGTGGCCTACATCTGGAAACAAGGCTCAGTCTCTACCTTCTAAAAGATGTTTCTCTAATTTTAGAATCTGCCCAAGTCAATCTTCTGCAGCTATCTGCAGCCTATGTGCCTGGTTAGAAGAATCTTCAGACAAACTATTTGTCCAGGACGAAGTCTGGACAACAATCAATGGTCCAGACTACTGCAAGTCTTTTGAGAACTAACAGAGCTTGGTATTTTTCTTCCAGAGGTAGACCGCTCACATCCCCAGTCAACACCAAGTTACTGAAGTTTCATTCCAGGGCCCAGAATCCGCAAGCAATCGGGGTGGAGGTGCTGACTGCAGAGTCGATCTCCAAGACAGCTTATGCCTTTTCTGCTGCTCCCTCTGATTCTCAACTTCCAGCTGAGGCTGTGGTGGGGGAAAGTGACAGTTCTGGTGATGATCCCAGATTGGCCAAAGGGGCCTTGGTACCCTTTGCTCATCCTTATAAGTGTCAAGGATTGACTCCCTCTGTATGTAAGATCAAATCTTCTCCAAAGTCCCATTCATCAAGCATCCGACAGGTTCATGGCCTGGGTCTAGAGAGGCAGAGGCTAATGGATTTGAATGCTCTGTGAAGATTGTAAATGGGACAGCGCTAACCATTCCTATAGTAGAATATGGCATAAATTCCCAGTATTATTGCTGATCAAGATTTTACGCTGGACTCTTCAGAAGTCTGTTCTGAAATGCCTGCAGGCATGGCTTGATTTAGGTCTATGCGTAAGTATGCTATAGGCACACATTTCGGCTATCTCTGCATTCACCAGCATCCAACACCTAATTATACTGTTTTTTCAAGATGCAATTTGGTTGAAACCTCAAATTGTTTCCGAAATGGGATCTCCCATTGCTGTTGGACGTTATTGCATCAGGTGCCTTCAATCACCCTGTGGTACCTCTCACTGAAAACTGCTTTACCGGTGGCAAAATCATCAGCCATAAGAGAGTCAGCATTGGTGGTCTTGGGGTTTAAACAACTCATACTCATGTACTTCTCAGACAGGGTGGTACTCATGCCAATGCTCAAATTTTGTGCCTGAACTGACCGTCAGCGTCTGTATCACACAAGAGGTTGTCCTCCTACGTTCCTTTTGGGGAGTACTCAAGAAATAACCCCATTGGATATGAGCCAAGCTTTAAAATGTTTAATCAAGGCGACTTCTGCCATCAGGAAGTCAGAGCATCTGTTTGTTATTCCAGGTGGAACACATAATGAGTTTACGGCTTCCAGCAAGATTATTGCCTCTTGGTTGGTAAAGCTCATCTCCTTGGCCTACAAGTTGAAAGGGTTGGTCCTGCCAGGAGAATCACGGCACCCTCATTAGAAGGGTCTCGACCTTGAGAGTGCCAGCAGGCCGATTGTCTGAAACTTTCTGCAAGGCAGCTACGTGGGCAGCAAAATATTCATATTCATGGCTTAATAACAGTTGAGTTTGGCAGAGGCATCCTGTTTTCTGTGTTTTTATTCAGAATTGAGGAGTGTGTAGCATTATCCCTCCCTGTTTTGGCTAGTTAGTTCCCAGCTGTGCTGACATGGAACCATCAAGAAAATGGAAAGTTGAATTCAAATACTTTCAGTAATTTTCCTTTCCTGATGAGCTACATGGCAGCACAGATCCCACCCAGCTTGGTAGGACTAGTTTCAGAACGCCGAGGCTGTAGGTGGGCTCAAATTTATATGAGTTAAGTCCTGGAGGCATGGGGGGCAGAGCCTATACCCCCAGCTATGCTGCGATGGAGCTCGTCAGGAAAGAAAAAATAAGGTAAGTATTTGAATTCGATTTTCCGTTTTACCTAGAAAAATGGTGATGTGTTCAATACTTATTTTACCCGCTGTATATAGGATGTGGGTATATTCGCATGGCATTTCTTTCCTCCTTAAAATTGTATTGATAGTAGCCAATTCTGAGGCAGTTCCATTTGTTCAGTTCCATGCCAAACCTCTTCAATTCAACAATCTGTCATCGTGGGATATGTTTAATCCCTTGACAAACACACTTGCCTGACACTAAGAACTCAGTTATCCCTGGCCTGGTGACTGAGGAACATGGCCCTGAGCTGGAAAAATCATTCCTCCTGGTGTCTTGGACATTCCTAACAATAGATGCATATGCGTGCGCAGCCTATTACAAAGCTCAAACACACTTGCCTTTCTCTGCAGCCTCAGCTGCACTGGACAGTGAATAAATATTACGTGCTCTGCGCTGAATGGCTTCCTGTTTGTTCACAAATGGATACATAGTAAACAGTTTACTATGCTTCAGTTATGAATTAACACAGTCAGAGAGTGTGTTCACTGTGTTCATTTAGAAAAAGGAAGGCACCAGTAAATTAAATATTTACTAACCCCTTCCCCTGCTCTCCTTTCTGAAACATTCCCTGCAGCAGCCGGGGGGGGGGGGGGGGGAGAAAGGAGGGAAGCCAGCAGCATTGTAGGGGGCAAACACAAGGGGGAAGCCCAGGCAGTAGGAGGAATCAGCACCACACCTATGAATGGATGCCAGCCTGAGGGGCAGGGGAGGAGTCCTAGACATCAGAGGAATCCCATCTCTGCGGTCAACATTCTGGAACTATGGTTAATTTGGTTGTCCCTACAACACTAAACCTCCCAGCTGGAAGGTCATCCTATTAGGATGTTAGTCAGACAATGACATAGCAGTGGTGTACATCATCCATCAGGGGGAGCAAGAAGTCTTTCTGTTGCAAGAGGTAGAAAAGATGATGTTACAGCAATATACATTACAGCATTGTCAGCCATTCGCATACTAGGTGTAAACAATTGGAAGGCTGACTACCTCAGCCGGCAGCACCTGGATGAATGGAGTGGTTCAGGCATGGGCACCGGAAGCCAATCGATGTCTGCATCTGTCTGATGTCAATGGCGGGATGGGAGAGATATAAATAGCTGCCAATTTGCTGGAGCCTGTGAGGGTGGCCCATACAATGACCTCTCCATACTGAGTGAGTGCAGAAGGTTAAACCTGCTGGGGATTTTTTTGTGTAACTATTAGGCATTTTTTCTATTGTCCTTCATACCACATTGGATGTCTGGTTAGCCTTTCGATGCATTGAGGCTTTGGGTTTTTGGCAAAGAGAGTGATAAAGTTAGATTCCTATAGGTTATATTTATTGGTTGAACTAGATGAACTTGTGTCTTTTTTCAACCAAGCTAACTATGTAATATAGGAACCCAAATATAATTAGGGGGGCTTTTGGTATGTGTGTGTGTATATACTATATATATATATCTATATCTATATCAAGATCAAGGAATAGAAGTGGACATGAGGCAAATATACTCATATGCCCTTTGTTGTGTGATACATTTGTAATGATGTTTTTTTCACAATACTGTCTCCTTCCCCTGCTGATATATACTCAATGGAGCTTTTTGTCTGACCTGGGCACTCTCTAGTGGTCAATGTGTATAATTACTAGTTAGTAAATATTACATTTGTGTGTTTCCCTATAATCATAGGGATTCATTGAACAGTGTAGCAAGTATAATTTTGTGTATATGTATACTGATATAAATCTTGCGTTGGCGGGTCCCATTGCCATTCCTGCAGTATGCCAATATACTTCCTGGACTTGTGTCTGTAAAGAGTCCAGGAAGGCAGGGTCCCTAATATAGCAACGCACACACGCTGTTTTATTGATTCCCATAATTGGATTGTTTTTACCAAAGAGAATATTTATCCTTGTGAAGTCTGAATGGGGTTCTAGACTAGTGGTGTCATTCGTATTATATCTACACAGTTGGCTACATCATGTGTTTGATTTCAAGAGTATAATTGTTTCTTTTTTGCTCAATACAGTGTTGCTTGATGTAGTTAGTAAATATTCCTGAAGAAGCCGCACAGGAGAAACATGTTGATGTATCTACCTGAAGCTGAAATGAACCACAAGGATCGCTACTTAGGTTGTAGTATTTTATTGTTGTTGGTCTGTTTTTTTATATAATAAAACAACTGTTAATTTTTAACCCAAATTTGTTAACTTGGTACCTAAAAAGCCCCACGATATTACCCTTTATGTTTGAAATGTTGCAACTCAGGACAATGGTACCCTGGTGATGGTCACCAACTCTGTATTTTCTGGATACATGCTATGAATCTACCGGAACACACAGATCCTTCTCAACCATTGACTCCATTAGTTGTAATCGTTCTAGAATGTATGATGCAGCATGTTTTTAGCCCCCAAGTGCATAACTTTACATTTATCAACATTAAACATCATTTGCCTTTCATTTGCCACCTAAACAGTGCATTGAGAGCTCTCTTGTAAGGAGCCGATTCCTCATTCTTGACAATTCAAAGTAGTCCATCACCATCCTTTCTTCCTAAGATGGTATCAGCCTTCCACCACAATAAAAGCATAGTCCTATTCTTATACCCTGCTCCAAAAGCACCCAAAGGGAATTGCTCTTCGTTGCTCGGATGAAGTCAGAGCCATCAGAGTTTATCTTAAAGTGAATGTAAACCCGATCCATGAAATTTGAGCTGGGCACATACATCTGCAGTGTTTTCTTATCTCTCTTCAAAGCACTAAGTCCAGTAGCTTTCTCCTGCTCCATTCTTCTGTTATTAGCATGATAACTTCTGACAAGTTCTCTGGCACATGATTAAACCAGCTTGAAATTTGTGTCAGGGTGGGTGCTATAAATAGATTAGCAGACAGCTTGACTTGTCACAGCATAGTTCTGAGAGTCTCTGCCTATCTGGAGGGGGGTGTGTGCCTTTCCTCCAATCAGCTGTCTCTCAGTGTAATTCAAGACTTCTCTCACAGTGCATAATGAGGAAGTGAAAATTCTAACACGATGTGCACTTTCTAAAAAGTATATAAAGCTAAAGACAGCAGATATATGTGTAAAACTTATGTAGGGAGATTTGTTTCATCTCTCTGTATCATCTGAGGCTATTTACTTCACTGGGTATAGGAGAGGGTTTACATCCACTTTAAAGCAACAGCCATCAGGAAGATGGATTTCCTATTTGTCCTATCCTCGGGGCCTAGAAAGAGACATCCTTCTTCCAAGTCCACCGTTGCTCGATGGATGATACAAGTGATCACTAGAGCTTACTCTCTAAAGGACAAATCTCCTCCCGCACTTTAATTTGTCCACTCCACCAAGTTAGTGAGGGTTTCCTGGGCATTCTGGTACCAGGCCTCTGTAGCACGGCTTTGTAAGGCCACCACCTGGTTCTCTGTTCATACAGTGCTTTGCATAAATGAGTACACCCTGACCCCAATAGATTTGTCAGAAAACCTTTACTTTCCTTTCAGAATCAACATTTTTCTATGGTACACTATAGTAC
Source organism: Lithobates clamitans (assembly GCA_037952925.1). Taxonomy (NCBI): domain Eukaryota; kingdom Metazoa; phylum Chordata; class Amphibia; order Anura; family Ranidae; genus Lithobates; species Lithobates clamitans. Next base: position 1,055,278 of record JBBGZY010001000.1, on the reverse strand, counting down.
AAAATACTCCCACAAATGCGGGCCATAGATTGCAACCACGATTTGTTAATTTGCACACACAAAGTATTTTTCCTAACAAATTCATTCAAGCCTATGTTGCAAAAATGAATACACCTCAATGAAAGTCTTAAGAGCAAAGCTAAATTTTAGACAACAAAATCCTAATTAACAAGAAATCAACTACAGATGAGTCAGGTTATTCATTAAACAGGTGTCCAGCAGATAGGGATGAGCTTCGAGTTCGAGTCAAACTCATGCTCGACTCGAACATTGGCTGTTCGCCAGTTTGCCGAACAGCGAACAATTTGGGGTGTTCTGCGGAACACCCTTTAAAAGTCTATGGGAGAAATCAAAAGTGCTAATTTTAAAGGCTTATATTCATGGTATTGTCATAAAAAGTGTTTGGGGACCTGGGTCCTGCCCCAGGGGACATGGATCAATGCAAAAAAAAGTTTTAAAAACGGCCGTTTTTTCAGTAGCAGTGATTTTAATAATGCTTAAAGTAAAACAATAAAAGTGTAATATCCCTTTAAATTTCGTACCTGGGGGGTGTCTATAGTATGCCTGTAAAGGGGTGCAAAGGGGTGCATGTTTCCCGTGTTTAGAACAGTCTGACAGCAAAATGACATTTCAAAAGAAAAAAAAGTCATTTAAACTACTCGCGGCTATTAATGAATTGCCGGTCTGACAATACACATAAGAGTTCATTGATAAAAACGGCATGGGAATTCCCCACAGGGGAACCCCGAACAAAAATGTAAAAAAAAAAAGATGTGGGGGGGGTGTCCCCAAATTCCATACCAGGCTCTTCAGGTCTGGTATGGATTTTAAGGGGAACCCCACGCCAAAATTTCAAAAAAAAACGGCGTGGGGTCCGCCCAAAAATTGATACCAGACCCTTATCCGAGCACGCAACCTGGCAAGGAAAAGAGGGGGGGATGAGAGAGCGCCCCCCCTCCTGAACCGTACCAGGCCACATGCCCTCAACATTGGGAGGGTGCTTTGGGGTAGCCCCCCAAAACACCTTGTCCCCATGTTGATGGGGACAAGGGCCTCATCCCCACAGCCCTTGCCCGGTGGTTGTGGGGGTCTGCGGGCGGGGGGCTTATCGGAATCTGGAAGCCCCCTTTAACAAGGGGACCTCCAGATCCCGGCCCTCCCCCCTGTGTGAAATGGTAAGGGGGTACAAAAGTACCCCTACCATTTCACTAAAAATAGTGTCAAAAATGTTAAAAATGACAAGAGACAGTTTTTGACAATTCATTTATTTAAATGCTTCTTCTTTCTTCTATCTTCTATCTACCTTCGGTTTCTTCCTCCATCTTCTTCTTCTGGTTCTTCTGGTTCTTCCTCCAGTGTTCTCGTCTGGCATCCTCCTCCGCAGCGTCGGCGTCTTCTTCCCTTCTTCTCCTCGGGCCACTCTGAATCCATGATGGCATGGAGGGAGGCTCCCGCTGTGTGACGCTTCTCTTCTTCTGACAGTTCTTAAATAATGGGGGGCGGGGCCACCCGGTGACCCCCCTTCTGACGCACAGGAACTTGACAGGACTTCCCTGTGGCATTCCCCTTGACGTCAGAGGGGGCGGGGTCACCCGTTACGTAACCCCGCCCCCTTCTGACATCACGGGGAATGCCACAGGGAAGTCCCTGTGCATCAGAGGGGGTGGGGTCACCGGAGGCTCCGTCCCCGTTATTTAAGAACCGTCAGAGGAGGAGAAGCGTCACACAGTGGGAGCCTCCCTCCATGCCATCATGGATGCGGAGCGGCCTGAAAAGAAGATGAAGACAAGAAGATGAAGAGAAGAAGATGAAGAGAGAAGCGTCACACAGCGGGAGCCTCCCTCCATGCCATCATGGATGCGGAGCGGCCCGAGGAGAAGAAGGGAAGAAGACGCTGACACCACGGAGGAAGATGCTGGACGAGAACACCAGAGGAAGAACCAGAAGAAGAAGAAGATGGAGGAAGAAACCGAAGGAAGATAGAAGATAGAAGAAAGAAGAAGCATTTAAATAAAGGAATTGTCAAAAACTGTCTCTTGTCATTTTTAACATTTTTGACACTTTTTTAGTGAAATGGTAGGTTACCATTTCACACAGGGGGGAGAGCCGGGATCTGGGGGTCCCCTTGCTAAAGGGGGCTTCCAGATTCTGATAACCCCCCCGCCCGCAGACCCCCACAACCACCGGGCAAGGGTTGTGGGGATGAGGCCCTTGTCCCCATCAACATGGGGACAAGGTGTTTTGGGGGGCTACCCCAAAGCACCCTCCCAATGTTGAGGGCATGTGGCCTGGTACGGTTCAGGAGGGGGGTGCTCTCTCGTCCCCCCTCTTTTCCTGCGGCCTGCCAGGTTGCGTGCTCGGATAAGGGTCTGGTATGGATTTTTGGGGGGACCCCATGCTGTTATTTTTTTAAATTTTGGCGCGGGGTTTCCCTTAAAATCCATACCAGACCTGAAGGGTCTGATATAGATTTTGAGGGGGACCCCACGCCATTTTTTTTAAAATTTTGGCCGGGGTTCCCCTTAATATCCATACCAGACCTGAAGGGCCTGGTATGGAATTTAGGGGGACCCTACACATTTTTTTTTTAATTTTGGTTCGGGTTTCCCCTGTGGGGAATTCCCATGCCGTTTTTATCAATGAACTTTTATGTGTATTGTCGGACCGGCAATTCATTAATAGCCGCGAGTAGTTTTAAATTATTTTTTTTCCTTTGAAATGTCATTTTGCTGTCAGACTGTTCTAAAAACGGGAAACATGCGCCCCTTTACAGGCATACTATAGACACCCCCCAGGTATGAAATTTAAAGGGATATTACACTTTTATTGTTTCACTTTAAGCATTATTAAAATCACTGCCACTGAAAAAACGACCGTTTGTAAAACTTTTTTTTGCATTGATTCATGTCCCCTGGGGCAGGACCCAGGTCCCCAAACACTTTTTATGACCATAACTTGAATATAAGCCTTTAAAATGAGCACTTTTGATTATTCATGTTCGTGTTCCATAGACTTTAACGAAGTTTGCGCGTTCGAACATATTTTTTGCCCGTTCGTAAGTTCTGGTGCAAACTGAACAGGGCGGGTGTTCGGCTCATCCCTACCAGCAGACAGTTGATTATAAAAGGACCTTACTTAACAAGGAAAAGCCCTTCCCATTTTATGCTGTCAGTAATGGCACCACATGAAAAAGAAATCACAAGGTCTGAGAAAATAATTTATTTACACAAGAATGGCGAAGGCTACAAGAAGATCAGCGAAGCTTTACTTATCAGTAAGAATACTGTAGCAAAAGTGATACAAAAATTTAACAAAGACTGAAACTGCAACCATCTCATATAGGCGTCCAGGTCATCCACGGAGGTTAACACCTCGACAGGAGCGTCTTTTGATGAGAAGGATTGAAGAAAATTGCCATGCAAGTTCACTGCATTTAGCTAAATAAAATAGAAAGCCAAACTGGGGAGATTGTTTGTTTCCCATGACACAATGCGGCGTACACTGCAGAGAAATGGCATGCATGAGTGTCGTCCACAAAGGAAGCCTCTCCTAAAGCCCATGCACAGAAAAGCCTGCCTAGAATTTTCCAGGGCCCATGCTGAAAAAAAAGAAGACTACTGGGACTCTGTACTCTAGAGTGATGAAACCAAGATAAATGTTTTTGGAGCTGATGGCTTCAAAACTGTATGGCGTTGTAAAGGTGAGGAGCTGGGGCTGCATGAGGGCTGCTGGTGTTGGGGAGCTGCATTTCATTGATGGTAACATGAATTTCCAGATGTACTGCTCCATTTTGAAAGAGAAGATGCTACCATCACTCCGTGCCCTTGGTCGTCGTGCACTTTGACAACATGACAATAATCTAAAACACACATCTAAGGCCACTGTTGCATTTCTGAAGAAGAACAGGGTAAAACTGATTCAGTGCCCAAGTATGTCTTCTGATCTGAACCCAATTGAACACCTATGAACATAGGTGTGCACAGCCTATTGCATTAGGGTGTGCACTCAGGGTGTGGACAGTGTGGGTAGGACAGTGGATGGTGTGAGTAGAGCATTGGACTTGTCAGTAGGGCAGAAGTTGGTGTCATTAGGGCAGTGGACAGTGTCAGTAAATTTCTATTTTTTATTAATTTAATTTTTTTATTGTTTCTTACAATTTTTTTTAGGAGCCCCGTTGGGGGGCTTTGGTGAAATATCAGCAGGGGGAATCTGCTCAGCACAGAGTGATTAGGGTGTGCCCAAGCACACCCCCTGCGCACACCTATGCCTATGAGGAATTCTGAAGAGACAAGTTGAGCATCACTCTCCATCCAGCATCCAGGCTCTAAAAGAGGTCGTTCTTGCAGAATGAAAAAAGATAGATGTTGCAATATGTTGCCAACTTGTTCATGCCGTGCCTAGAAGACTTGGTGCTGTCCTTACAAATCATGGAGGTCATACAAAATACTAGATGTAGTAGTTTTTGTTGTGGGGGTGTATTAATTTTTACATCAACTAATTTGAGTAAAACTGAAGATTAACCTTACTTTAAAGTAATGAGCTAAACAAATGTTCTACAAAACCCAGTTTTGTCAAAATTTTGCAAATTGTTTTTGTGTTCACTGGGAGATTGAATAAAATCTTACTTTTCAAAAGTTGTACTCATTTATGCTGAGCACTGTACCTTTTCAAAGTTCTCTCTGTGGATGCAGCTTTCAGCCGCAAGATTCTTGCGGCAACACTCTGAAGCTGGGTGTGTTGACCTTTGTTTTGTGTCTGTTGGCACAGGCACTAGCTGTTGCCCACCCTTTTCCTTCATTGCTTTGGGACATATAAATACTCGGCCTATGTCCTGTACTGTATGATAAAGAAAAGAGAAATTCTAACTTACCTGTAAATTCCATATCTTAGCATTGAGTAGAGGACACAGGACACCCTCCATTCTATTCCATGGTTACTCTACATTGCTTGCTACAAAGCTGAGGACTCATTGTGGTTGATTTACGAAAGGCAAAGAGACTGTGCACTTTGCAAAGTGCAGTTGCGCCAGGGATTAGTAAATGAGGTAAAGCCTTACTTTGCAAAGAATACTCAATCATGTGCAAGGAAAATAAAAAAAAACTGCATTTTTGCTTGCACGTGATTGGATGATGGAAGTCAGCAGAGCTTCTGCTCATTTACTAACCTCTGGAGCAACTGCGCTTTACAAAGTGCACAGTCTATTTGCCTTTAGTAAATCAACCCCACAGTGTGGGGTAGAGTTAAAGGGAAGACATCCAGGGGGCATGTTTTCAAAAGCTTTGGCAAAGTCCAATCCTCTGAAGGTATGAGCCTATAACCCAAGGTCTATGAACACTCCAGCCTGTGTCTTGTGGTTTACTCCAAGATAAGGTGACCAGATTTTTAAAATGAAATCCAGGGACATATTTTTTTTTTTACTAGTAATGGCAGCAATCTACGACTCTTCGCCCGTCTCTGCCGCCGCCGCCCAGCCTCACAGCCTGTCCAGTCTAAAGCCCCATACACACTATCAGATTTTCTGCTGATTTTTTCCTTTAGATTTACCAAGAGTGTGTATGGGGCTTTATGCCGCGTACACACGAGCGGACTTTACGGCAGACTTTGCTCGGCGGATTTTTCGACGGACTTTACGACGGACTTTCTGAATGAACGGACTTACCTACACACGATCACACCAAAGTCCGTCGAATTTGTACGTGATGACGTACGACCAGACTAAAACAAGGAAGTTCATAGCCAGTAGCCAATAGCTGCCCTAGCGTGGCTTTTTGTCCGTCGAACTAGCATACAGACGGCGGACTTTTCGACCGGACTCGATTTCGATGGATTAATTTAAAACATGTTTCAAATCTAAGTCCGTCCAACTTTTGAGAAAACAAAGTCCGCTGGAGCCCACACACGATCGAATTGTCCGACCAAATCCTGTCCGCCGGGCAAAGTCTGCCGTAAAGTCCGCTTGTGTGCACGCGGCATTACTCTTCGGGCCCCGGCTACTACTGGGTGGGGAGCAGAGGAAGATCACTCCACCAGGGAAGTCAAGGAGATGAGCAGGCAGGCGGCTGGCCGGGACACTTGAGCCAAGGCAGAAGAAGATGCGAGTGAAGCTGAATGGGCATGCACCCGAAACTGAAGAAATAGTCCTTCCGCTCCGACCAGCACATGATCATCAGAAAGGGGCACAGATAATGGAAAAAAAATAAACCTCCATAAGCTAGTAGGAGCGGCAGAGGAGGGGGGGGGGGTGCAATTCAGATTTTTTTATTTTTATTCTGCACTGGCTGTCTTCGAAATTGCCCCAGCCCCTGTTCAAATCCAATCCGGGGACAAAACTGGGGACAGATTTGGTCCGGGGACAGTGTCCTCAATCCGGGGACTGTCCCCAGAAACCGGGGATGTCTGGTCACCCTACTCCAAGATATAACATTCACCTCCTGACCGTCTGGTTTAATCCTGTACATACCACACTATGGCACTGCATTTGCATACATTGGACACAGTTGCACACTGGGGAGGGGAGGATTTGTGAGACATGCTATATACCAGGCTTTGTGAGACATGCTACAGTATATACCAGGATTTGAGGTCTGATGGGGCAGGAATTGGGACTGATCTGAGGGGTGAAGGGACAGGAATTGGATTGATGGGCACAGTGGCTGCACTTGATGGCCCCATAGATCTGCATTGGTCGAGTTCAGCAATGGCAATGACTAAGGGATGGCTTCGTTTTTGCAGCGGCTGCAATACTGTCAGCTTCAGCCTGTGTACAGCGTAGAGTGGCTGGATGACAGTGGTCAGGCAAGCAGTCAGGGGCAGTTGAATTATGGCTCAACCACCTGGTTTTACTGCCCCCTGGCCGCTCATGTGAACAAGGCCTAAGCCAAAGTTCCTCCCCCCCCCCATCACACATTTCTAGATATCAATCTCCAGCCTACTGTATGTTTGACCATTTTTCTCTTTTCGGAGGGAAATAAATGAATGATACTAGACAAGTAAAGACATGGATTTGACAGGCTAACTCAGTACATTTTATGAATCTTGTTTTCTCTTGCCTTTTTTTAATTATTTTTAGAACAAAAAAAAATACATTAGTACTAATTAAATTTATTTGCACATTTTGTCTTATTTGGAGTTCTCCTTTAACCCCATTACTACACTGGTCATTTTATTTGTTTCTTTTCCTTCAGTAACTGAAAGGCAGTACAACTGTCTAAAGTTTCTTTCTGTATATTTAGGTTAACTCAATAAGACACGAAAAGCAAAACCTATGCTTACTCAAGTAATGTAGCTACTGACAGGTGTTTTGGAGATCCTTGGCAATCATCTACTGATTCAACTGTATTTACAGTATGATACTGAATAAAGCATTACAGCAGTCAATATTTTAGTTTTGACATTTTAGTAATGTTGTAATAAATGCTGGTTTCCTGTAGGTTACTGTGCACAAGTGCTGGTGGCAATATGTTCTTAAATGACACCTTAAAATACTTTCCTTATGTTTTTGTTTAGTACTGCCTAGAGGCTCATGGTAGGAAAATAGTTAAGATTGTCCTTCGGGAGATAAGAATTGTCTGTTAGAGAAGAGGAAGCAACAGTCACGCAAGAAAAACAGAGCAGGGGCAGGATTCTCACGCATTGGCATGTAGCTCTGTCATCTGTCTTGTCAAGGCCTGGACCTTACCCCCACCCCTCTTCTTCTGCTGTCAGCATTAATCCACTGTGACATGAAATTAACCTAACTCCCACCTAAAAATAGTGCTGCAAACTTTCTTAAAGGACAAACATTTAAGGGTTCATTCTCCAGGGTTCACCGCAAATAGGATACCTGGATAGGGGAAAAAAAAAAAGCTAGAAATGAGGATTATTGGATACGTACACTTTTATAATCCTTGAGTATTGTATTCTTTATCTTGAGTAAAAATGGAATACAAGCAGGAGTAAACAATAACTAGTCTATTTAATGTCCTATCCTTTTCCTTACAGCTTTTTGTGTGCATATATAAATGAGATGGTGGAATGCAGAAAATTATGAATTTAATCTCAATAAAAAGAAACAAATAAAAGTGAATCCTTGCTTAAGTAAGCCACTGGCCAAATAGCATAGTTCACAAAACAGTACGCATACTATACAAGATTGTTATTTTTAGCTAATTTAAAGGGGAGTTACTGTATTAAGCTTCCGTTTCCCACAAAAAGCTGCCAAAACCATTGTTGAGAGCAGTAGCGGCTGGTGCTCAAGATTTTTGGGAGGGGTGCAATTGCAGCCTCACTGTACCATCAAACGCAGCCACCGTGCCATCAAACGCAGCCACCGTGCCATCAAACGCAACCACTGTGCCCATCAAACGCAGCCACTGTGCCCATCAAATCCTGCCACTGTGCCCATCAAATGCTGCCACTGTGCCCATCAAATGCTGCCACTGTGCCCATCAAACGCTGCCACCGTGCCCATCAAATGCTGCCACTGTGCCCATCAAATGCTGCCACTGTGCCCATCAAACGCTGCCACCGTGCCCATCAAATGCTGCCACTGTGCCCATCAAACACTGCCACTGTGCCCATCAATTGTTGCCACTGTGCCATCAAGTGCAGCCACTGTGCCCCTCAATCCAATTCCTGTCCCTTCACCCCTCAGATCAGTCCCAATTCCTGCCCCATCAGACCTCAAATCCTGGTATATACTGTAGCATGTCTCACAAATCCTCCCCTCCCCAGTCTGCACAATTACCCCCCACCCCCCAGTTTGCACAATCCCCCTTCTTCCAGTCTGCACAATTACCCCCCTCCCGTCTGCACTATTACTCCCCCAGTCTGCACAATTACCACCCCCTAGTCTGCACAATTACCCCCCACCCCCCAGTTTGCACAATCCCCCTTCTTCCAGTCTGCACAATTACCCCCCTCCCGTCTGCACTATTACTCCCCCAGTCTGCACAACTACCCCCCAGTCTGCACAATTACCACCCCCATCTGCACAATTATCCCCTGTCTGCACAATTACCACCCCCAGTCTGTACAATTACCACCCCCCAGCCTGCACAATTACCACCCCCCATCTGCACAATTACCACCCCCCCATCTGCACAATTACCACCCCCTAGTCTGCACAAATACCACCCCCCAGTCTGCACAATTACCACCCCCGTCTGCACAATTACCACCCCCATCTGCACAATTATCCCCTGTCTGCACAATTACCAACCCCCCATCTGCACAATTACCACCCGTCTGAACAATTACCAACCCCCCATCTGCACAATTACCACCCGTCTGAACAATTACCAACCCCCCATCTGCACAATTACCACCCGTCTGAACAATTACCAACCCCCCATCTGCACAATTACCACCCCCCCGTCTGCACAATTACCACCCCCCCGTCTGCACAATTACCACCCCCCCGTCTGCACAATTACCACCCCCCCATCTGCACAATTACCCCCCCCCCATCTGCACAATTACTACCCCCCCATCTGCACAATTACCACCCCCCCATCTGCACAATTACCCCCCCCCCCATCTGCACATTTACCTACCCCCCATCTGCACAATTACCACCCCCTAGTCTGCACAATTACCACCCCCTAGTCTGCACAATTACCACCCCCCATCTGCACAATTGCCACCCCCCAGTCTGCACAAATACCACCCCCCGTCTGCACAAATACCACCCCCCGTCTGCACAATTAGCCCCCGTCTGCACAATTACCACCACCCATCTACACAATTACCACCCCCCCAGTCTGCACAATTACCACCCCCCCCAGTCTGCACAATTACCACCCCCCCAGTCTGCACAATTACCACCTCCCAGTCTGCACAATTACCCCCCCTGCACACCACCCCCTATCTGCACAATTACCCCCCGTCTGCACAATTACCACCCTCCAGTCTGCACAATTACCATCCCCCCAGTCTGCATAATTACTACCCCTCCCATCTGCACAATTACCACCCCCCATCTGCACAATTACCACCCCCCAGTCTGCACAATTAGCCCCCATCTGCACAATTATCACCCCCATCTGCACAATTATCACCCCCATCTGCACAATTATCACCCCATCTGCACAATTACCCCCACTGCACAATTACCTGGGGGTGATTGTGTAGACAGGGGGGTAATTGTGCAAACGGGAGGGGGGTAATTATGCAGACGGGGGGTGGTAATTGTGCAGATGAGGGGGGGAGCACAATTACCACCCTCCATCTGCACAATTACCCCCCTCCTGTCTGCACAATTACCACCCCCCCATCTGCATCCCCCCCATCATCAGCACAGACCCCCCAGTCACTCACTGAGTGAGTGGAGAGAATGAGAGGGGGGCAGAGCACTGCAGAGAAGTGCAGAGAAGAAAACAGAGAGTCCAGCCAGGCCTCCAGGGATTAGTGTGTGCGGAGCAGAGGGTCAGCTCGTGTGCCGTGGCCACATACAGACTCAGTGACTGAGTCAGCTAGAAGATCGAGAGATTGAACCTGACACACACTGAGCCCATGGCGGTTTACATACCTTACAGAAGCCACGCCAGGCTCAGGAGTCAGTCAAGCCTGCTTTGTCTCCCACACACTACTGCTGTCGGTTCGTTACACTCCACTTCTCCACTCACAGTGAGCCGAGAGACCGGAAGTGGCGCGGTGCCACGAAAAGCACCGCCCACCATCCTCTGCCATTAAAATAAAAGAACAGGAGCGCTTCATGCTACAATGGCAAATCACTGGAGCTCGGAGAATGGGGGAGTGTTTGCATCTCTTGCGCCCCGGACACTCCCTAAACGTGGGCAAATCGGCTTCCCAGCCTGCAATCAGCTGATTGCAGGCTGGGAAGCTTCCCATAGACCAACGCATGTCCAGCGCCCGGTCACTCTTAAAGTGACCATTTTTTTTTTACAGATTGGGGGGGAGGGCAGCGCCCGAGCACCCCCTATGGAAAGGCTGCCACTGGTTGAGAGGCTTTGGCAGTTTTTTGGGGACACCTGAATCTTTATACACCATTACTCCTTTAAATGTACAAAATAAATAATACCTAAATATATTCATATGTTCAAAAGACAAAAAATAAGCAAAAGTGACCAAAGTAAGCATAAGACTTTAGAGTTTATTGTAAAATGTTATAACTGCTATGATAATATAGGACTAATTCAGTCCTATAAAAAATGTAGTTTGTTTTTCTTTGATATGTGTCGCCCTTTCATGTGCTCCTTGCTGAAAAAGCCAGATTTAGGTTGGGGTAGTTGCCATATGTTTGTACTGTTGGTGAACTAATGAGTGGACACTGGTTACCTTCACTGCCATTGTGCTATTGATGGGTGTTCAGTGCATCCCTATACTTTTAGGGAGGAGTCGGTTCCCTCCAGGCATACCTGCCCTTAATATATCCATTATTATATATGTGCTCCAACTCAGGAGACTCTCAAAATTATAGGGTTAAGACTGCAGTACACTGGGGTGCCGTGATGTGGCCACTGCTGCTTCCGCATATATTTGCAAATGTGTGCAAACGAAATCCCTTGGTTTTATCATGAACTGTTAGACAAGGTCAATTTGTTGCCAGCTGTCTGGTAAGTGAGCTGGGAATTTTTGTTTGTTGTTTTTTGACATGCGTCACCCTTCCACGTGCTCCTTGCTACAAAGGCCAGTTATATGTTGGAGTGGTTGCCATTTGTTTGTACAGACTGTGCGTCGCTTACCTGGAGAAGAAATTGCAACAGAATGCAGTATGACAAGCCGGCAGAGGCAGTGTGATGCTTTGGGGCAGTGTTCTGCTGGGATTGGTTTGAGGAACACAACAACAAGTAAGAGGTTCCAAATTCTTAAGATCTCAATACAATTCAGTGTCTGTGGGATGTGCTGGAAAAACAAGTCTGATCCATGGAGGCCCCAAGTCTGATCCATGGAGGCCCCCTTACAGGCCTTAAAAGTTCTGCTTGGCGCCAGATACTACAGCATACCTTCAGAGGTCTAATGGTACCCATGCCTTCATGGATCAGGGCTGTTTTGGTGGCAAAAGTGGAACCTACTCAAAAATTAGGTGGGTGGTGTCACGGATTACACACACCCACAGCGACTAGCTAACCGCGACGTGCGTTCCGTGACCAGGGTATATGAGGAACTAAGGGAATAAGGGGGAACTTATACTGAGCATGTAAGACTGGCTGTGGTACTTTCACAGCCTGCACTACCTTTGGCCACCACTAGAGGAAGACTCCACTCCAATCCAGCTAGCTGACCACACACAGGCAGATACGAATCTTACATAGAATCTGGTGCACTCTAAGGGTTGGGGAGCAGTCTAGCAATTACTACACACTTCTAGGGTTCCTCCAGCTATTCTGCAAGCTTGAACCCCGGCGTTAATCACTCTTCCCACTGTCCCCACACACCAGACACACAATAAACGATAGCCTGCCACCACTCAACAGTTTGTCCGCAGACTGGTCTGCTGAGCCACCACACACCCAGATCTCTGTCTGGAAGATCTGTTAGCTTACAATCTGCATGCAATCTGCCAACACGCATTGCAATTGCATACCGATTGGCACATAACTTAGACCGAGTACTTAGGCACTAAAATACAACAAGCTCTCCAGAGATATGACTCCTAGCTTAGTACACAGAAGTCACTTATTAATTTTATCATTTAATATCCCAAAAGTGGGCAGTGCATAAAATATATACAAAGAAAAGGGAGTTACTAAAAAAGATACAAAAAATACAGAAAGACACACAATTTTGCAATTTGCTATGAAAATAAAAAGGGATAAAAACAGAAATAAACTTTACCAAAGTCTATCATCTAGAAGCATACTGAAAGATGTGGGAACTCCCCAATTTTGAACTGGCTTCGTGGAAGAACGATGTCCATTTCTCAAGCTACCCAATTTATTGAAATATGGGCGTGGGCTGGATTTTAGCCCTTGGCCAATCAACCCCAGGGGGTGTTCCTGTCTCAACCCACAGGATGTTTTGTATTCTGAAATTACCAGAGTCGAATTGGCCCAGAACGGCGCTGATTGCTGGGTCATGGATAGGATTTCCGATACCAGCGCATCAGTCCAATTGCGACAGTACCAATCACTGCCTCCTGCCACAATAAGGTGCCTTATAAAGATTTTGTGTGGTTCTCTAGGATTCCACACATGCTAAAAATACAGAGTTGCATGTACACGTAACCCATCACGTGTACGATCAAAAGGAATTATTTTCATCTCTCTGACGCTAATATTTTAGCTTTTATGAGAGATAAAATAGGTTCCTTAGATCTGTTGATATTAATCAAATTTGCAGACCGGCCGGGGCCTTGCGAATGCCCCCTGCGGATCCGTGTAGCCAAAATGACTAGCAGTTTTCTTTGAAGCCTCAGGAAGGTGACAATCTATGTTTACTCTAATGGGAACTTTTATTGGCATCTAAGTGTCACTTCGATCCTAGAAAACTGGCTCTGTCCTTTTCAAATGTTAATGAAAGAACATATGAGCATGACTGACATAGAATACTATATTTTTAATAACCCAGAATTAAACTACATCTACAATTACACTTTTTCTATAGATCAAATCACATCTCGCTAAGGCAAAACTATCCTATGCTTACATTTTCATTACATCTCCCCCTCCCAGAAGATGCACAGCTGAGCCTAAACGGGTCAGCTAACGCGTCTGCATGGAAGGTTCCCTAGGTTTGAGGTGAAGGTTCCCCCAACTGAAGCTTGGCACAGCTGACATTTCAGTCTGTCCCTATGCAGATAGGAGAGGGTTACCGCACCCCTCTCTGACTGATCCTAACGGGTCTGGATCAGGATTGGCCAGCAGATTGCCCTGCAGATCCACTTCATCCACTGGCCACTGACTACCTACTGAAAGGGTACAGGCAAATTTGTCATTGTGTGCTGTCATCATTCTCAGCCATTGGCCTTGGCCTTCTGGTGGTACTCTATTAGCTAGCACACCCAGATGTTTGAGCCTGGCATAATGCCGTCCCTGGGTGGTCTGGGCCTGGTTCCATGGCCTTGGTACCAGGGCCTCCACCCTTTGGCCTGTCTCTCACACTTTTTCTCTTCCTGCCTCAACAGAAGGCCTGCCAGCACAACCCCTGAATTCCTCTACGCTGACACCAAACATATCAGCCTGTAGGAATGCAGTGCCATCAGCTGCAGCCTCTGAGAGAGCAGATTCAGATGGGGTCAGTTTTCCCCCATAATCATGTGGTACTTCCCCTGTTATGCATAGCAAGGAATCCTCAATCATGATACTCATAGCTGTGAGGACAGAGGATAAAGCCACAAAAGACTTTATTCTGCCAGGGGTCATCCTCTGACCCGTGTCACACTCTCCTACTCTTTCCTCCTCAGCAGAAGGCCTGCCAGTGCAACACCTCATTTCCTCTGGGCCAACATCAGACTTATCAGCTAGAAAGTACTCAGTGTTGTCAGCTGCAGCTACTGAGGTGGTAGGCCCTGATGGGGCCAGATTTGCCCTGTCACCCTGTAATATTCCCTCCATGACACACAGCAATGAATCCTCGGTGGCAGTACTCGCAACTGTGGTGACAGACGAGAAGGTCACAGAAGACTGAATTCCACCAGGGGTTGTCCTCTGACTCACATCACATACTCCTACTCCGTCCTCAGCAGAGCATCTGTTGGCACAACACCTGAGTTCCTCTGGGCTGGCAACAAATGTATCAGCCCCTAAGAACTCAGTGCTGTCAGTCGCAACTGCCAAGGGAGTAGAGTTAGATTGGGTCAGATTTTCCCCCTCACCCTGTGGTCCTTCCTCTGTGATGCACAGCCCAGAATCCACAATGGAAGTACTGGTAGCTATGCTGGCAGAGGAGCAGACTACAGAAGACTTTGCCTCACATAATATTACAAGCACACCTTTCTTGTCCTTACCAGGATCTACACACAGTTTGCCTTTTCAGCAGGTACTGCAAAACATTCCTTTTCTTTACAAGCGGTTACAGAGTCACAGTCCTGTTCCCCCGTACACCCTCATCCCGCCATCCCCAACTGGCAGTTCGTCAGCCAGACCTCTGTACTCCTCCAGGCTGATGTCAATTTTAACAGCCTCAGGGGACTCAGAGCGATCTGCCACAGATGCCAGGGAGACAACAGTGTGAGGGGACCTCAGGCCTGCTTGACCAAGTTCACAAGGGTCCAACCCAGTTGGATTGGGCCCTTTCACAGACAGTCCCTCTGTAGCAGTGGGCAATGACCAGTTCGGGGCAGACCGGTGGGCCCCGGGAGTCAACACTGCATAGTTGCCAACATTGTAAAAAAAATGTCAGACTATAATTAGGGGGCGGGGCATGCGTTTGTAGGCGGGGCATAGGACGAAGAAAAATGTGCCACGCTTTACACGCCGCGTGGTTTAAGTGAAATAGTGGGCGTTGTTTAAATGGGCGTGGCTCAAAAAGAGTGTGGTTAGAGTCTGAGATGAATGAGGGATGGAGAGGGAAAGGGGGAAAGGGGGGTAGAGGGAGAGGGATGGAGGGACAGCAGACCCAGATTCTACACCACAATAGCAATGTGTATTCCAGAGTTTAACAATCAGCAGATAAAGATACTCCAAACACCTGGTGTTAGCGCTTCAATCATCCCGGCACCACGGTTGTTATGGTGTCAGGATGATTGAAGCGCATTATTTCTATTAATAGATTGTAATATAGAATTAAGTCATTCAACTTACCATAATGCAGAATCAGTGGGACCCCTGAGCATGTCACCTGCCACTAGATGCCATCAGGTGCCCCCAGCAGAGTCCGTCCTTACATCAGGTGCCCCCAGCAGAGTGCCTCCTTACATAAGGTGTCCCCAGGACAGTATTTCTTACATCAGGTGTCCCCAGGACAGTACCTCTTACATCAGGTGTCCCCAGGACAGTACCTCTTACATCAGGTGTCCCCAGGACAGTACCTCTTACATCAGGTGTCCCCAGGACAGTACCTCTTACATCAGGTGTCCCAAGTACAGTGCCTCTCACATCAGGTGTCCCAAGTACAGTGCCTCTTACATCAGGTGTCCCCAGTACAGTGCCTCTTACATCAGGTATCCCCAGTACAGTACCTCTTACATCAGGTGTCCCCAGCAGAGTGCCTCTTACATCAGGTGTCCCCAGCAGAGTGCCTCTTACGTCAGGTGTCCCCAGTGGAGTGTTGGCTGCAGATGGAGTGTTGGCTGCAGTCTAGCTACATCTCCTCAAAAGTGGTGACAAGGGGGGAGAGGTGTGTGGGTGGAGGCATGGTGACTTGGGGTGTTACAGGCTGACTTGGGGAAGGGTGGAGGCATGGTGGTGATTTGGGGGTGCAGGCATGATGGTAACCTGGGGGGTGCAGGCATGGCAGTGACTAGGCCGGAGGGGGTGCAGGCATGGTGGTGACTGGGGGGGAGGCGGGTGCAGGCATGGTAGTGACATGGGGGGGAGGCGGGTGCAGGCATGATGTTGACATGGGGAGGAGGGTGTGCAGGTATAGTGGTGACACAGGGGGAGGGGGGAAGCAGGTATGGTGGTGACACGGGGGAGGGGGGAAGCAGCTATGGTGGTGACATGGGGGGAGGGGGAAGCAGGTATGGTGGTGACACGGGAGGGTGCAAGTTTGGTGGTGACACGGGGGGAGGGGGGTGCAAGTATGGTGGTGACACGGGGGGGAGGGGGGAAGCAGGTATGGTGGTGACACGGGGGGAGGGGGTTGCAGGTATGGTGGTGACATGGGGGAGTGGGGGGTGCAGGTATGGTGGTGACACGGGGGGAGGGGGGAAGCAGGTATGATGGTGACACGGGGGAGGGGGGAAGCAGCTATGGTGGTGACATGGGGGGAGGGGGGTGCAGGTATGGTGGTGACATGGGGGAGGGAGTTGCGAGTATGGTGGTGACATGGGGGAAGGGGGGAATCAGGTATGGTGGTGACAGGGGGGAGAGGGGGGTGCAGGTATGGTGGTGACATGGGGGAGGGGGGAATCAGGTATGGTGGTGACAGGGGGGAGCAGGTATGGTGGTGACACGGGGGTGCAGGTATGGTAGTGACATGGGGGGACGGGGTGCAAGGGAGAGCCAAGACCCTCAGTGCACTGTCCCCAGCCAGCAGAGCCCCAGTCCTTTCATCAGGGTGTGTGTGACTGTGTCCCTGCTCATCGCAAGGGGGGAGCCAGGACCATGATTGCACTGTCCCCAGCCAGCGAGCCCTGCTCCATCCATCAGTGGTGCTCTGGGACACTGTCACACACGGGGAAGAGCAGAGGGTTGCTCTGAACATTTCCTTGTGTTCAGTGGAGAGGGGGGAGGGGTTGCCAATCCCTGTAGCCAATAGGCTTCAGTGTACAATAGAATTTTCTATTTGTACACTGAAGAGAGAAGCCGATTGGCTGCCCCTCTCCCCTGCACTGAACACAAGGGGGAAATACACTCGTGGAGGTGACGGCGGCCATTTTTGTGGAACCGTTGCCGTTTTTTTAACAAAAACATTCCCAATTTTCTCGGGAAAAACCCAAAATTCCGTGAAAACAATCGGGACAAGATTAAATCGGGATGAGGGTCCCAAAATCGGCATTGTCCTGGGAAAATCGGGACTGTTGGCAACTATGCCACTGCAGCAGAGGGAACGTCTGCATGGCACAGATCATGACTTTTTACATCACAAAAACATTATCAATTTCAGAGTTCATTGTGACTTTAGGTTTCTCCCTGGGCCTTGGCTCCAGAAACCCATTAGGGCCAGGGCCTGGCACACAGTCACTAGCCCCCTGACCCTCTCCAGAGTTCCCAGCAAGCACTGAGTCCCCCAACAGTACTTTACGTGGATCCGGGGCTTCAGGTGGAGATGCAGGTTCCAGGGGGGCTGAATTTGGCTCATAGCGGGCTACCAACTGCACCCGGTCAGTACCCGATAGTACATTACTGGCATCTGCTATGCCTACTTCTCTCACTTTGCTTTTTGATCCTCTGAGCAAAGCAACACAAGCTGTTGGTAACACAGGGATGATTCCACCAACCCCTGTGATAACTGTGTGTTGGAAAGGTCCCCTCCGCTGGTAATATCGATCATTTGGCGTGCAGTACTGAGGTCCACCAGCAGGTGTCTCCTGGCAGTTTGGAGCTGTCATAAGAGCTTTTTCCTGCTGGTATTCTGTCACCTTTGGGCCGCAGTACTGGCGTCCACCAGCGGAGGAATCCTGGCAGTATGGAGCAGGTATTCCCCTCTGCAGACAGGTGTCACCTGACCTTAATTAGCAGCTGCAGTATAAATACCCGGCAAGTGCACGCTCATCTTGTCCTGGTATTGTTCCTTGTGCCCTGACCTGCAGCCTGTTTGCCTGTTTGCCTGTTTGCCTAATGCATGTATTCCGTATCCCGCATCCTGAACCTGTTATATCTGTTCCTGCATCCCTTGATCTTTGCCCTGCAGCCTGATCCCTTCCATCTTATTCCCTGTCTGTTTACTCCTGTCCCCCCATCTACTGATCTCCTGTTTATGACCCTGGCCTGGCTTGACTACGATTCTGGTACTCCCTTTTGCTACATATGCTGGTTGGTTTATTATCACTGTTTGGTTGTTTGGTTTGTTCACTCTGTTTGTATTGGTGGTGTGTTCACGTGTATCTGTATTTACCTTAATAAACTTACTTTCACCTATTTATGTCTGGTTCACTCTGTTGCACCCCACACAGTTCTGGTCTTATCTAGTATATGACAGAATACCAGGGCCATCCCTGACCAGAAGTGGCTGCACAGGGGAACCATTTTGATTCAGTTTGGTTGCAAACATGAATGCCGATGAGGTTATTTATTTTTCTCTGCTGGCATCTGAAAGTGGTGATTATTGCCGCCAGGCTTTGAAAGGATGGTCTAGTGACCAGTTGTTTCCAACTATATGTTTGGCTCACTCCCTGATCGATCAGGGTTATATATTGCTTGGGGAGGTGCAGCCTTTGATCAAGATCTGTACTGAGCTGGCCCTGCCCTGTATTCCAGAGGGCCATGATGATTTCACTCCTCCTTTTGATATAAATCAGGTTGTATCCCTAGTATGGCTTTTTGAAGATGATCCCACCGATTTTTGTGAGCACTACTCAGCCTGTTCCCCACAGGTGATTGCTGAGTGCATTGTGTCTGACGTCCCATTGCTTGCTATCCAGTCTGACGTCCCAGTGCTTGCTATGCAGTCTGACGTCCCAGTGCCTGTTTTCCAGTCTGATGTCCTGATGTCCGCTTTCCAGCCTGAGGGGCCAGTGTTCCAGCCTGAGGGGCCAGTGTTCCAGCCTGAGGGGCCAGTGTTCCAGCCGGAGGTGCCGTTGCCTACTTTCCAGCTTGATGTGCCCGCTCTCCAGCCTGATGTGCCCGCTCTCCAGCCTGATGTGTCTGCCCTCCAGCCTGATGTGCCTGCTTTCCAGCCTGATGTGTCCGCTTTCCAGCCTGATGAGCCCGCTTTCCAGTCAGATGAGCCCGCTTTCCAGTCAGATGTGCCCGCTTTCCAGCCTGATGTGCCCCCTCTCCAGCCTGATGTGCCACTGTCTGCTGCCCAGCCTGATGACCCGGAGCTTGCTGCCCAGCCTGATGACCCGGAGCTTGCTGCCCAGCCTGATGACCCGGAGCTTGCTGCCCAGCCTGTGCCCGTGCCTGCTGCCTCGCTTGATGTGCCTGTGTCTGCTGCCCAGCTTGAAGTGCCCGTGCCTGCTGCCCAGCTTGAAGTGCCCGTGCCTGCTGCCCAGCTTGAAGTGCCTGCTGCCCAGCTTGATGTGCCTGCTGCCCAGCTTGATGTGCCTGCTGCCCAGCCTGAAGTGCCTGTGCCTGGTGCCCAGCTTGAAGTGCCTGTGCCTGGTGCCCAGCTTGAATTGCCCTTGCCTGGTGCCCAGCTTAAAGTGCCCGTGCCTGGTGCCCAGCCTGATGTGTTCCTGTCCGCTGCCCAGCCTGATGTGTTCCTGTCCGCTGCCCAGCCTGGTGTGTTCCTGTCTGCTGCCCACCCTGGTGTGTTCCTGTCCGCTGCCCAGCCTGGTGTGTTCCTGTCCGCTGCCCAGCCTGGTGTGTTCCTGTCCGCTGCCCAGCCTGGTGTGTTCCTGTCGGCTGCCGAGCCTGGTGTGTTCCTGTCGGCTGCCGAGCCTGGTGTGTTTCTGTCGGCTGCCGAGCCTGGTGTGTTTCTGTCGGCTGCCCAGCCTGGTGTGTTTCTGTCGGCTGCCCAGCCTGGTGTGTTTCTGTCGGCTGCCCAGCCTGGTGTGTTTCTGTCGGCTGCCCAGCCTGGTGTGTTCCTGTCGGCTGCCCAGCCTGGTGTGTTCCTGTCGGCTGCCCAGCCTGGTGTGTTCCTGTCGGCTGCCCAGCCTGGTGTGTTCCTGTCAGCTGCCCAGCTTGGTGTGTTCCTGTCCGCTACCCAGCCTGATGTGCCACTGCCCACTGCCCAGCTTAAAGTCCCGGCTGGACACCATGGACTTTCCCCAGCAACGGTTAGTTAGAGCGTCCGGAGGTCGCTCCTTCAAGGGGGGGGTACTGTCAGAAAAGGTCCCCTCCGCTGGTAATATTGATCATTTGGCGTGCAGTACTGAGGTCCACCAGGAGTGTGTCTCCTAGCAGTTTGGGGTTTGTCATAAGAGCTTTTTCCTGCTGGTATTCTGTCACCTTTGGGCCGCAGTACTGGCGTCCACCAGAGGAGGAATCCTGGCCGTATGGAGCAGGTATTCCCCTCTGCAGACAGGTGTCACCTGACCTTAATTAGCAGCTGCAGTATAAATACCCGGCAAGTGCACACTCATCTTGCCCTGGTATTGTTCCTTGTGCCCTGACCTGCAGCCTGTTTACCTGTTATCGTGATGCCTGATTCCTGTATTCCGTATCCCGTATACTGAACCTGTTATATCTGTTCCTGCATCCCTGGATCTTTGCCCTGCAGCCTGATCCCTTCCATCTTATTTCATGTCTGTTTACTCCTGGCCCCCCATCTACTGATCTCCTGTTTGTGACCCTGGCCTGGCTTGACTGTGATTTTGGTACTCCCTTTTGCTACATATGCTGGTTGGTTTATTATCACTGTTTGGTTGTTTGGTTTGTTCACTCTGTTTGTATTGGTGGTGTGTTCACATGTACATGCATTTACCTTAATAAACTTACTTTCACCTATTCATGTCTGGTTCACTCTGTTGCAGTCCACAGAGTTCTGGTCTTATCTGGTATATGACACTGTGGCTTTTTTGGGACCACATCCTCATGGCTCCTCGATCCTGAAAGAGCTAGGACATCCGTGGATCCCGTATCTCGGAGTCCGACTAAAACATTATTACCTGCGGTAACCAGCTGCAGGATATCCGCATGGCCTCCTACATACATGGGATCTGCTCTGCCCACTTCTTTCACTTGGCTTTCAGATTCCAGGTTCAAAGAAACACAAGCCATAGGCATGGCAGGGATGGCTCCTTCACCTCCTGTGACAACCATGGCTTCCCCTGGGATCACATCCTCACAGCTCCTCAATCCTGGAAGAGCTAGGACATCCTCTGATCCCATACCTCGGAGTCAGACTGTAACGCTGTTACTTGCTGTAACTGGCTGCAGGTTATCCGCTCGGTCTCCTACATATTCCCCAACAAGCAACACAGTAGGGGGTGCACTTTTCACACTTGCTGGTGGGCTAGGCCACCTCCTCTTTGAACAAAGGCTTGAGTAATGTCCACCTTGGTTACAGACAAAACACTTCAAGGTTTCCACAGATGTAGGTCTGGCTCTTGTAGTTCTTGATGCAGATGGAGGTGATGTTGCATTTCCATGCTGGATTATGGTACTGTTCAGTTTGTGCTCTCTCTCTCTTTGCTCCATCCTCTGATGGTGCTTTATTTCACTCTGGTGGTCATCTCTTTCTATTTGCTTCATCTGCTGTAGTGATTTCTTCTGCTGAGAGGGTTTGAGAACAGAGTCATGCTGTCTCGCACAGTCATCTGGAATGGCACGGCCTCTGGGTTTAGATGCCATGGTGAGCTGTTCTCGGTCATCCTCTATCAACGCACATAAAAGCTGGGTCCTCGTCTTGCCAACTGTACTGATGCCTCTTAGATCACAGAGGTCAATCGCGGTCTCTTCGGATTGCCTCTTGTACCAGCATATCATCTTGTGGGTTACCATCCCCAAGTTTTTTGCCCAAATAAAAGATAGAACGGAAAAACAAGAGGGGGTGGGGAGCAAATAACCAAGTATGTCTTCTACAAAACAAAAATTATGCACTGAGTGAGCTTCTGTAGGTCAACTGCTTCTAACAAGCTTCCAACCTTTAGTACGCAGGTTAAATGAATAAACCATGTACTAATGTACTAAGAAAATTCCACTCGCTGCCGCCAATCTGTCACGGATTACGCATGCCCACGGCGACTAGATAACCGCGACTTGCATTTCGTGACCGGGGTATATGAGGAACTAAGGGAATAAGGGGGAACTTATACCAAGCATGTAAGACTGGCTGTGATACTTGACTGTTGGATAACAGATGTGCTTACCATTCTATTACATAACTCCACCATATACTCTTACTCTTAATAATTAAGACCACACCAAAGTTGGAGTAACAAAAAAGGCCGTAGCAGCCTACTTTATTTAAACATATATATATATATATATATATATATATATCTATATCTCTATCTTCAAATTAACATAAAACATATCAGCAAAAAACATTTGTTATTCAACCCATAAATCTATCTAGCGTAGGTCTGAGCAGGAACTTCGTAACCATCTGTGGCCATAACAATATTACACTGTGGTCTCTATCAAGTGTATTAAATAGGCCTCAAGCCGATAGGCTGGCTCAGAGACTACCAATGACCGCAGTGCCCCCATTATCACTTCCCGGCTAACCTCCGTTAACCAAGAACCACCATCAGGACCTATACCAACGATAGATCCCGAACTCTTACTTTTGCCATCTTCCTTCCCTTGCACAGACCAACACCCGCCGCTGCCACGACATACCATCAGCCATCACCTGTCAAAAAAGGATTAACAACAACAACCTACTGACTATACCTTCTAAAAACACTAGGGAGGGTGGGCGGGAACTTTCCCCCACGCTCTGGTGATCCCTACCAAGGCGGGATCTCCATTTAAGCCCCCATATAGCCCCTCCCCCTCGGCTCCATAATTCCACCCCTCTCTTCTATTACAGTCACTGCTCCCACCGTCATGTACGCCCTGCACTTATGCATTTTATGCTGTTGCTCTGGGCTTTCTTGACTGTTGGATAACAGATGTGCTTACCATCATATTACATAACCCCACCTTATACTCTTATGCCCCGTACACATGGTCGGATTTTCCGACGGAAAATGTGCGATCGGAGCTTGTTGTTGGAAATTCCGACCGTGTGTGGGCTCCATCAGACTTTTTCCATCGGATTTTCCGACACACAAAGTTTGAGAGCAGGCTATAAAATTTTCCGACAACAAAATCCGATCGCGTCAATTCCGACCGTGTGTGGACAATTCCGACGCACAAAGTGCCATGCATGCTCAGAAGAAATTCTGAGACTGAACAGCTCGGTCTGGTAAAATTAGCATTCGGAATGGATATAGCACTTTCGTCAGGCTGCAATGTTTAAAATTGTTTAATGCAGTGCACTCTCTTCTTCTTTATAATGCTGGAAGAATGAAGTAGTTTTGCTGCTCATATTCACACAGACTTCTCACAAACTTCTTTCTTTATTATTTCTCGTGATTCTCTCAATATATTTTGATTTGTCACATCTGACCAAAAATCTCTATATTTTTTTTTTTTGGTTTGTATTCTTTTCAATTACAACATCAGATAGTGCAGCGCTAAAATCCAAATGAAACACTAAAGTCCACCACAGTATCAAATCAATAAGTCCATGAGAGTAATCAATAAATCATCCTCAAGTGCGAGCGGACACCCGTTTGCAGAGAAGTGATTAAGGCAGCCCACCACCAAGGAATAAGATGGCCTCTCACCTGAAGGAATGGACCCTTTAATTATAGAGGGTCAAAAAACACCTTTTTCATGTAACCAAGCAAGGTGCAGCATGTATAGGCATCCGTCAGGGCTCAGGTATCAGACACTCCAATGGGACCGTGGGGCTCCGGTAACAGACACTCCAATATGACCATGATATGAAATAAAATAGCAGAAAGATAGTGCTCTCTGTATGCAAAGTATTTATTAAAAATTGCTAAAATGTGACACTCACATGTTAAGCACTCGATTAGTGCAAATAAACAACAGAAGCGATGTGAACCTCCGTATGGCAGTTTGGATGCGCAGTGGCCGCGGGTGACGTCACAGCGTATCCTCGTTCTGGACGCGTTGCGTCCCAGTGGGCGGGGACTTCATCAGCAGAATTGTATTTTTTTCAAGCCTGATTTTTTTTTTTTTTTGGTTTGTATTTTTTTCAAGGCTGATGTTTTTTTTTTTTTTTTTTTTTTATTTACTCCAGAATATTTTTGTGTGTGTTTTGTGTGTCAAGTTACCACAACACCATTTCTATCTTGTATTATTTAATCTCAAGGAGATTGTTTGGTGTTGGTGTCTCTTGTTAATTTCACATTGTATTTTTGAAATGTACCTGCCTCCTCACAAACAAACTGTCCTTTTTGAAAGAGAACACACATAGGCAAGTATAATTGAACCAAAAATTCCTTTATTAAGGGCTCAGAACCAAACAAAGAGTGAGGCAATGCTGGATAAACATCAAAAATTGGCAAAGCCTTTGACCCCCAGGGCACACATCAATTATTTTACAGCAAAATTGGTGGCCTGAGGAGTCCATATCTAAGGGAGTGCAGTCTGTTCCAGAAGTCCAAGAGATCATGAAAGCAGCAGATGACATGTATGTTCCCAGGCTGTGGTACTACTGAGGCTGCATATTTTGTCAGACCAGACTGAACTCAGGGCCATCACTCTCTGGTCTTTCTTCCACGCTTCCTTCCCGGCTGTGGCTCTGATGTTGGAGGTGTGGCAGAAGGAGGAGTAGGACCTGGAGGAGGAGGACCTGGAGGTGGAGGAGGAGGACCATGGGTGAGGTGACAAATGTGGGTTGCACATGTAAGTTGGCCCCTCAACCCCTTCTTTAGAGCTTCCAAAATTACAAACTCACATAGGAGTCGTTGGCCCTCCTCCATCTGCATCATTTTGCATGCAGTTATGCCAGCAAAGTCCTCCTCTATGCTGTGGGGTGTTCTGAGGGCCTCAGTAGCCTTCCAAAATAGGCCTATTGCTGCCTCCTTCAGGTTACTCCTCTTCCTGCCACTTTGTCTTTGAAGGTGGAGGGGAGGGACCTGGATAGCAGGCAGCCTGCTTGGCCCAGCCACCTCCTGGCTGAGACTTCCCTGTGTATGAAAAAGGGAAATGGTTTTAGTTTTTGCTTCATCAATCACAATCATAAATTAGTACTCCAAACTAACATCTATTTAACATCATTGATTGGACAACCAGAAATATTTTGAAGAATGCTATACCTGACTCAAGCTGGACTCCTCCACATGTTGCTGCCTGGAAGGCCCAGGTTGGGTGTTAGAAGCCTCAGCTGGGGGGAAGGAAGCGTGGAAGAAAGAGTGGAGAGTTCTGGCCTGGGTTCAGTCTGACCTGTCAGAAAATGCAGTCTGTCATAGTACCACAGCCTGGGGACATAAATGTCATCTGCAGCACCTGGTCTGTGGGAATCCCGGAACCTTCTTGTGCTCCCTTAGATAAGTGCTCCTCAGGCCACCAATTAGGATCTTCAAATAGGTGATGTCTGCCGTGGTGATCACCAGCTTCACAAATACCACCAATTTATCCAGCTTTGCCTTCCTCTTTGTTTGGTTCTTATATTCAGGGTGGTTTATCTGCCATAGACAAGGCCGCTCCCTGAACATATCTATGAAGATTGGCATAAAGTCATGATCCTTCAAGATATCCACTTTAACTGCAAGACACAACACAAGACAAACCCTAATGTCAGCCTAAAGTCTTGTAAACTTGTGCAAATAAAGGCCTCAATCTAGAAGCAGTATAGGCCCAATGTTAAATGTTACCTTCGCTATCACGATCGGCGCCTCCATTACTCCTTCCTCCGCTCACAGATCGTACGTACTACGCACGCGTGTTACGCTTTATAGACACAGTGCATTGTGTGAAACTCCGCCCGCCCCTGACGTTCTTGCTAGTCTATTCCCTGCCCCTTCTCGTTCGTCGCAGTGGGGGAAGAGAACATGGTGGAGACAGAGCAGGTGTCTGATAATTACACCAACGAGGAGGAGGAAAGCCCGGAGCCAGAAATGTCCCGATCTCGGAAGAGACGATTTAAGGCCTCAAATATGTCCTTTGGGGAGATGTCGGAGATGATTGATATCCTGAAGAAGGCCGACTATGACGGGAAGTATGGACCTTACCCCAACCCCAATGTCAGAAAGGCCAAGATCATGGCGAAAGTGGTCATAAGTGTGCACCAGAATTTCGGGGTATGGCGATCCAAGGATCAGCTCAGGAAGCGGTGGTCGGACCTGAAATTAAGGGAGCACGATCAGTATAGAAGGATCAGGAGAGTGCTGCAAAAAAGTAAATAGTTGTGCTGAGTTCCTATTCTTTATGTTTATTACGTTCGTGCTGCTCCATGTGCTTTTCTTAACTGTTGTACAGTTTAAAATAGCAACTTTCATGTTCATGGGCACATTATTCATTTGTATGAAACATTGTTCATTCGGCCTAGAAAACAGCATTGTTTTGGCCATATGCATTTGAATACATTTTTTATGGCCTACTTCTCTTAAAAAAATGTGGTTGTGTAGATGGGTTTGTAACTAGAATGAAATGCAAACTAGATTCTGTGTAAGCAGAGGACACTCAGCAGCAGGTTTCACATCTGGACACTGGAGCACTAGTGTGGGACACCAGAACACCCTTTTTATTAGGGGGTCCCACACAGGTGCTCCAGTGTATACTATAGGGGTGACTCCATCTGTGAAGCTTATACAAAACAGGTAAGTATTCAAGCTTGACAAAGGACAAAATATTTCTTCATCTTGGAACTCTGCCATAACAGACAATTGTACCCCACTTCCAAGCAATGTTTCATATTTCTATTTCTGCCATGAAATATCTGTGTGCTAAGTATACCTATTTTTTTTAACCACTTGCTGCCCGCCCTATTACAGAATGACGGCGGCAAAGTGGTTTGATATTCCTGATCAGACGTCATATGACGTGATCAGG
The DNA here is from genome assembly GCA_037952925.1 of Lithobates clamitans. Classification (NCBI taxonomy): domain Eukaryota; kingdom Metazoa; phylum Chordata; class Amphibia; order Anura; family Ranidae; genus Lithobates; species Lithobates clamitans. The sequence continues at coordinate 1,028,111 of JBBGZY010001000.1, read as the reverse complement.
AATATCGAGCCGCTGCGCGCCCCGGGGGGCGCGCATCGCGGCGACCGTTGTTGCGGGGTGTCAGTCTGACACCCTGCAACACTGATCTAGATAAAGAGTCTCCAACAGAGACTCTTTACCATGTGATCAGCCGTGTCCAATCACGGCTGATCACTATGTAAATAGGAAGAGACGGTGATCGGCTTTTCCTCACTCGCGTCTGACAGACGCGAGTAGAGGACAGCCGATCAGCTGCTCTCCTGACAGTGGGGGTCTGTGCTGATTGTTTATCAGCACAGCCCCCCCTCGGATCCTACCCAGGACCACCAGGGAAGCGATCCACACTGGACCACCAGGTATGCCCCTAGACCACCAGGGAAATGTCACTGTGTGCCCAGGCAGCTGCCAATCTGTGCCCAGGCAGCTGCCAGTCAGTGCCCACTTCAATGCCTACCACTGCCAGTGCCACCAGGGATGCCCATCAGTGCCTCATATCAGTGCCGCGTATCAGTGCCCATCAGTGCCACGTATCAGTGCCTATCAGTGCCCAGCAGTGCCGCCCAGCAGTGCCCAACAGTGCCGCCTTTCATTGCCCATCAGTGTCGCCCATCAGTGCCCATCAGTGCCAACCAGTGCCACCCAGTGCCACCCATCAGTGCCGCCTATCAATGCCCATCAGTGCTGCATATGAGTGCCACCCATCAGTGCAGCCTACCAGTGCCCATCAGTGCCGCATATCAGTGCCCATCGTCAGTGCCCATCAGTGCCCGCTCATTGGTGCCACCTCATCGGTGCCGCCGTATCAGTGCCTGTCAGTGCCGCCTTATCAGTGCCCATCAGTGAAAGAGAAAACTTACTTATTTAAAAAAAATTTTTAACAGAAACAAAAGCAAAACTTTTAATTTTTTTCAAAATTTGTTTAGCAAAAAATAAAAACCACAGAGGTGATCAAATACCACCAAAAGAAAGCTCTATTTGTGGGAACAAAATGTTAAAAATTTGGTTTGGGTACAGTGTAGCATGACCGCGCAATTGTCATTCAAACTGCGACAGCACTGAAAGCTGAAAATTGGTCTGGGCAGGAAGGTGTCTAAGTGCCCTGTATTGAAGTGGTTAACATAGGGGAGAAAAGACTCGAAGGACACCCCTCATCCGAGGAGACAACAGACCCCCCACCTCTGGAAGAAGTGGAGATCCCACAAAGCCAACATGAGGAGGAGGAGGAGGAGGAAGGCGTGGTGGAAATAGTCACCACATTAGGTGAGTGTCTGCGACCACAGGTTCAGGTAAGAGATGGATGCCGGCATATTTATAATACATGGTGTGTTTTTGTTTCTATATTTTTAGGTAATCGTGATGTTGTGGATCCAGATCATTTCACCTCTGAAAGTGCACAGATCCTGATCATGGGGTGTAATAGGGACTTGGAAATCATCCAGAAAAACATCAATGAGGTTAAAAAAAATGAAGAACATCATTGATGTTTTAGGGAGAGTTTAAAACCCCTCCAAATCCCTTCCCTTTTTTGTGGTTTTTGTGATCTACAAATTTCTAACATTTTTTGACATATTCACGAAAAGCCAAATTTTGAAGATGCACACAGTGTGTCAACATGTGCTATCTGCCATCACGGGAGATCAATGGACGAGTTTTGGGGGTGCAACCCCTTCCTCAATAATAAAGTAGATGGGAGGAAGGGGTTGCACCCCCAAAACACGTCCCTTGATCTATCGTGATGGCAGGTAGCACATGTTGACATTCGGCAATTTGTGTGCATCTTCAAAATTTGGCTTTTCCAGGGGTGACTTTACCCCATCTGAACGCAATATCAAACACAGTTTGTAAATACTCATGTCTGATATTGCCTTCAATTTCTTTAAAAGTTGAGCTTTGTAAGTTCAAGATTTGTGTCTTTCTTGTTGGTTTTAAACATGCCTGTTTTATCTTAAATGGATATTTCTACTTTTTCTATTGTGACCCAAAAAATTGTTATACAACAAACATGTTGGTTTGTTTTAAAAACCTTTTACAAATGCACATGTAATTGTGCTGGTATTAAAAAGATTGATAATCAAGAATGTGTGGATTATTGTTTCAATGCTCCAAAACATTTGTTGTGCTCTAATTGGTGTTTACTGTGACAATGGGGGTTAGTTCCTAAGGGAAAATACACTTTGCACTACAAGTGCAGTTTCAAGTGCACTAGTAGTGCAAAGTGTCTTTGCATTTAGTAAATAACACCCAACAGTGCTTTTTAATGTTACACAATCACGCCATTTTCAGGACTCACCACATTTCTGTCAGGGTCAGTTAAAAGAAACACAAGCAGTAAATGTCACCAAAGATTTTAGTAGTTAAAATGATTTTTTTATTTGAAAATGTTTCAGACATTGTCTGGCATATTGATGGCCCCCCTACCTGCAAAGTATTCAAGGTATCTAAGACGGACCTCATGGGCACTCAGGGCGGGCAAGTCAGGACGGCCACTTTCAAGCGCCGTCAGGTTTGGTTAATTAGGAATTCCAGCCTCAGGCCCAACTGAGCCAGCATAGGTGGCAGAATTTTGCCGTAAAAAGTTGTGTAGAACACAGCACGCCAGGATGATATGATTCAGTTTGTACCCTGCCATGTGTATGGGTGTAAGAAATAGGCGGAACCGGCTGGCCATGATTCCAAATGTGTTCTCCACCACTCTTCTGGCTCTGGCCAGCCAGTAAATAAAAACCCTCTGGTCTGGGGTGAGGGTCCTCATCGGGAATGGCCGCATAAGATGGTCCTCCAGCGCAAACGCTTCATCAGCAACAAAGACGAATGGGAGTCCTTCCACATTGTCTTCTGGAGGTGGCAAGTCCAAGCTGCCATTCTAGAGATGCCTGTAGAACTCCGTCTGGGTGATGACTCCACCATCGGACATCCGGCCATTCTTCCCCATGTCCACATACAGGAACTCGTAAGTAGCCAACACCACTGCCAACATCACAATACTATTGAACCCCTTATAATTATAATAGTATGACCCTGATTTGGGTGGTGGGATGATGTGGACGTGTTTCCCATCAATTGCCCCTCCGCAGTTAGGAAAGTCCCACCGCTGGGCAAAGTGGGAGGCCACAGTCTGCCATTCCTGTGGGTTGGTAGGAAACTGTGGAGTCAAACAAGAAAAAAAAATTAATCATTTTGCACATAAACAGGGAAAGCAGATTAGACACAAACATTCTTGCCCAACATCAGTATAACATTTATTTTAGGGAGTTTTGAAAGACCAAGGTATAAGGTCCACCTATCAGATCCCCCCCCTCTCATGGGCCATTTCTCACATTATAGGGGGGGGGCTCTTGGACAGGTAACCCTCTCCACTTCATTGAGAGATAAATGCCTAAATAATGGGTATTACTTTGGCCAGCCCCTCCTTAGTTACACTATTGACAGCCCGCTGGACAGGTAAGAAGTGTCATAATACAAAGATATAAATACACATTGTACACATTTGAGCACATTTGGAAATTCTGCTATTACCTATCAAGATAATAATAGGATACAAAAACTTTAAACAATACCATTTGAAAGTATTCAGGCAGGCCTTTGCACTACATGCTTTGGGGAATTCATCCATAAATCTGACCACAAAAGAGATGGGTATAGTGTGTATGAGTTTGGCAAAGTCAGCAGATAGATGATTGAGGATAGATAGAGAATTGGTTTCAGCTGACTTAGCAGTTGGGGGGAGGGAGGGTTCCAAACAATTTGGGGACCCCCCAAAAAAAGCCTCTGGCACTCTGCCTGAATTTAAAGCACACATCACATTTGTAAACATTTTAGGGGGTATTTAGGATAAAGCACTACTATGGAGCTGATAAAATACATTGTTAAGTGACTACATGAGGTGAATATAGGGCCAGGAGAGCATGCTGGGGAGGTAAGTGAAGGCAAATATGTATTAAGGACTAAAAAAATCTTACCTTAATATACTCCTTCTGCAGGACCTGGATGATGGCAGAACAGGTCTCTGGGATAATGATCCCCAGAGCCTGGGGGGAGATGCCTGTCGAGAACTTGAGGTCCTGCAGGCTTCTCCCCGTCGCCAAGTACCGCAGGGTGGCGACTAGCCTCTGCTCCGGAGTGATGGCTTGCCTCATGCAGGTATCCTGCCTGCTAATATAAGGGGTCAGCAAAGCCAACAAACGGTGAAATACAGGGTCCGTCATCCGGAGAAAGTTCCTCAAATCGTCAGGATTATTCTCACAGATCTCACAGAGCAAAGCCATATGACAGAACTGGTCACGCTGAAGCAACCAATTCTTGGTCCATGAACTCCTCCCCACCCTGTTCATGGACTGGGCTTGTGTCAAGGTAAGCACCCCAACACCAAGCCCCCGCACAGCATGAACTCTACGAGGAGTACGTATACGCAACATGGCTAGAAAACAGTCGGCTGCTCAGAACAAAGTAACAGAACGCACTGAAGAACAGCAAGGCCTGTGAAGAGCAACCTGAAAAACAGCAACGAGCGGACAAGATCGCACAGAAAACTCCAATACGAACTGACTGCACGCACTGAAGAGCAGATACAAACCCACAAGCACAAACTGAACAGCAGAAAACTATCTGAAAACCACGGATCTGAAAAAGCGCGAATCGTCTCTCACCAAACTTTTACTAACACGAGATTAGCAAAAGGAGCCCAAAGGGTGCAGCGCCTGGTTCGGACCTGCCCTTTTCTAGTCTCGTCGTACGTGGTGTACGTGACCGTGTTCTTGGCGATCGGAAATTCCGACAACTTTGTACGACCGTGTGTATGCAAAACAAGTTTGAGCCAACATCTGTCGGAAAAAATCCATGGATTTTGTTGTCGGAATGTCCGATCAATGTCCGATCGTGTGTATGGGGCAATACTCTTAATAATTAACACCACACCAAAGTTGGAGTAACAAAAAAGGCCGTAGCAGCCTACTTTATTTAAACAAATATATATATATATATATATATATTTTCAAATTAAAGCGGGATTCCGGCCAGGAAATTTTTTTTTAAAGTCAGCAGCTACGAACACTGTAGCTGCTGACTTTAAATAAGTACACTTACCTGTCCTGGGTGCCCGCGATGTCGGTCGCCCGAGGCAGACCCGTCCCTCGGCTCTCAGGTCTCGGCACCGCCATCCTAACTAAGGGAAACAGGCAGTGGAGCCTTGCAGCTTCACTGCCAGTTTCCTGCTGCGCACGCGCAAGCGGCGCGGTGCTCTGTGAATGGCCCAGTGGTTTTCTGGGAACACACACAGTTCCCAGAAGGCAACGGGGATGCTCACTGAGAAGCAGGACATGCCGCGGAATAGGAAGAGGCAGATTAGGAAGACTGCCTAGCAACAAGGGTTCAGGTAAGTTTAAAATTTTTTTTTTTCAATTTTTTTTTAAAATCTTTTTAGGATTTTTCGTGCTATTTTTTATTTTAGGGTGGCCCTCCACTTTAACATAAAACATATCAGCAAAAAACATCTGTTATTCAACCCATAAATCTATCTAGCGTTGGTCTGAGCAGGAACTTCGTAACATCTGTGGCCATAACAATATTACACTGCAGTCCCTATCAAGTGTATTAAATAGGCCTCAAGCCGACAGCTGGCTCAGAGACTACCAATGACCGCAGTGCCCCCATTATCAATTCCTGGCTAACCTCCGTTAACCGGGAACCACCATCAGGACCCATACCAATGATAGATCCCGAACTCTTACTTTTGCCATCTTCCTTCCCTTGCACAGACCAACGCCCGCCACCGCACCCCAAATGTAATCACCTTACCCTTGGGTGCCCCTCCACACCCGAAGTGCTCTCTGAATTCCGTCCTGTAAGCCTAATGCCCACAAATCTATGTCCACATCATTCAGATGCACCCCATCGGTCCCCAAATATCTCCAAGTCTAACTCCAATTCCAAGTGCCTAATAGCCAACCCCCATTCCGCACCACAAACTTGCTCACCTCCCTATTTATCTTCTTCCGGGCCCTGTTAACACCCTCCACCGACCTGGCCATTCTCCATGTCATACAAGCTACCATGTCCGACCAAACAATGACCATATTAAAATTCCTCCATTAAACGCCACACATCAAACTTGATGTCTCGCGTGATGTCCACCATTGATCTGATTCCCAAATCATTGCCACCTACGTGCACAACTAATACATCAGGCGGCCTGTCTCTTTGCGTATAACGATGCCGTTCCGAAACCAACCTACCCCACAACATACCTGGGATCCCCAACCACCTGATACAGGCCTCCCACCTATCAAAACCCAACTGCCCGCCCTCATATCGAACGTCCCCCCTCCGGGCCCCCCAACACACGTAGGAATGGCCCATTATCCAGACCAGTCCCACCACCGAACCTGAAATTAGAAGAAAACAAAAACACCATACTATAACCACTATTATTCAACACCAACTTGATAAACTGAAGATTACTACCCCACCTCTCCACTACAACCCCACCACCAGATGGGGCCAAACATAGGACTGGAACCTGCTAGATTCCCATCGCCCAATCCGTTTTACTGCCTCCACATCCATCCCATTTCTGGCTGCCTCTGTAGCTGCCCCTATCCTAAATGAATGGGCTGAAAATTCCTTATTCTCCAACCCCAACACCCGTAGGCATTTCTTAAAAACTGCCACAAACTGAAATCGAGATAAAGGGTTTCCATCTAAATGCACTAAAAAGGGGCCCTGTACCACCGGACGAACCACCAAAAATTCCCTAACTGCCCCTACCGGGCACAGAGGCAAACTGGATACACCTGTACCAACCTACCTTTTCCCACTTGATCCGTCTTAGACCTCCATAAAAACAACGTTAACCCTTCGTCTCCACACATCACCTCCTGACACCCCAGTCCCCCTTGCAATTTCTTTGACGGACTAACCAATTCTCCTATCCTAAACGCCCCAAAAAACGCCAACAAAAAAGCCACTTTAAACAAAGTAACTTTGTATGCCGATGAACACACACCCCCCAGCTGTGCTACAATACCCAGAATAATCTCAAAGGTTACTGGTCTCCTGCAATCCTGCCTGACCACCGACCGCCGATAACCTTTTATTGCCTGACGGACCCAGAAATCTTTAGTGAAATCGGGTTGCCCTTGTAACTTGAAAAGGAAAACCAAACCAGCTAACTTCGCATTTACAAATGACGCGGACACACCCTCTTCCATTTTTCTGGCAATATAGTACAGCAAAAGTAGCCGCACCTCCTGTCCAGTCGTCTCTTCGCCCACCCCTTGAACAAACGCCAGCCACTCCCGCCATACCTTTGTGTATGCTGCGACGAGGCCAATGCTATCCCCCACAGCCACTCGGGCCAAGGTACCCCCTGCTGCTCCGCATCCGGCGCCAACTCTCGGAACCTGTCCCACTGGAAGTGAGATAACGCATCAGCTATAACATTTTCCACGCATGTTAAGTGGACAGCATGCATGAAAACATTCAGTTGCAAACATCGCAAAACTAAATGCTGCAGCAACCTAATAACCAGCGGAGATGACGCCGTAATTCTATTGATTACCTGCACCACTCCCATATTGTCCCCATGGAAATGCACCTTCAAATCCCTGAACGATGCTCCCCACACTTCCACCGCCAGCACCACTGGAAACAATTCCAGCAGCACTAGATTCTTTGTGAATCCCGCCTCTATCCATCACTGTGGCCAAGGACCTGCGCTCCAATGTCCCTGGAAAAAGGCCCCAAAACCTGTGGACCCTGCGGCATCCGTGAACAGTTCCAGGTCAAAATTGCTGACTGGTCCTGACATCCAAATCGCCTGTCCGTTAAATGATTCCAAAAAGGTATACCATACCCTCAAGTCCTCCCTGTGCATTTTGACTAATCGTACGAAGTGTCTTGGTGACTTGATTCCATTCGTGCTGGCCGCCAGCCGGCGTCAGAACACCCTCCCCATCGGTAAAATGCGGCACGCAAACTTAAGCTTACCCAACACGGATTGCAATATTCGCAGCTGCACCTTACGCAAACCAATCAACCCTGCAATTTCCTTTTTTAAATCCGCTAACTTATCTTCCAGCAACCTGCATTCCATTGCATCCGAATCCAGGACAATGCCCAAGAACGTGATGACCGTGCAAGGTCCGCGATGTGCTCCAATGTTGCCAGAAGCACCGCGCAGATTCTGGAAGAAGACGGGCCTATGCAAAGGAAATCGTCCAGGTAATGAATTATTGAATTCACACCCAACACATCCCGTACCACCCATTCCAAAAAAGAGCTGCTTTGCTCAAATATCGCGCAAGATATTGAGCAACCCATTGGTAGGCATTGGTCAACGTAAAATTCATTGTTCCAATGACACCCCAGCAACTGGAAAGTGTCCGGGTGAACTGGTAGTAGCCAGAAAGCGGACTCCACATCAGCCTTTGCCATCAAGGCTCCTTTCCCGTAACGACGCACCCACCCATGTCCTGCCTCGCTGCACCCTCTCCTGACACCGCTGCCGCGAGGCAGGACCCCTGCGGAACACCACTCGCCGTTGACTCCGAGGTGGGCAAAGTAACCGCGGCCGTAACTGCCGGCACCACTGCACCTCCCCCTGCCATACCGACTTCCCCGGTACCCCATGCTGGCGGGACCCAAGCTGACGCCGGGCCAGCGGAGGCCCTTTCTGCAGTTTCAAACTTCTGCACCAGCTCCTTTATGCCTGCCAAAAAGCCCAATAAACCAGAAGCCCCCCCGGCTGCCTCCGCTATACCCGCACTGGTTACCATAACAACCGATGTACCCCCTGGCCCTGAAAGACCAGGCAGTCCCAAATCATTTACAAGTAAAAGTGACTTACCGAGCTGCACAGGCGTTGCCCCATCAGCTGACCTTCTGCTCTCCCCTGCAGCTGCTCTCCTGGAAAGTGGGGCCGCCTCCTCTTCCGACCCAGACAATTCAGCTTGCAAACTCTGACCCACTTCTTCCTCCTCTTCTGAAGAAAGCCCGCCAGGCCTGGTCACCGTGGCTGTCGCTGGAGCTGTAGACATCCGCCCCTGCCTCCGCACAGCGAACCCGCTTGCTGACTTTTGGACTGCCTTGCCAGGACCGGTGTGGGATACCTCAGTCTTGCAGGCTTCCGCTCTCCCTGGTGCCATCCCAGGCCGTCCACGATCGATCCTCCTCCGATCCCCCGCTGAGGCATTGGAAGGCCCAAGGACCCCTACATGAGCTCTTCTTTGCATGATACCAGTGTCCCCTGATGTCATCTTGGGGGCAGGGCTCGCATTCTCTGCATCTCCTCGCCTAGTAGGCCGCGCCTAACCGGACTCCTGCTGTCTCCTCCCGCCGCACGTTTTGTTGGTGGGCCCGCCGGGAGTCCCGTCATGTGACTACCCGACTGCCGCTGTGATACTGCCTGATGCTCCAGGGAGAACCGCTCCAGCGGCCGTGACCTGCACGCTCGGGTGCCGCTCCTACCGCCCCCACTTGCCTTAGTCTCTGGGCACTGCAAAGCCGACCCTAAAGTGTTCTGGAGCCATGCTGCACCCCGCACCGCCGCTTCTTCCTTTAGCTGAGCCAGTAAACACTCTACCTCCGACATACTGCTGCACTAGAAACTTTCCCCCACGCTCTGGTGATCCCTCCCAAGGTGGGATCTCCATTTAAGCCCTTATCTAGCCCCTCCCCCTCGGCTCCATAATACCACCCCTCTCTTCTACACTCACTGCTCCCACCGTCATGTACGCCCTGCACTTATGCATATTATGCTGTTGCTCCGGGCTTTCTTTCACACCCTGCACTACCTTTGGCCACCACTAGAGGGAGACTCCACTCCAACCCAGCTAGCTGACCACACACAGGCAGATACGAATCTTTCATACAATCTGGTGCACTCTAAGGATTGGGGAGCAGTCTAGCAATTACTACACACTTTTAGGGTTCTTCCAGCTATCCTGCAAGCTTGAACCCCAGTGTTAATCACTCTTCCCACTCGTCCCCACACCAGACACACAATAAACGATAACCTGCCACCACCCAACAGTTTGTCCGCAGACTGGTCTGCTGAGCCACCACACACACAGATCTCTGTCTGGAAGATCTGTTAGCTTACAATCTGCATGCAATCTGCCAACACGCAGTGTAATTGCATACCGATTGGGCACATAACTTATACCGAATACTTAGGCACTAAAATACAACAACCTCTCCAGAGATATGAGTCCTAGCTTAGCACACAGAAGTCACTTATTAATTTTATCATTTAATATCCCGAAAGTGGGCAGTGCATAAAAGATATACAAAGAAAAAGGAGTTACTAAAAAAAAAAAAAAAAATACAGAAAGACACACAATTTGGCAATCTGCTATGAAAAAAAAAAGGTTTAAAAACAGAAATAAACTTTACCGAAGTCTATCATCTTGTAGAAGCATACTGGAACATGTGGGAACGCCCCAGTTTTGAACTGGCTTTGTGGAAGAACGATGTCCATATCTCAGGCTACCAAATTTATTGAAATATGGATGTGGGCTGGATTTTAACCCTTGGCCAATCAACCCCAGGGGGTGTTCCTGTCTCAACCCACAGAATGTTTTGTGTTCTGAAATTACCAGAGTCGAATTGGCCCAGAACGGCGCTGATTGCTGGGTCATGGATAAGATTTCCGATACCAGCGCATCAGTCTGATCGCGACAGTACCAATCACTGTCTCCTGCCACAATCAGGTGCCATATAACGAATTTGTGTGGTTCTCTAGGATTCCACACATGCTAAAAATACAGAGTTACATGTACACGTAACCCATCACGTGTACGATCAAAAGGAATTATTTTCATCTCTCTGCCGCTAATATTTTAGCTTTTATGAAAGATAAAATAGGTTCCTTAGATCTGTTGATATTAATCAAAGTTTGCAGACCGGGCCTTGTGAATGGCCCATGCGGATCCGTGTAGCCAAAATGACTAGCAGTTTTCTTTGAAGCCTCAGGAAGGTGGCAATTTATGTTTACTCTAATGGGAACTTTTATTGGCATCTAGGTGTCACTTCGATCCTAGAAAACTGGCTCTGTCCTTTTCAAATGCTTTTCAAAAGAACATACGTGCATGACTGACATAGAATACTATATTTTTAATAACCCAGAATTAAACTATATCTACAATTATACTACTTCTCCAGATCACATCACATCTCGCTAAGGCAAAACTATCCTACGCTTACATTTTTGTTACAGGTGGTCATAAAGCTATGGCTGATCAGTGTATGCTTTTCAGCTGGCGGTTTGCTTGCAGTTGCACTTTATAAAAAAGCTAAAGTATTGCTTCCTAATTTATGGGCTAGAATGTGGATCTCTCCATTGAAATTACCTTAATTTAAAAAAAAAAAATTGTAGGTAAATATAAGCAGTACTATGCGTGGGGAAAATGCTGTTTATATCAGCAATACACCTGAATATCTAATACATGCTAAATCCCTGACAGATACAGTTGCAGTGAGTCCTAAAGTGACAGCCAAGCACCTCCTGGCACTTGTGGAAATTTTCAAGGCTGTATTTCAATGATGCTTACTCCTTGGACACTGCTTCTGCTCACATTACAAAAAATTCCTTAATGGCTCATAATGCTATTAAACTCATTTGATATAAAAATATATTCTACATGGGATGCAATGGGGATTTACATACAGGCAGTCCCCGAGTTACGAACGGATTAGGGACTGCCTGTTTGTTCTTAAGTCGGATTTGTTCGTAAATCGGAAGCACATGCGCAGAACGGCAGAGACATTGTTTTCCGATGTTTTCTGATACTCTCCGCTGTTTTCCGACGTCGTTTTCCAATGTTTTCCAACGTCGTTTTCCGATGTTTTCCGATGTGCTCCCTGACGCTGCCGACGCCGCCTCCTGTACTATTTTTTTCTTTTAAATGGCTTTGTGCTGAGGTTCTTTCCTGGTCGCCACAATGCAGTAAAACATGTTTTCAGAAAGTGGCTTGTGCACCTCTTCACTCTCCTCCTTGCCAAAGGAGTACCATGAGTTTAGCGATGTCCTTGACAAAGGTCAAGCAGGTAGTTTACCTCCACACCGGTCATATGATTGCTAAATTGACCTTCAACCTTGTGCCCCCTCATGTCCGGGTTTACCCTTTGTCTGGAGAAGTATGTTGCCGACACACTTTCTCGAGGGTTTATCCGCAAATCCTCGCCTCCTGCTGGTGCTGGCTTCTTCTTTGTGAAAAAGAAGAGTGGTGAACTGAGACCTTGTATCGATTATGGAGGTCTCAATTGCTTCACGATTAAGAATGCTTATCCAATTCCGTTGATTACAGAATTATTTGCCTGCCTGAAGGGAGCAATGGTTTTCATGAAGCTCGATCTGAGAGGGGCATACAATCGCGTGAGTATCAAGGAGGGCAACAAATGGAAAACTACATTTAATACCAGGACAGGACATTATGAATACCTCGTAATGCCTTTTGGTCTTTGCAACACTCCAACAGTTTTTCAGGAATTCATCAAAGATGTCCTCTGAGATATGTTGCAGCAATGTGTGGTGGTTTATCTCGACTATATCCGCATACATTATAAATCCCTAGAGAGCCACCACACAGATGTCTCCCTTGTGCTACAAAGGCTGAGAGATAATAACCTGTATTGTAAGTTGGAGAAGTGTGAGTTCCATCGTGAAGTTAAATTTCTGGGTTATGTCATATCTACTTCCGGTTTTTCGATGGACCCAGAGAAACTATCTGCAGTTCTACAGTGGCCTTTGACCCGTAGGTCTTTGCCCGCTACGTTTTCTTGGCTTTGCCAATTATTATCAGAAATTTATTCGGAACTTCTCTTCTCTTGTCAAAACCCTGACTGATATGACCAGAAAGGACGGCATCTCATAGAATTGGTCTCTGGATTCCATTAAAGCCTTTGAGTTTCTCAAGGCTGCCTTTGTTTCAGCTTCTGTGCTCGCACATCCTGATCCTACGTTAGATTCTTGAGGTTGATGCATCTGATACTGGAGTAAGCGCCCTTCTGTCTCAGTGCCCCACCTCTGAGAGCGCTATGCATCCTTGTGGCTACTTTTCTAAGAAATTGTCTCTTAAAGAGTGCAATTACGAGATTGGGGACAGAGAATTATTAGCTATCATTTTAGATCTTAAAGAATGGAGGCATTTCCTCAAAGGTACCACCATGCAGGTCCTCATTTTGACTGACCATAAGAATCTGACATTCTTGTCTAAGGCAAAACACTTATCTCTCAGCAGGGCGCAATGGGCTCTTTTTCTGTAAAGGTTCAATTACATAGTCTCATTCATACCTCGTGATAATTATGTAAGTAGACATGTGCATTTCGTTTTGTTCCGAATCTGAAATTCGGACGAATTTTTCATTATTCGAAAAATTTGTATGCATTCGAATTTCTGAATTACAAAAGTAACGAATTTAAACGAATCCGAAAAAAACTATCGAATTCGAAAACAAATTGGAATCGAATTCGAAAACAAATTGGAATCGAATTCAAAAACACATTAGATTCGAATTCAAAACAAATTCGAAAACAATAGAGAAAGATTTTCTAAAAAATACAAAAATATAGAATACTAAACAATAAAGCAATGGAATATATATATATATATATATATAATATAAAATATTTTTTTATTATCCTGTTCTATTGTTTTTCTATGCTTTTCTTTTCTATTATTTTCTATTCTATAAGTCTTTTCTATTCAAATTCTAAATCATTCTATACGAAATACGAATTTCGGAACATGGCTTCTGAAGTTCGAATTTCTTATTCTAAATTTGAATAGAAAAGATTAGAACAGAAAATAATAGAAAAGAATAGCATAGAAAAACAATAGACCGGCATAAAAAAAATATAATATATATATATATATATATATATATATATATATATATATATATATATATAAAACATCTTCCAAAATTCCACCAAGAATTTCGTATAGAATGAATTTGAATTCAAATAGAAAAGATTAGAATAGAATAGAAAATAATAGAAAAACAATAGAACAGAATAGAAAAAAAATATTATATATATATATATATATATATATATATATATATATATATATATATATATATATATATATATATATATATATACACACACACACATATGTATATATATATATATATATATATATATTTATATATATATATATATATATATATATATATATATATATATATATATATATATATATATATATATATTCGAGTTTCGTATAAAATGAATTCAAATAGATAAGATTAGATTAGAGTAGAAAAGAATAGACTAGAAAAACAAAAGAACAGAATAGAATAAAATATTATATATATATATATATATATATATATATATATATACATATATATATATACATATATATTATATTTTATTCTGTTCTGTTCTATTGTTTTTCTAGTCTATGCTTTTCTATTATTTTCTATTCTAATCTTTTCTATTCAAATTCAAATTTATTCTATATGAAATTTGAAATTTCAGAAGCCATCTTTCGAAATTTGAATTTCGCATGGAATGAATTCAAAGGGTCCCGAAATTGCTGCAGATGGACACAGTTGACCGACTTTGGGGCCCGTATCTTGAGGCCACTTGGTTCTAGGAACATTACAACATATCCAAAGCTGGGGTTCCAAGTAGCACCGAGATACGGGGGCCCAAAGTCGGTTCGTGAAATGTCAAGCACTTCTGCAGCAGAGAATGACATTTTCCGAACCGAATTTGGGGCCACGTATCTCAGGGCCACTTGGTGCTACGAACCCCAAATTTGGTGTGCAAACCCAGTGGGACTAGCAATACAACATTCTATCACCAAGTGGTCCCGAGATACGGGGCCCCAAAATCGGTTCGGAAAATGTCATTCTCTGCTGCAGAAAAGTGCTTGACATTTTCTGTACCGACTTTGGGCCCCCGTATCTCGGGGCCACTTGGAACACCAGCTTTGGATATGTTGTAGTGTTCTTAGCACCAAGTGGCCCCGAAATAAGGGGCCCAAAAGTCGGTCAACTGTGTCCATCTGCAGCAATGTCATTTTGGGACCCTTTGAATTCATTCTATGTAAAATTCGAATTTCAGAAGATGGCTTCTGAAATTCAAATTTCATATAGAATACATTTGAATTTGAATAGAAAAGATTAGAATACTGAATATAATTTAATATATATATATTATTCTATTCTGTTCTATTGTTTTTCTAGTCTATTCTTTTCTACTCTATTCTAATGTTTTCTATTCAAATTCAAATTTATTTTATACGAAATTCGAGTTTTGGAAGATGGTTAAACATATATATATTATTTTTTTCTGTTCTATTGTTTTTCTATTCTAATCTTTTCTATTTGAATTCAAATTCATTCGAATTTTGTAAGATTTTTATATATATATAGAAAATGGAATTATGGTCTGGAGAGACCACTCTGACACCTCCATCCCTAAATATAGTGCAGAAAGAGGGAAACATAGCCCTGGGACTTTGAATGAGGTGAGAGAGATTTGGCACACGTACACAATAATTGCAATAGCATTAATTTATTTATCACAGAAGCTGTATAAACAAATGAGAACAGCAATAAGTGTGTGTTACCCGGCATAGTGGCCTAGTTAACAGCATAAGTAAAAAACAAATACAAGTTCACTGCAATTAATTTATACATCCATAAAAAGCAGTAATATCCATGATGAATTGCTAAAACCAATAGATACATGTGCATCATCTGAAATATAAAAGTACACGTGCATGAATTAAGGCAGTGTATAAACATGATATGACCAACTGCGGATACCCAACAAAAAGGGCATGCGGGTGGCATCAATGGTTCCCTACGCGTTTCGCGAGTCTCTTCACGCTCTTTAGGGGCAGATGCAAACTGGGTGTATCTATAACAAAAATGTTCAAATAGTGCATATGTGTAGATGACTAAATGTATCGGGTAGAAGGAATGGTTGGCAAGAGAGGTCAATGGCATAAAGACCTCATACTTACCACTCGACTGGGCTGGGTCGCCAAAGCACTGGGTGTCAGGATGGCGGCAAAGAGCAATGCCGGTTTGGGAGCTGAGGGGGCATAGCAACCAGGGACCGCAGCAGAAAAAAGATCAGGATGCACGGCACGGACTGCAGGAAAGCATCTGATCTGTGGTCTGGATGTGTCCGTGAGCATATCTAAAAAAGGATATGTAGAGATGCATAAGTCTCAGAAGATGTAATGAAAACAGACTGAGCATCAGATGTTAAATTCTAACAATGGGAGATGACCAAAGGGGGTTATATTTAAAGTGAATAGGTTTAATATATGTGTAAAATGAACTTCTGATATAAGTATGGTAAGTATTGTATAAACCGTCATCACAGCAGGTAGGTATAAATGAGGAGCTGGAGGGGAGTGCAAGGACAAACAATAAGAAAAATATAATGTAAACAGACCTAAATTATGTATGGAAGTGTGTTTGGACCAACAATAAATGAAAAGTGGTGTTGTGTTTGGTGAGATGATATCACCTACACTGCAGGTATGATATGGATGAAAGAGGATAAAAAGTATTACCTGAATGGATTATGCAAGTCCCAGACATATATAATGCGCTCCCAGACCTATAACCATGACGACAGACCATCAGAACACAAATGCAGGCTGTAGCCGTGCAGAGCATCCAGATATACCCACGGCGGATCCGGAAGCTCCGCCCCCAGCGTCATGTACGGATGGTGACGGACAGACGTCAGGGACGCCAGCCGTCAAAGCCGGGTGTGCGTAGCAAACAATCACCCTTCCATCCGGGATGTTCCATACAGCCCACAGGAGTGTGAGGTCAGAAGACATCACTGAGTGGGTGTGGAGAACATGACGCCGACGTGCAGGTGGCCAGACCCGCCCCTAGGGACAGATGAGGTCGGCAGGAGGTCAGAAGTACCTCCCCTGTGCACGTCCCAGCCCCTGATCCGGAATTGCAAAGCCACCTTCAGACAGAACACAGTGAAAGGGAGCCAGACCAGCCCAGAAGTGGGCCCCGATACTGACTGGATGTAATGGTGAACATGAACCAAAAGTCAAAACAGACCAGATTGTGGGCTGATCGGTGTCTACCACCCGAGTGAATGAAAGAAAAGGGAATTATGGTCTGGAGAGACACCTCCATCCCTAAATATAGCGCAGAAAGAGGGAAAGATAGCCCTGGGACTTTGAATGAGGTGAGAGAGATTTGGCACACGTACACAATAATTCATTCAAAGTCTCAGGGCTATGTTCCCCTCTTTATATATAAATATATATGTTTCTATAAGTTTTATGACAGTGCGAAAAAAAAGAATAATCTCTCTCATTAGCATTTAAGCACCTCCAAATGTCATAAAGTTCATATTTCTGGATTAAAGGTAGTAAGGATAGTGGAGAACGTTTAAGATTAGAGGTAGAGTCTAGAGATGGGTCAGGGGTGAGATTGAAGTTCCCACAAATTATTAATGAGCCTTTTTGGTTAAGGCGTATCTTCTTCATTAGTTTATGAAAAAATTTGGTTTGCCTGACATTGGGTGCCTAGGCGGAGCTACGCACTGACGTCACACGCGGAAGTAGGAGAGTGTGGAACGCAGCTGAGGCGCACGCCGCGCAGCTGACGGTCCTAGACGCCCTGCACTCTCCTTACGAAATAGCTCACAAGCTGTGTGACTGTCTGTTTGGTTTTTAAACTTTTTATTTATTCATTTGGTTTATTCTTGTACATTGTGATAAATAAAATACCTTAAAAGTATCACACTATGGAGCCCTGTTTCTTCTCTATGAGGACGTACTGAAGGATACCTTACAGCTGGAGCAGCTACACATCTGATTGCAGCCTACTACTACATGCCTACTACCCCTGCAGGGGTGTAGGGAGCTGGTGAGTGGGGATCTTTGAGGGGGAGCACCGCAAGTCACTGGATCTGATCAGCTGTGTTCACGAAAGTCACCTATCACAGACGTTTTTCACTTGCTGCTATTGGACTTTGTTACAATTTTTACACAATTTTTTCATCATTTTTTTCATCTATTTTTTTCATCCATTTTTTTATAAAGTTGTTCATCAATTTTTTGCTAACTGTTCACCAGTTCTATAATATTTAATGTGCAACTCTGCACTATATGTTTAATGTTGGGACTATTTAAACTCACTGTTATGCTTACAAGCACATTTGGACACATGGGGATTAATATAATTTTGTACTGTGGTTTATTTAACTTTATTTATTTTATGTAGGCTTGGTCTATCACTATTGACTTTTTATTAATTACTTAATTTTTGTTGATTAACCACTTGGTGTACACCTGCATGTAGGTATGAGTAAGACCTGCTAGCACAGTCTATTCAGGTAACGCTGGATATCTAGATCCACCACCTAAAGAGGGATTTAAAGGGGGTGCATTTACTATTACATCTTTCCTGATTCCTTTGAGGCTCATCATATTGTAAATCAAGGTACCCTTATAAGGTAGCGCCACCCACCCCCTATCAATTTCTTTGTATCATTAACTCACCCCTTCGGGGGTAAGTGCAAGGGGAGGCTGCAAGCCTTCAGGTCCGTGAGCGCGGAAACCCTCTCCTTAGTATTCTGGCCACTGTTCATACTAATCTCACGTTACCTTTGGGTGACAGAATTCTTGCCGCTCAGATCCATTCTCCTTCCGAGAAACGTTGTGACCGCTGCTTTGTCCGTGAGAATCTCCGTACTGCTTTGCTCCAGACTTACCATTCTCCCAAAGCAGCTGGCCACCCAGGCAAGAATTAGCTTATTTGGGCTATTTCTCAACAATTCTGGTGGCCTAGTCTCCGCGCCGATGTAGCTGCCTTTGTAGCTGCTTGTTCCGTGTGTGCTCAGAGTAAGACACCACGGCACCTTCCAGTGGACCTCCTTCAACCCATACCCAATGGAGAGAGACCTTGGACCTACCTGTCTATGGATTTTATTGTGGAGTTACCTAACTCTCAGGGCAACACAGTTGTTCTTATGGTGGTTGACCGTTTCTCTAAGATGTCACATTGTATTCCATTTAAGAAGCTGCTCACATCCAAAGAACTGGCATCCATTTTTGCTTGGGAGATCTTTCAATTACATGGGCTATCCAAGGTTATCATCTCAGACAGGGGTAGCCAGTTTGTTTCCAGGTTTTTGTGAGCTTTTTTGCACAGTTGGGAATTTAGCTTTCCTTCTCCTCTGCCTATCACCCACAGTCCAATGGAGCCACAGAAGGAGCCAACCAAGCCTTGGAGCAGTTTCTACGTGGCTATATTTCTGACCATCATAACAACTGGTCAGACCTTCTACCTTAGGCAGAGTTTGCTCACAATAGTGCCGTCAATACCGCTTCCCATATTGTTTATGGCGAATTATGATTTACAACCATCCATGTTGCCTGACTCATTTCTTCTTCAAAGAATTCCTGCTTTAGAGGAGCATCTCCGTGACCTTCGTTCCACTTTGGTACAGGTCCAAGAGTCCTTGCAACGTGCCAGTGATAGGTACAGACTCCCTGCTGACCACAGACGCCTACCTGCACCTTTCTACTAGGTTGGGGAGAGGGTCTGGCTGTCATCTCGCAACCTCAGACTCCGTGTTCCCTCACTGAAACTGGCACCACGGTTTATTGGGCCTTTCTGTATTCTCGGTAAGATCAACCCAGTGGCTTACGCATTAGACCTTCCTTCTAACATGAGTATTTTGAATGTATTCCATGTCTCCTTATTAAAACCTTTGGTGTGCAACCAGTTCACCACCTCGGTACCACATCAGGCTCTGTGAATTCTGTGACACAGCAGTGCTTTCTCACAGGCAGTGTTGCCAACCCCCCCAAAGTGAAATATACTGACAGGATGCCCAAAATTTACTGACAGCACCAAGTATTTTCCCCAAAAATCATGAAATTTACTGACAGAGCCACATTTTTTTACTGACACTTCAAAAAAGTACACAATGCCCATTTTACTGTACAAATATCCATATTTAGGCTACAAAACAGGTAACTAGTACTATTAGCAATGTATTTAAGGTATGAGAAAAGACAAAAACACATTTCTCCTTTTACATGAAGATCCCCCTCACACCAGAGTCTGCAGGACCTCCTACAGTGCAAGGGGGAACACTGTGGATCATGATGTAAAGGGGAATGCTGTAGACTTTGGTGTAAAAAGAAACTCTGATATAAGGTGGTCTCTGGTCACAGTGCCCCCCTTTACATCAGAGTACCCACTTCCTCCTTGCACCGTAAGGGGGTATCCTGCAAACTCTGCTGTAAATGGGAAATCTGAGGACACTGATTTAATGGGGAACTCCGGGAACTCTGATGTGGGGGGGACTCTGGTGACCACAGACCACAAGGGGGGTTACTGATATAAGGGGGAATCTTTATATCAGTGCCCCCCCTTATCTTACTGTATACACTCCCCCCTTACATCGGTGACCCTGCCTCACACTGGCCTGGCTGTTACTGACCTCCTCTCAGGTGCACCATGCAGGGCTCAGTCAGACGCTCCTCTCCAGGCTCCAGCTTGGAGGCTCTGGTTTTATGCTATATTCTCCTCTCCACAGTCTACACGCATTTGGCTCTTCCGTGAAGCCGTGACCCCCATCCTGGTGGTGCTCCTGCTCTTGACTCCTCTCAAGGTTCCCCCTCAGAGACTGCAGGCATAGTACAAGAGATGATCAGAGACTGTAGACATGATACAAGAGATGGTCAGAGGCTGTGGATATGGTACAAGAGATGGTCAGAGACGGAAGACATGATACAAGAGCTGGTCAATGACTTTGGACATGGTACAAGAGAGATGGTCAGAGACTGCCAGTGTCTGAGTGGAGCCTGGGCATAGAAGGCAGTTTGTGTGCATTAAACGAAATGTCCCCAACTGGCTCGTTAGCTGGCTGCTTTGCGGGCTTGCCCTTTTTACTTACAGTGTTCTTTTTCACTGTGGCAGTGCCGAGGCAGCGCCATGTTGAAGATCCAGCCCTGCTCCTTCCAGGTCATGCAGCTGCTGTATATACTGGCGGGAGGAGACTGCACCAGTCCGGGGGGTTCAGGGACACAGCCACACAGGCAGGCAGCTGTGGGTGGAAGCAGAATAGGATAGCTCACTGCTGACACTGAAATGTGGCCACCGGCCAGCCGGGGAAAGGAGAAGGATCAGAAGCTCAGTGAGGCTGAGGTGAGTCCTCTTATGCCGCGCTCGGCCGCTGTATTTAAAAAAAGGCACCAAGCAGCGCCTATACGTCACTTCACACCCTCCCCGCTCCGAGTCCCCCTGAGCCTGCCTGTTCCAAAGCCAGTCCGGAGCCATACTATTTACAGGCGGCCGCTGTCCGTAACAGACATTTATGGACAGTTTGTAAATCGCCCGAAATTTACAAACTGCCTGTAAATTTACAGACGCTTGGCAACCCTGATCTCTTTTGAATTTAGGTGGAGACCCACCTAAACAAGCCATTCTACTTACCATTTATCCAGTTTGGCTATTGCACTACATACTTGATGGTAAATCTGAAGGAGATTGTACAATCAGATTGTAACATGTAGTCAGCCTTTTCTGTGGAAACAAAATTGCATTGTAGCCACACACTCTCTCTTTATTGCTCTTAAAATTGTACAGATAAACTCTCCTGCTTGCCATGTAGGGAGTCTGTCATAAAGTAGAGCACAATGCAATGTTTTGGGGGGAATATAGTGGAAAGGGATTAGAACAACTGGTTGGTCTTTATTGCTGTCTGTGTCCTTAGGGAGATTCACCATCTCTATTTCTCCTGGTGACCATTATCACCAAAAGTGAAGACAAATCCCAAATTTGGGTTGTCACTGGAACAGAAATAGAAAGCAAACTTTTCCAAAGAGGACACCAGTTCTGGTGACAACCAGAGATTCCCTCAGCTTTGAGGGATTTCCTCTCACTTCCTGTTTTGGCTAAGGCACAAGAAATATCTCCAATGGGACACAGATGGAAAAAAAAACTGACATGAGATATATATCCCTCGCTTACGCTGTCCTAAGTGAAAAGGTGAAAAAATAACGGTTTCCTTTATTCTACTTTAACATAACCAACTTCAGCAAATATAAATCATGTAAATAAAGCTACACTACACCATTTTGTATGCCAGACTTCCCAGTTGTGTGACAATAGCAAATTAATATTCGCTATTGTCTTCCAGATTCTCCTCCTGGCCAATCAGGAAGCAGGTCCTGAGACCCATCACCTGATTGGCCGAGAGAAGCGATCCTATTGAGGAGGAGGAGGGAACAGATGCAAGGGAAGCCACCATGAAGAACCAGGAGGAAGCGCTGTCCGCAACCTAGATGGGGTAAGTGTGGGGCTGGTGACCAATCGACGGGGGGGGGTTGTTTTTATCCGCCCCCCAAAAAAATATACCACCAGCCACCACTGAATCGGAGAAAGTGATTTTCAGCAGAGATCCTCGTTATAAATACATGAATGGAGAGCTTTACAAGCCCTCTTACCTGCATATGCATATTAAACAATATACATATTACTAACCCGACTGTTTCTGAAAATCTGAACTGAACTGGGAGATCATTTCAGATGCCTATTTTCAAAATTCTCTCTACTTTCCCGCTACTGTCAAATTTTTTACAAACTTTGATGTCTTGCTGTCACTTGGTTACACAGTATTTTGTTTGTCTCCTACACCATAACCCCAATGATACAGTGAAAGTTTTGCAGATTAAGGCCTCTTTTGCATGGGCAGCCAGGGGGCAGTAAAAACAGACAATTGAGCCGTGACTTGACTGCCCACCAAAAATCTACAATAGAGCTGGAGGAGGTTGTTCACAAGCTGCGGCAGTGATGCTTTGTATGAAGACCGCTGTAAATTTAATGCAGATGTTTGGCTCACAGTTGGTGCGCATTAATCCCATTGAGAATTACCGTTTAGCGAAAAAGATAAAAGCAAAAAAATAAATAAAATACAGGCATTTAGGAAGCATCAGGATCGCCTCATGGACACCTGACAGCTGCTGCCTAAACACACTCTGAAAAGTGATCCACCACGGATGGCATTTCAGTAAAAGGGCAAGTGTGAACTTAGCCTCAGTGTGTAGCTGTCACCTTGATGGAACATTGGCAATAACATGTGAAATGGTTCAGGGGGGTTAGGATCATTGTTCAGAAGAGTGTGGCTTTTCCTAGTAAAAAAGGAAAAGTTTTGTTTTCAGCTGCCAAAAAGAGATTAATTAGAAGCATACATGGTAAACCAAAAATGCATCCTATTTATTTGGTTCAAACTCAGACTACTGAGAATTATGGAGTCTGCGGCTGAGTCTATACTGTGGATGATAACTGAATTTAAATCCTTCTGCAGCACTGTTTTCAATCTAGGCAGATAAATTACCTTTTTAACTTCTTATGTGACAGGTTTGTATAACGTACATGTAAACACTCACTGGATTAGCTAAAGCACCGTGCACCATAAATCATTGCCATTTGTTAAAATATTTTGGAGGACAAGGACAGAGAAAGTGCCTGAACAAGGACCTTCATGGCAGGATCACTAGGTATATTTGTATCATACTATATTTTAGTAATACTGGTAGAGTTTGCAAAACTTGTAATACTATTACAATTAAACTGGATCAATAATTTAAAAACACAATTCACAGTTATAAAAAAATGAAAAGTATCTCGCGCCTACAAAAGAATGTGAATCTTAAAAAAAAATTAAATTATAATTGCTATCCCGAAACTAATTGAATTTACCACTAGTGCAATTTGAAAAAAGGTTGGTAGGGGGTCCTAATGTTAAAGTGAATTAAACTAATGAAAATTGGAGTCCAAAAACTCCTGAGTGGAAGATTATTACCTTAGACTTAATTGTGACATAGCCTAAGGCTAATGTGATTAATCATACAAAAACAATAATAAAAAAAAACAATAAACCTGCTGTGCAGATATCACTGATAGTGAAAAAACATACCGGTAATTGGGAGCACACAGAAACAGTACAACCTGGAACATAGTGACAATAATGACATGAAATGTCCTCTATCAATTGACTTTGAATAATCAAACCAAAACAAATGAATAGCCAGAAGAAAAATTAATAAAAGTCCAGTGGAATAAACATTGATGAGAAGTCTTCCGATACTTGAAATAAAACACCTTCACCGGTTGGATATCATCCAAAGTGCTCAGTAGATAGGCATCTGCTTACCAGATGATGTTGACCTTTTTTAATGAAAAGAAGGGCCTTGATAAGATAATGCTTGCCGCAAAGAAGGAGACTATGGACTGCATCAGTCCCTCACACCGATAGGAGTCTCAGATGGGGTATATGAAAAAAACGTGGAGGATGCCAAAATAGTGTAATTCCATTTATTAAAAATTGTAAAAATACAAGAAAGCCAAATGGGCTCTTACTTTAAAGGTGCCATCGCCTGGCACTGAGGCTGAAGTGCGTATCTAGAGGGTGGATAGATGTCCCCCAGTGAGCACTGGTAGCTGGTGTGCGTTCCACCTGCGACCAGCGAACAACAAGAGGGACTGGAAGTGATGAAATCGCGTGACCAAGTACCGCCTCGACGTACGTTTCCTTTTTACGTCATCAGGAAGCGTACTTGGTCACTAGAGGCATGGGCTTAAATAACGTTAGGTGATTCACATCAGAGGTGGAGACGGTTGCGAGCAGGCATAAGGACTTACATTATGAAACATAGCATAAAAAACATGAAAATTTAATGTTTAGTGTTTTTTAAAACAACAAAAATATAAAAAATAATTAAAAACTTGTGTGCCATCGCACAAAAGTATAATAGTAGACATACTTAATTGTTTCTACATGCCGATGGAATAATATACTAGAACCTGATAGAGATTAGGTTCAATAGGCACATGACTCATAATAAATTTATATAAAAATAAGGTTTAAAATGTATAGGTCACTCGATGATGTAAACGAGGAATAGGAAGAGTAAGGAAAGGGAAAAAAATTCATTTAAGCTGGAAAAAACAATTAGAAGCCTTTCATATTTGTTCATTCATTGGTCAAAAACAGTTCAAATCCAACTCAATGTTTAAACCCTGGGGTTTGCAAACGATACAGCCACTGGGTTTCATTTTGAGAGATAGCCTTCTTGAGGTCAGTACCCGTCCAATGTTGGGCTATTCTGTCTATCCCATAAAAGGTGAGTAGACGAGGGTCCCTATCATGGAACATACGAAAATGTCTTGAGACACTATGATTCAGAAATCCTTTAGAGATGTTTGCAACATGTTCATTAATTCATACCCTTAGTTCCCGTGTGGGTCACCCACATATTGAAGGGAACAAGGGCACTCCAAGACATATGTCACATGGTTGGAATAACAGGTTATTAGGGGTTTGATGGTATACTCTTGTTGTGTGACCTTGGATTGGAATTTACTAATTTACATATTTTCTTTCCTAGGCTCTCAAAACGGAACCCAGTGGTTGTATCGTTTGCATACTATGTAACCCCAGGGTTTAAACATTGAGTTGGATTTGAACTGTTTTTTGACAAATGAATGAACAAATATGAAAGGCTTCTATAATGTTTTTTTCTAGCTTAAATTCATTTTTTTCCCTTTCCTTACTCTTCCTATTCCTCGTTTACACCAGGGAGTGACCTATATATTTGAAACCTTATTTTATATAATTATATTATGAGTCGTGTGCCTATTGAACCTAATCTCTAATAGGTTCTAGTATATTATTCCACCGGCATGTAGAAACAATTAAGTATGTCTACTATTATACTTTTGTGCGATGGCACACAATTTTTAAATTACTTTTTTACATTTTTGTGGTTTTAAAAAACATTAAACATTTAACTTCCATGTTTTTTATGTTATGTTTCATAATGTAAGTCCTTATGTCTGCTCACAAACGGCACTGAGGCTGTTAATTTTTCAAGTCTCCTCCTCTAATGTGAATCAGCTAATGTTATTTAAGCCCATGCCCCTAGTGACCAAGTACGCTTCCTGATGACGTGAAAAACGAAACGTACGTCGAGGCGGTACTTTATCACGCAATTTCATCACTTCCGGTCCTTCTGGTTGTTCGTCGTAGGTGGAATGCACGCCAGCTACCAGTGCTCACTGCGGGACATCTATCCATCCTTTAGATATGCGCTTCAGCCTCAGTGCCGGGCGATAGCACCTTTAAAGTAAGCAGCCATTTGGTGTTCTTGTATTTTTACTATTTTTAATAAATGGAATTACACTATATTGGCATCCTCCACGTTTTTTTCATATAGCACATCTGAGACTCCTATCGGTGTGAGGAACTGATGCAGTCCATAGTCTCCATGTTTGCGGCAAGCATTATCTTGCCAAGGCCCATCTTGACCTTCTTTTCATTAAAAAGGTCAGCATCATCTAGTAAGCAGATACCTATCTACTGACCACTTTGGGTGATATCCTAGCCAGTGAAGGTATTTTATTTCAAGTACTGGAAGACTTCTCATCAATGTTTATTTCACTGGACTTTTATTAATTTTTCTTCTGGCTATTCATTTGTTTTGGTTTGATTATTCAAAGTCAATTGATAGAGGACATTTCATTTCATTATTGTCACTATGTTCCAGGTTATACTGTTTCTGTGTGTGCCCAATTGTGTTTCTTTCACTATCAGTGATATCTTCACAGCAGGTTTATTGTTTTTTTTATTATTGTTTTTGTATAATTAATCACATCAGCCTTAGGCTATGTCACTTTTATACAATTAAGTCTAAGGCACAGGTGTCAAACACAAGGCCCCCAGGCTGAATCCGGCCCTCCAGGCCATTTCATGTGGCCCTCGCACCTCTCCTGCAGCTGCAGGAGAGCTCCAGCCCTCCTCTGGTCCTCCTCCAGACCCCTACTTTCTGCTTTCAAGCAATGCATCCAGTTTCTTCCCAGCAGCAGCATAAGGAAAGGGGGTGCACTGTGATGTTAGGGAGAGTAGGAGATTCAACTTCTGATTGTGGGGTGGCTCTTGACATCTAATGTAAGGGGAGGGGATGCGCTGGACCCTATTGAGGACAATCATGGTGCTGATGCGGCCCACGATGAAATTGAGTTTGACACCCCTGGTCTAAGGTAATAATCTTCCACTTACGAGCTTTTGGACTCCAATTTTCACTAGTTTAATTCACTTTAACATTAGTGCCCCCTACCAACCTTTTTCCAAATTGCACTAGTGGTATATTCACTTAGTTTGGGGATAGCAGCTATAATTTAATTTTTTTTAAGATTCACATTCTTTTGTAGGCGCGAGATACTTTTCTTTTTTTTATACACTTGGGTTCCACTCTCTGAACTTATATCATGCAGCCATGGATGTCTTCAATTTTATGAAGGGACGCCAGATTAATATTGAAGAAGTATTCGAACAAGCACCCAGCCCTAACATAGATCTTGAAAGGGGTTTCAAACAACTCCAGTATGATATGGAGAAGCAGATCAGGCTTTGGTGGGACATAGCTTTGTTTGAGATTTACATTGGTAAAAAACCTCACCCCTAGGATGTTACGATGGGATGTAAATCCTAACGATGGAGTTGAGAATTTAAGCAGAAAAAAGAGCACTCAATTAATTGCCATGTCCGTAATATTAGGGAGGAAAAAAGGAGGTATGACTAAAAAGTACTACCTATGGTCGGACTTTATAGGCCAAGAAACAATGGAACAAAGGGGGATAATATAAAACTTAACATTTATTGGAAAAGTATAAAAAATAGACATAATAGTTGATAATAGTAAAAAACACAATACATATACATATATGCAATTAGTACAGTGAGCCCTTGTGCATCTATGCGTTTCGCCGTTAGGCTTCTTCAGGACACAACCAAGGTTCAAAAAACGCAACAGATAAGAGAACAAATCTTACTATCTTGAGTTGAAGTGCGTTGAGATATATACCCCCTAGAATAAACGTGCCCCTGGGAGACAGCCGGGTACATTCTTTTGTAGGCGCGAGATACTTTTAATTTTTTTATACACTTGGGTTCCACTCTCTGAACTTATATCATGCAGCCATGGATGTCTTCAATTTTATGAAGGGACGCCAGATTAATATTTAAGAAGTATTTGAACAAGCACCCAGCCCTAACATGGATCTTGAAAGGGGTTTTAAACAACTCCAGTATGATATGGAGAAGCAGATCAGGCTTTGGTGGGACATAGCTTTGTTTGAGATGTACATTGGTAAAAACCTCACCCCTAGGAGGTCACAGTGGGATGTAAATCCTAACGACGGAGTTGAGGATTTAAGTAGAAAAAAGGAGCACTCAATTGCCACGTCCGTAATATTACGGAGGAGAAAAGGAGGTATGACTAAAAAGTACTACCTATGGTCGGACTTTATAGGCCAAGAAACAATGGAACAAAGGGGGATAATATAAAATGTAACATTTATTGGAAAAGTATAAAATATAGACATAATAGTTGATAATAGTAAAAAACATAATAAATATGCATATATGCAATTAGTACAGTGAGCCCTTGTGCATCTATGCGTTTCGCCGTTAGGCTTCTTCCGGACACGACCAAGGTTCAAAAAACGCAACAGATAAGAGAACAAATCTTACTATCTTGAGTTAAAGTGCGTTGAGATATATACCCCCAGCCTGAGGTAGGCGGTGGGTTTCCAGATGCTAAGTGAGTTTAGAGTTGTATAGACAGGGGCAAATAGAGCCTTCACTCCAAATCATATATGAGGCCAGCTGAGCAAAACTGTATGGTCCAACATATATAGGGAGCAGATCCTAATTAGGATTAAATAATGCTCATGGCTAGTAAAGCTTAAGAAGGCCCGCTGTGCATGGAGGGCCCCTGGGAGACAGCCGGGTACATTGTTTTGTAGGCGCGAGATACTTTTCTTTTTTTTATCCCCTTCGGGTTTCACTCTCTGAACTTATATAATGCAGCCATGGATGTCTTCAATTTTATGAAGGGACGCCAGATTAATATTGAAGAAGAATTCGAACAAGCACCCAGCCCTAACGTAGATCTTGAAAGGGGTTTCAAACAACTCCAGTATGGTATGGAGAAGCAGATCAGGCTTTGGTGGGACATAGCTTTGTTTGAGATGTACATTGGTAAAAACCTCACCCCTAGGAGGTTACGATGGGATGTAAATCCTAACGATGGAGTTGAGGATTTAACACTTGTAGATGAGTGGTTCCAGTTTTTTAATGCTTGCGAACAGAAACTCATGCAAATAATGATTAGAAGGCGACGAGCTAAAAATAATATCTGATGCCCTGTACACACGACCGGTTTTGCCGTCGGAATAAACTCTGAAGGTTTTTCCGACAGAGTTCCGCTCAAGTTGTCTTGCATACACAGGGTCACACCAAATTCCGACTGTCCAGAACGCGGTGATGTACAACACATACGACGGGACTACAAAACGGAAGTTCAATAGCCAGTAGCCAGTAGCTTCCATCTCGTATTTGCTTCTGAGCATGCTTCATTTTTGGTACGTTGGAACAGCATACAGATGGGCGGGTTTCACGATAGTAATTAGTTCAGTCGGAAACATTTAGAACATGTTCTCTATCTAAGTCCGTCTGAATTTATGACGGAAAAAGTCCGATGGGGCATACACACAGTTCGAATATACGATGAAAAGCTCCCATCGGACTCTTTCTGTCTGAAATTCCGCTCGTGTGTACGCGGCATTAGAAGCAAAAATTGACGAACTCAAAGAGAAAATGGATCCATTCATGGGAACCAAAGAATATTTGGATAAAGCTCAAAAACCCCAAACTCATTTATCCAAATATGATGGAGAAATCAAACAAAAAAAATGTAAAAAATACCAGAGGGACGTGAAAGATTTTGAAGAAAATAAGGTATACAAGTGACAGGAAGAATTAAACCCAACCAGTTCTAAGGAACCATCAGTGGAGAGAGACATTGAGGTCCATAATGCTGTTACACAATTAGCTAGGAGTTTTAAAAATAATTCCCACACTCCAGCTAAAACAACAGCTAAAACCCCCAAATACTCTAAGAATTACCCTTCTCAGAGTGGCAACACTTACCCTTCTCAGACTGCTAATTCTTATCCCTATCCAGCACCTTATTCAGTACCTACGCAGAATAGGTTTACACCAATGGAAACTAGACCATCAGATTACAACTATCAGTATTATAATCAAGGCAATTTTAGAGGGAGACCTTTGCCCCATCAGAACTACCATCAACAGAGGGGAGAAAGGAGGGGATGGAAAGAGCCTTACAGGATCCCACCCACTGGACCCCAATACCACAAAGAACATATAGAAAAATAGGTAGAAGAGGAAGAGGTAGAAAGAAAAAGAAAACGGGACAACTAACTACAGGGGTTTTCAACCTAGCTGGCATAGATTTCTTGGAAGAAGAATTGGAAGTACTGGCGCAGGTTTAAAATTTGCACCAGACAAAAAATGTTGCCAAACTTGAATTATTTGTTGACGTAGAAAAATATGTTAGATAATTAAATATAAAGAAACATTTGTGTCTTTCCACCACGAATAGAAGATACAATGTATCAACATAGTGGATTAAAAAACAATTCGGTATTCAATCCCAAAGAGAGTACTCATCATCATATTGAGGTATTTAAAAATATGGTTGAAGACAAAATAAAACAATTACATCTAAAACCAATCAATCAATATGGGAGGGAATTAAAAAACTTGAAAAAAACAAACAAATAGTAGTTTGACCAATAGATAAGGGGGGGGGGGGGGAGTGGTAGTACTCACTAAAGAAAGCTATACCACAGAGATCAAAAGATTGTTAAATGATACAACCACCTACACATCACTGCCATCAGATCCCACAGCAAAACTAAAAACCGAGTTGACATTGTGGGTCACCAAGGGAACTAACACTAAAATTTTAGACAAAAAGGAAGCTATTTACCTTATTCCACAGGTTCCCCGCATTCTGGTTTTATAAATAGTGCCCAAAATTCACAAATGTAGAGATAAATCCCCAGGCCAGCCCATAGTAAGTGGGATTGGCTCCCTTTACTCCCGGGTGGGCGAATATCTTGGTATCTATCTTCAGCTCCTGGTGACCTAGGGCAGATCATACATGAAAGAAATCAAATCACTTCAAAATATTGAGGTGTCAGATGATACCTTACTGGTTACAGTTGACATTGAGTCACTTTATACCAACATAAAACAACAAGACGCCCTTACTGCGGTAAAATTGGCACTTATGGAGGAATCCAAATTGAAAAAACCCCAAATCAACTTTCTTGTAGAAGGACTTCAACAAGCTATGGGGAATAATTATTTTTGATAAATAAGTGGGAACGGGAAACCATTTATAAGAAACCCAATAAAGCACTTTTCCTGATAGACTCCATGGCAGCCTACTTATGGGGTAATCCCGCCTCTCATACCTCATAGGACCCTACTCCCATAAAGCTTTGCTTTTAGTCAGAGACCGTTTTCCTTTTTTTGTCCTCCTCTTAGGACCAAGGTGTTATCTCATCTTATGAAAGTTTCTGCGGTCCAGTCCTGGTTGCACAAATTTTGATGGTGGTTTTCTTTCTGGAGTCCAGCAATCCCAGATATTAGCAGGGTGGATACGGGCGACAAATGCGATGCCATGAAGAGCTTTCTGGCCTGGCCATTGGCAGGCAAGCGGCAACTTGGCCAAACGTCCTTGCTATTAGCGGGAGGCCCCTTCCTGAAAAGCCCCGGTCGTGCAGTGAGTGATCGCTCCTAGTTCCAGGCTGGATCGGGATCGTGCTGTGGTGGTATTGTAAATTGTTTTCTGTACACATGGCAGCAGTATTTGTTTTTGTTGTCTGTCTATCATCTTAATTTTTTTGTTTTCCTGGCTCTATGGTGGCTGCATCTGCATCTCAGTCCGCCGCCTCTTCTGGGTTCTCTGTGCATCTGTGAGCCTCGTCCGAGATCAAGGCTTGGTTTGCGCGTGCGCAGTCCTGGAAAATGGTGGCGGTCGCGCATGTGTGCAAGCCCTGCAGGGCGACGCCGGCCCCATCGTGGGAACGCTGGGGGCGTAGTGACGTCATCGTCGGTACCAAGTTTAAATAGCTATCAGATACAGCTATTACTTGGGATGTCCTGTGGGCTCAAACGGCAGCTTCCCGGTGCATATGTTTGAGGTTGACAAGGTAGGAAACTATGCTGCTGGCTGATGATGTTTTGCTATCACTTGTGTTACCTGTCTTGATTATAGGTTGATCTTTTCAGTTACCAAGCTTTCTGCTATGGATGTGTCATCACCCCCCAGTGGCCAACCCTCAGCTGCAGGTACGAATCTTCCTTCTGCTTGTCTGTTTGGGTTGTTTTTTCCTGGAGCCTGTTAGTTTTCTTTTTTCTTTCCCTCAGCCCCTCTAGGTCTGAACATAGGCTTTCAGCATGCGAAGACAATGATCATTCTAGATCACAACACCATCATTCTTCATCAAGTTCCAGGCATCCTAGATCATCCTCTAGACGTCATAGTGAAGAGCCCAAATCCACATCTGGACGTCATTCTCACCGCCATTCTAGCCGCTCTGAAAGGAGAGCATGCTGGGGATGTAGAGCTCAGGTCCCAGAGGGTAAATCCTTCTGTGAGTTATGCTATTCTCGAGCTGTAAAGGAAAGAGGAGCTGGACACCAGCAAGTGGAAGCTCTGGTCAGAAAGGTGATTCAGGAATCTATGAACAGAATGGATTCCGACCGTAGAACCCATCCTCCTTCTGCTCTAGCACTAGTTCCTGGTGGGGTCAACCCTGGGACTCCTGGTCCCTCTCGACGTAGTCTCTCTTTAAGTGGATCCTCGGACAGCGAGGCAGAGGTGGATGACCCTGTGTCAGGTTTTGATTTTTCCCTGGTTCCACAGTTGGTCAAAGTGGTTAAAGACGCATTGAGATGGGAAGAGCCAGTAGAAGCACCCTTTAAACAGAGGAAATACTTCAAGCATCTCAAGAAAGAATGCCCAAATTTCCCCTTCCCTGGTGAACTTGGCGAAATTATTTCAGATGAATGGGGTAAAGTTGAGATAAAAAACTCACTAATTTCCAAAGTAGCAAAGATGTACCCATTCAAGAGTGAGGAGGTAAAGCATCTGGAGTCGGCTCCTCTCATTGATGCAGCTCTAATGAGATTGGTAAAACATGTCAAACTCCCTCTGGAAGATACCATTTCTTTCAAGGATGGTTTAGACAGGAAGATCAATACTGACCTCAAGCGCATCTATATCACGGCAGGTATGGCTTGTAAACTAGCCCTGGCTCTTGCTGCCTTTTCTAAAGCTATGAAGTCCTGGACGGATGATGTGGATGCAGCTTTAGGAAGTGTTTCTGAAGAGTTGGTCAAGAGCTCACCAGTTCACGAGCTGAAGCTGCCGTCAGTCTTCCTGGGGGAAGCTTCCCTTGATATTATTCGCCTAATGGCATGTGTCATGCTCTCTTCGGTCACAGCTAAGCACGCCTTGTGGCTGTGCCCGTGGGTTGCGGATCCTGCCTCTAAGCAGGCATGGTGTAGAATTCCCTTTGAGGGCTCTTCTCTCTTTGGGAATAAGCTTGACCCTGCCATTACCCGTGTTAGGGGGGGTAAATCATGGTTCTTACCCCAGGATCGTCTCCTCTTGCGTCAGAGAAGAGCTCAACCCAGACAAAATCCGGAGCATGCTAGAGATGCCCGCCATTACAGGCCTGGCTGCGAGTTTAGAAAGAACTGGAAGAGAAATCAACCTTCCGCCCAGAAATCCTCAAAGACAGCCTCTTCTGGGGGACGGAAAGCTTCCAAGTCTTTTTGATTTAGGGCCTGTCCAGGCGGAGCAAGTTGGGGCTCGTTTACTCCTTTTTCAGCACATCTGGGCAGCCTCGATCAGGGACTACTGGACCGTCAAAACGGTCTCCTCACTTCCGGTCCCTCTGGTTGTTCGCCGTCGCAGGTGGAACGCATGCCAGCTACCAGTGCTCACTGCGGGACATCTATCCACCCTCTAGATACGCACTTCAGCCTCAGTGCCAGGTGATAGCACCTTTAAAGTAAGCAGCCATTTGGCTTTCTTGTATTTTTACTATTTGTAATAAATGGAATTACACTATTTTGGCATCCTCCAGGTTTTTTTCATCTACCCCATCTGAGACTCCTATCGGTGTGAGGGACTGATCCAGTCCATAGTCTCCATCTTTGCGGCAAGCATTATCTTGCCAAGGCCCATCTTGACCTTCTTTTCATTAAAAAGGTCAATATCATCTGGTAAGCAGATACCTATCTACTGAGCACTTTGGGTGATATCCTAGCCGGTGAAGGTGTTTTATTTCAAGTATCGGAATACTTCTCATCAATGTTTATTCCACTGGACTTTTATTAATTTTTCTTCTGGCTATTCATTTGTTTTGGTTTGATTATTCAAAGTCAATTGATACAGAACATTTAATTTCATTATTGTCACTATGTTCCAGGTTATACTGTTTCTGTGTGTGCACAATTGTGTTTTTTTTGCTATCAGTGATATCTTCACAGCAGGTTTATTGTTTTTTTTATTATTGTTTTTGTATGATTAATCACATTATCCTTAGGTTATGTCACTTTTATACAAAGAAGTCTAAGGTAATAATCTTCCACTCAGGAGTTTTTGGACTCCAGTTTTCACTAGTTTAATTCAGTTTAACATTAGCGCCCCCTACCAACCTTTTTTCAGTTCACAGTTATAGTACAGCACATAAAAGCATTACAAATAACATATTTTAAGTAAAAAAGTCCCCTCTTTATTACTGCGAAAAATAAAATGTAGCTTTTAGCTTCATCATCCATGATCTCTAGCTTCCAGCTGCATTGTGGAGGTTTGCCGTCATTGGAGACCGCAGAGAGTCTGTTCTCTTCGATCAGCAGACCTTATTAGCTATAAAAGGGAACCAAAAAAAAAGAAACTACCAAAAATCCGTGTTTAATTGTTTTTTAGTTCTCTGTAAATCATATTTATTGATAAATTTAGAAATGCTAACATACAAAACATCTTGTTTTCATGAGCTATTCATTTCCTTTTGGAAAGTGCAATATACAGTATATATATGAAATTTTATTTACTAGAATAGGTGTCGCTAGCTCCAGGAATCGGGGGGCATGCACCCCGAATTTGTTGATTAGTATCCCAGACCCCAACAACTTGACTGACAACTTGATTTTTTTTGTGTCTTGACAGGTGCCAGCTTCTGTCCCGCCTGCCTGCCACCTGTCAGACATGTAGTACAGAGCCCCGGAGGAAATTTGGAGCACTTTCCTTGACTCTGTACTACAGGTCTGACAGTAGGCAGGGTGGGCCGGTGGGCAGGATCAGGAGCCAGAAGCTGCCAATGAAAGAACTAAAATGCTGGTAGTTGCTGTGTTGGGACCCAGGTCACTCATGAATAAAAACAAAGTGCCAAGGTGAGTAAATTCTGGGGAGGGAGGATGGAATTTGTGCTGACGGCAGTTTTGTACTGGTGGAGTTGTATTGGGAGGAAGGAAGAATTTTGCTTGGGGAAGGAATCTGTCTATCCTGTGTGCTGTGTTACTTATTTTTGTCCTTAAGTTTTGTGTGTTACTTACTCTTGATGCCTGCTTTCTGTGCTTTACTTACTCTTAACCCCTGTGTTTGTGTATTACCTGCTTTGTCCCCTGTGTTTTGTGCATGAGTTATTCTTGAAACCTGTGCTTTGTGTGTTTTCCTGATCCCTGTACTGTGTGATTTATGTACTCCTGAACCCTGCACTCTGTTGTTTAGCATTTCTGGCCCCTTCACACTGTGCTTAAAGCGGAACTTCAGTCATTTTTTCATGCTTCCATCGATTAAATCTTCTGCCCTTGTTTTAACTTTGGATAGTAAAACATTTTTTTTATGCCAGTAAATACCTTCTACAGCCCACTTCCTCTTTCTTGTCTGGTAAAAACCCTAAGCTTATGACATCATGCACAGCTCTCTCTCTCACTCTCGTGAGAGTTTGCCAGGAAGGGAGGGGGGTGAGTCATAAGAGGGCCAATGAGAGCTGCAGAGCTAATGGTATGCCTCTGTGTGTCTGTGTAAACTTTCTCTTTTACTTTCTCTTGCCCCCAGGCTTGTGCAAACTACTTTTGAATCTTTTGTTTTCTGCATTACTGATCCCTACACTCTTTGCTTTGTGTACTGCTGACCTCTGTACGCTGTTTTTATGTATGCCTAGCTCCTGCGCTTTGTACATCACTTACTCCTGACCCCTGTGCACTGTGTCTTTTGATCCCTAAACTCTGTGCATTACTTACTTCTGATCCCTGCATTTCTTACTTCTGACTCTTGAGCTTTGTGCAATAAATACTCCTGACCCCTGCTTCTGTATGCCATATTGTACAGTATATATTCCTAACCAAAGTGTTTATGGTCTCAACAGTTAAGCTGGTTGCAAAGTAGTTTTTCTTCAAGGTTCAGAAAAAGTGTTAGCTGTCTGTCTAAATTGTGTGCACAGAAAAGCATATGTAGCGCTATCCCCGCGAGGGCTGCTGTAAGTTGCTTGTCCCCATTGCTTGCCCTGACCTTGCAAGCCCCCCTGACACCTTTGACACTCTGGATTCTGACATACTTCAAGCAAACAGAAAATGCAAAGACACCAATGATTAGTAAGATTTGCAAGTCAACACTTTACTGAAAGTTAAGGTCAACCAGACTATCAGTTACTGGTATACCCCAATTTAGGTGGTATTGCCATAAAATGAGATTACAAGAATGCACCGTATTGGTTAAACTAGATGGAGTTGTATCTTTTTTCAACCAGACTAACAATAAGTCAAATGACAATCATAAACAGGCTGAAATGGATTACGACTCCAGAACAAGAGGGTGAAGAGGAAACTTTTAGTCAGTCTACTCCCTCTAGGCCCTGACGCCACAAAACATTAGAAAGAAACAATATATATAGGGTTTGTGTAGGAGTTCCCCTTTAATAAACAGTTGTATAGCTGGCTATGGTGGGGCCCAGAGATGTTACTGTGCAGTAGCAGGCCAATGAGGCTTTATGTAATAGATGTTGTATTTTCCCCAGCAAAGATCCTCCAACTGGTCAGGTGTCAAGGTGTCTGCATGCAGTGTCTTTAGGTAAAGTGTCAGATATAATCTGGCTAATACATGAGTCCTGTGAGGCAGAATGTCCCTGAGTATCTTGAGTATCTGTAACGAGTTGTGAGGTGCCCGACTGGCAACCTGTAGGCCCAGAAATCCAGCGATGACTGCGTGGGTGTGCAGTGGATGGGGGGACCTGATCAGCAAAACAGCAGATGCTGTGACATCAACAGCCACCCTGCACCCAGCGATGCAGCTTTTAGGGTGAGAGGTTCCAGCTTCTGCCCAGGCCATATTTAGGGTTGCCACCTGTCCGGGATTCACCCGGACAGTACGGGTTTTGAGTAATTTTGAATGTAGGCCCTTTACAAAATAATCTGGAGTGGGTGACTGGGGACAAAGAGAAGGCAAAGTTATTAAATACTTTCTTCAGCTCTGTGTGAGCATGGGGGAGCTCATGTCCAGGGCCGTCTTTATTATTGACTGGACCCTGGGCAAACATTTTCTTGTGCCCCCTGTTCCATGCAATTTCGCTCTCCACATGCTTTGAGGCATACAATAAATAGTAGCTAGACTCAAAATCAGTTTACTGAATTGCAAATGCAATTGGTTTGCCAGTGGTTACAGTGTATCATTACCGCTCACTGACTGGCTACTAGAGGTTACAGCACACATTATGGCTCACTGTTTATTTTCTAGAGGTTACAGCACATGACTTCTGCTTGTTGATTGGTTGCTAGAGATTACTGTACATCAATAATGTTCACTGATTGATTGCTAGAGGTTTCTGGACATCTATACCACTCACTAATTGGTTGCTAGATGTTACTGCACATTATTACTGCCCACTGATTGGTTACTAGAGGTTACTTCATATCCTTACCACTCAATAATTGGTCGCAAGAGGTTAGTGCACAGCATTACCGCTCACTGATTGGTTGCTAAAAGTTACAGCACATCATCTCCTCACTACCTTGGGAGGTCAGGGGATCCATCAATAGACAGAAAACTCCTAGGACTCCTGGGATCAGTGGCAATGCTGGGGGAGGGGGGGTGTGATCAGTGGAAATGCTGGGGGGTTGATGGGATCAGTAACAGTGGTGGGGGGATGGGATTAGTTAGGAGGCAGTACACTGTGGCAAATTCTGAATCATGTACAGCAAACCTGGGAATCTTTGGCAAGTATATTGTGGGGCATTCTACCAATGTAATAGGGAATTTACAATGACCACCAATGTGAGGTGGGATTTATACTGACCACCAGTGTGAGGGGGAATTTGCAGTGACCACCATGTAATGGGGGATTTTACGCCACCCACCAATGGAAAAGAGGGATTTCTACACTGACACCAATGTAATTAGAGCATTTACACCAACCACCAGTGTAAGGGGGAATATACAATGACCTCCATGTAAGGGGGAATTTGCACTGACAACCACTGTCAAGGAGATTTGTACTGACCACCAATGTAAGGTGGCACTTCTACACCGACCACCAATGTTAGGGCTGATTTACACTGACCACCAATGTAAATAGGAATTTACACTGACCACCAGTGTAAGGGCAATTCTGCACTTGCCACCAATGTAAAGGGAAATGTACACTGATCACTAATGTTATGAAGAATGTACCCTGACAACCAATGTATTGGGGGATTTTACATCAACAGTCAATAAAGGGGGATTTCTACACTTGCCACCAATGTAAGGGAGATATACACTCATCACTAGGGATGAGCTCGATTTTCGGGTTGAAGCTCGGGTGTTCGCCCATTCGCCCGCGGAACGCCCCATAATGCAGTGCATTGCTCTATGATGATTGGCCAAAACATGCACCTGACCTGCCTGCTTTGGCCAATCCCAGCGCCCTCTGCTAAGAGAGCCATAATTGACCAAAGGCAGGGTGCCTTTGGCCAATCATGGCTCAGGAAGACTAAGTCCACGCCCCACACTATATAAGGCTGCCTACACGGCAGCCCTGTGTAGTGTTGTTGGCGTGCATGGAGAGATAGTGTGATTTAGATTAAGCAGACAAGTTATTCAATTAGAGGCAGTGTATCTATACATGGACACACATGTCTATTAACATTTGCGAGCGTCACATTTCCATAATTTTACATTTCTAGTGAGTAGCACTTTGTGTGTGGCAGCTGCTTTAGTTTTCTTTTTCACTGTTTTTTCACCATTCAGCGCGAGTTTAAATGTTATATTATTCACTAGATCTACATTCTACAGTGCATTCCATGGTGTACCATTTCTAATCTACTGCAGGCGGTGTATTTGATATATATATATATATATATATATATATATATATATATATATATATATACTCTGCAGCATCCAGTCAGTGTAGCCTAGAACTACATTCTACAGTGCATTCCGTGGTGTATTATTTCTAATCTACTTCAGGTGGTGTATTTGATATATATATGAACGGTGTAGGAATTACAACAGTTTGTATATGTGCCTCCCACTTTTTAAGGGACCAAAAGTAATGGGACAATTGGCTGCTCAGCTGTTCCATGGCCAGGTGTGTGTTATTCCCTCATTATCCCATTTACAAGGAGCAGATAAAAGGTCCAGAGTTCATTTCAAGTGTGCTATTTGTATTTGGAATCTGTTGCTTTCAACTCTCAATATGAGATCCAAAGAGCTGTCACTATCAGTGAAGCAAGCCATCATTAACAACAAAACAAACCCATCAGAGAGATAGCAAAAACACTAGGTGTGGCCAAATCAACTGTTTGGAACATCCTTAAAAAGAAAGAACGCACCGGTGAGCTCAGCAACACCAAAAGACCTGGAAGACCATGGAAAACAACTGTGGTGGATGACCGAAGAATTCTTTCCCTGGTGAAGAAAACACCCTTCACAACAGGTTGGCCAGATCAAGAACACTCTCCAGGAGGTAGGTGTATGTGTGTCAAAGTCAACAATCAAGAGAAGACTTCACCAGAGTGAATACAGAGGGTTCACCACAAGATGTAAACCATTGGTGAGCCTCAAAAATAGGAAGGCCAGATTAGAGCTTGCCAAACAACATCTGAAAAAGCCTTCACAGTTCTGGAACAACATCCTATGGACAGATGAGACCAAGATCAACTTGTACCAGAGTGATGGGAAGAGAAGAGTATGGAGAAGGAAAGGAACTGCTCATGATCCAAAGCATACCACCTCATCAGTGAAGCATGGTGGTGGTAGTGTCATGGCGTGGGCATGTATGGCTGCCAATGGAACTGGTTCTCTTGTATTCATTGATGATGTGACCGCTGACAAAAGCAGCAGGATGAATGCTGAAGTGTTTCAGGCAATATTATCTGCTCATATTCAGCAGAATGCTTCAGAACTCATTGGACGGCACTTCAAAGTGCAGATGGACAATGACTCGAAGCATACTGCGAAAGCAACCAAAGAGTTTAAGGGAAAGAAATGGAATGTTATACAATGGCCAAGTCAATCACCTGACCTGCATCCGATTGAGCATTGGGAAAATGCCCCAAGAACAAGCAGGAACTGAAGACAGTTGCAGTAGAGGCCTGGCAGAGCATCACCAGGGATGACACCCAACGTCTGGTGATGTCTATGCATTCCAGACTTCAGGCTGTAATTGACTGCAAAGGATTGCAAACAAGTATTAAAAAGTGAAAGTTTGATGGATGATTGTTAATCTGTCCCATTACTCTTGGTCCCTTAAAAAGTTGGAGGCACATATACAAACTGTTGTAATTCCTACACTGTTCACCTTATTTGGATGTAAATACCCCCAAATTAAAGCTGAAAGTCTGCAGTTAAAGCACATTTTGTTCGTTTCATTTCAAATCCATTGTGGTGGTGTATAGAGCCAAAAAGATTAGAATTGTGTTGATGTCCCAATATTTATGGACCTGACTATAGATATATATATATATATATATATATATATATATATATATATATATATATATATATTATATATATATACTCTGCAGCATCCAGTGTAGCCTATATCTACAATGCATTCTGTGGTGTACTGTTTCTACTACTTTTCTGGTGGTGTACACAGTACACAATACAGTGCAGCCTTAGTGCAGTTGCTACTACTTTTCTGGTGGTGTACACAGTACACAATACAGTGCAGCCGTAGTACAGTTGCTACTACTTTTCTGGCGGTGTACACAGTTCACAATACAGTGTAGTGTTGTGTTGCAAAACAAAATCCCCATCATATCCGGAAGACCACCAAGGAGAGGCAGACGCTCACAGGCCACTAAAAGAGGGCAAGCAGGCTCTTGGTGGTCTTCAACAGTGCTGTTCGTGGATATGGTGCATCCTCTGCAGGTGGCCGTGGGGCACGCTTGTCCTTTTTTTCTGCTGCTGGGGCAGAAAAATTGGGCCTTTGGTGGTGGTGGTGCCACAACACTGTAACCCCTCACAGATACTCTTATTGGGTTTAGGAACGTGTCCTGCTGTGAAATATTAGATCAAAAATTGTAATTGCAATACAGTGCAGCTGTAGTGCAGTTGCTACTACTTTTCTGGTGGTGTACACAGTACACAATACTGTGCAGCCGTAGTGCAGTTGTTACTACTTTTCTGGTGGTGGTGCCCTAAATCAAAAATATTGTTGGAAGCTAGCATCATCAAGATTGAGGAGGAATAGGGTAGGCAGTCTTCAAGGGATCCCGCATCCATAGAAAAATCAATCAGTTACATCAGCATCAGGTGCTTGATAGCTGCTGCTGATCCAAGACTGATTCATTTTTATGAATGGAGTCTGTGGACAGGCACACTCTATGATTCATTACAAACCCTCCAGCAGCACTGAATGTGCGTTCTGAAAGAACGGTGGATGCAGGACAGGCCAGTAGCTCAATTGCATTTTGAGCTAGTTCTGGCCAGTGGTCCATCCTCAAGACCCAGTGGATGCTCTGTTGGAAAGATCTCCAAGTCTGCTCTTGCACCTAGATATTCCTGCACCATGTAATGCAGATGCTGGTGATGGTTTCTTGAACCGATCAGACCTTGGCGCTGAGGACTGAAAAATTGTCTAAAGGCATTGGTCAGCCGGCCACCTTCTCCACCGCTCTTGCTCTGACTGCACGAAGCCTCAGCAACACGTTGTCCAGCACCAGGAAATTGTAACCTCCCAGGGTCTGGAAATGCATTGCACAAGCCTTTCTTTAAGGCCTCCTGAAGGTGTTTCCTCCTCTGCTCCCTATGCGAAGGCAGGATGAGTTCTGCAACCTTACCCTTTTAACTTGGATCAAGAAGGGTTGCCAGCCAGTAATGATCCCTCTCTTTGTTACCACAAATCCCAGGGTCCTTTCACAGGCTTTGCAGAATCAGGGAGGCCATGCATCGTAAGTTTGCAGAGGCATTCGATTCTGAGTCCTCTGGGTCACCAAGGATGACATGATCCGTAACAACCTCCTCCCAGCCACGTACAACTCCTTGGGTTTCTGGGGACTGAAAACCATCCCTTGAAAACTGTTGCTGAGTGTTATCCTCCACGTCCATGCTGACACAATCCTCCTCCTCCTCTTCTTCGTGTATGTTTAGCAGGCCTGCAGGAATACTATCTGGGGGCCTTGAGAGGTAAGGATTTCCTTCTATTTCTCTCTCTGTTCTGCCTCAAGTGCCCTGTCCATTATTCCACAAAGCGGGTGCTCCAACAGGAAGACAAGACGGACAGTATCACTGATGCATGCATTGTCACTGCTCACCATCCTCGTGGCCTACTCAAATGGTGACAGGACAGTGCATGCATCCTTGATGCATCCTTGATCAGTAGCCACTGGCATTGCGAAAAGAAGCCAAGCTCCCCTGACCCTGTCCTGGTGCCATACTCACACAGGTACTCATTGATGGCCCTCTGCTGCATGTGCAGCCGCTGCAGCATTGCCAATGTTGAGTTCCACCTGGTGGACATGTCACAAATGAGGCAGTTGGTGGGCAGGTTGCATTCCCTTTGAATGTCAGCCAGCCGAGCACTGGCATTGTATGACCGGCGGAAATTACCACAGAGTTTTCTGGCCTGCCTCATGAGATCTTGTAAGCCTGGGTACCTGCTCAAGAACCGCTGCACCAACAA
Source organism: Lithobates clamitans (assembly GCA_037952925.1). Classification (NCBI taxonomy): domain Eukaryota; kingdom Metazoa; phylum Chordata; class Amphibia; order Anura; family Ranidae; genus Lithobates; species Lithobates clamitans. The sequence continues at coordinate 985,055 of JBBGZY010001000.1, read as the reverse complement.
ATTTAGGATGTGTGCTAAACATGGAACATGAGTCAAGTGTCCCTGTCGAAGGGCGGAGAGAAGGTTGGTGCCATTGTCGCATACAACCATTCCTGGCTGAAGCTGGCACGGCATCAACCACCTCTGAGCCTGCGTCTGCAGAGCTGACAGAATCTCTGCCCCAGTGTGGCTCCTGTGCCCTAAGCAGACCAACTCATGCACCGCATGGAATCCTTTTGCCTGAGTGCTTGCGTAGCCCCTTTAACGCTTACAGAGCACCGCTGGTTCAGAGGACAAATCTGCAGAAGAGGGCATAGAGGAAGAAGAAGAGGAGGGGTGGAGGAGAGAGCTGTGGCAGAATCACCACTAGCATTTTGGAGGTGTGGTGGCGGAACAATCTCCAACAATACTGAACCATGTCCTGCATCCTTCCTAGCTGCCAGCAGAGTTACCCAGTGCGCCGTGAAGGAAAGGTAACATCCCTGCCCATGCCTTCAATGAAAAGAAATGGCATTTTGGAACCTGCAACTGAGGTACAGCACATTCCACAAATTCACGAAAGGGGGCAGAGTCTACCAGCTGAAAAGGCAGCAGTTGCAGTGCTAGCAATTTGGCCAAGCTAGCATTCAGACGCTAAGCATGTGGATGGCTGGAAGTACTTGGGACACCTATTGCTATACCTTCATTCCTCTCTGTGCAGGTTTTTGAGAGGAATGGAAGTATAGTAGGGTTGGAGATCCCAGATGAGGAGCAAGGAGAAGTCCGCCTTTTTCTTTGATGTGTGTCTTTCAAGTGCTGTTGCCAACGGACTTGTTGCCCTATGAGTTTATGTAAAATCTCTATTAATAGCTGTAAAATATTGTAATTATGAATATATTTCATTTATATTGTATGTAGAGCGGAACATATTATCTTCACAGAAATCTCTGGTAGACCAGACAAGTCGGTGCCTAGGCTTGTGTATACAAACAATGGGAGTCAAACCTCATTGTTTTACACATACTCACTTCAAAGGATCCCATGCTGGGATATGTAATGAAGGGAGGCCAACCCGTAATCAATACTTAACTTTCCGGGAAAATTCAAGTTAATCTCCTGCTCAGAATAGTCACAAGGATTTGCATTAAAGGGGGCTGACTTATGCAAAGTATAGGGATTCGAGATGTAGCCAGTCCTTAACCAGGGATAGGGAAGCTCACCAATCAGAGCCATGCTATGCCAACCAATGTGGCATCAGCTCTAGATGGGAGGGAAACACACACTTTTATGGGAGAGTAGCCATCGAAATGGAACCTTGGTGCAAAGGATAATTATGGGAAAGGTCTGCATTTTACTTGTAACTAAATATGTTTGTAGATTAATGTTTTAAGGAATATACTCTGTATTCTTTCATGTAATTCTCTTATTTTAACCTAATATTTTCTTCCTTGGTGTAGACTGTAGATAGATGGTTGTGTATTAGATACCCTTTCAACTACTCACCAATAAATGTTGTTATTGTGTTAAAGCTTTCACTCATGGTCAAAGAACTCTCATTTAAACAAAATCATATCCGAGACATATTAAATCTCAAATATAGTATACAGGAAACAGACTACACGGGAGGTTGTCATATGTCTGGTCAAGCGTGTGGTGCCAAGCGGCTGCTGTTCTGGCCACGCTTGATCTGCTTTAGACATAGGTTGCAAACAGCAACTGTGCGATCTGCTGCACACGTGTCCAAAAAGGCCCACACCAAGGAACTTTCAAAATCAGCAGGGAGTCAGCAGCGCCCTGCATCTGCGGAGCTCTGCAGTGTGATGCAGTAGGGTGCATGCCCTTAAGCTGCCCCGTAGAGGACGTCCTGCCTCGTTGGAGTTCTGCCTCCTCCTCCTTCTCCTCCTCCTCTATTCTGTCAGGCACCCAACTAGAACCAGTGACCTCATCATCTTCTCCCTCCTCGTCATTGGAGCAAACTTGGCACTATGCTGCAGCTGGGGGAACATGACTGCCAGTTTCCTGTCCTTCTTGGGCTCCCCCTCTCTCTAGGCTCACGTTACTCCCTTCTTCAACCTGGGAACCAACAAAGCCTTCAAATCGCTGCTCATCCTACAGCAGCATGCACCCGACACTGTGGTCGGAGGACTCCTCCGTGCATGATGGTGGGGCTATGGAAGGAGTGACTGTGGACAAGGAGCTGGTGGAATAGGCCGCTTTGGCAGCTGCATAGGAAAGCAAACTACTCTGAGCCTGGGTGACAGAGGATGAGGAGGATGAGGAGGATGAGGACGGCTTTGTTATCCAGTCCACCAACTCTTCTGCATGTTCTGGCTCAATAACACGGCCAGCAGGAGAGAAATAGGACAAGCGTGCCCCACAGCCACCTGCAGAGGATGCACCATGTCCACGACCAGCACTGTTGACTGTAGACACAGAGCCTGCTTGCCCTCTTTTAGTGGCCTGTGAACATCTGCCTCTCCTTGGTGGCCTTCTGGACATGATGTATATTTTGTTTTGCAACACCGCACTACACTGTGTATTGTGTACTGTGTACACCACCAGAAAAGTAGTAACAACTGCACTACAGCTGCACTGTATTGTGTACTGTGTACACCACCAGAAAAGTAGTAGCAACTGCACTACGGCTGCACTGTATTGTAATTACAATTTTTGATCTAATATTTCACAGCAGGACCCGTTCCGGCGGCCAACAAGAGTATCTGTGAGGGGTTACAGTGTTGTGGCACCACCCAAGGCCCAATTTTTCTTCCCCTGTTTAACAAGGGCATGTAATTACAATTTTTCATATATTATATAACAGCACGGCCCGTTCCTGCGCCCACCAAGAGTAACTGTGAGGGCTTACAGTGTTGTGGCACCACCACCACCACCAAAGGCCCAATTTTTCTGCCCCTGTTGAACAGGGGCATGTAATTACAATTTTTGATCAAATATTTAACAGCAGGGCCCATTCCTGCGCCCAACAAGAGTATCTGTGAGGCGTTACAGTGTTGTGGCACCACCACCACCCAAGGCCCAATTTTTCTGCCCCTGTTTAACAGGGGCATTTTATTACAATTTTTGATATAATATTTAACAGCAGGGCCCTTTCCTGCACCCACCAAGAGTAACTGTGAGGGCTTACAGTGTTCTGGCACCACCACCACAACCCAAGGCCCAATTTTTTTGCCCCTGTTTAACAGTGACATGTAATTGCTATTCTTGATCTAATATTTCACAGCAGGGCCCGTTCCTGCGCCCAACAAGAGTAACTGTGAGGGGTTATAGTGTTGTGGCACCACCACCCAAGGCCAAATTTTTTTTCCCCTGTTTAACACGGACATGTAATTACAATTTTTGAAAAAATATTTAACAGCAGGGCCTGTTCCTACGCCCAACAAGAGTAACTGTGAGGGGTTACAGTGTTCTGGCACCACCAACACCTAAGGCCCAATTTTCTGCAGAGTACATAGGGCAGGCCTGTCATGTACCTGGGTGTATTCGAACCGGGATGTTCCTGGTCCCACAGCTGCAGTCTAATGCCCCGTACACACGATCGGACTTTCCGACAACAAAATCCATGGATTTTTTCAGACGGATGTTGGCTCAAAACTTGTCTTGCATACACACGGTCACACAAATCTTGTCGGAAATTCCGAACGTCAAGACCGCGGTGACGTACAACACGTACGACGAGCCGAGAAAAATGAAGTTCAATAGCCAGTGCGGCTCTTCTGCTTGATTCCGAGCATGCGTGGAACTTTGTGCGTCGTAATTGTGTACACACGAACGGGATTTATGACAACGATTTTGTTGTTGGAAAATTTGAGATCCAGATCTCAGATTTTGTGTGACGGAAATTCCGATGGAAAATGAAAATGAAATGAAAAATCCAGACTCCTGCTCCAATCCAACCTACCTCTTCTGTACCACCCAAACTTCCCCTGCCTGAAAAATTTGGTGGTGATACTGAGGACTGCAGAGTCTTTTTAAATGTTTGCCGTTTGCATTTACGCAACAACCCTGGGACTTTTAACACTTCGTCTGCCAAAGTGACTTTTGGAATTTCCTTGTTAAAGGGGAAGGTAATGGCCTGGGTCTCTCCTTACCTGGAACGCAATAATCCTGTGCTGCAAGACGCTGACAAATTTCTGGCTTCTCTCCAGACTGTATTTTGCAAGCCAGATAGAGCTTCTGCAGTGAGTACTCACTTTTGGACATATAACAAGGTACCAGGTCTGTGGCACAATATGCTATTGAGTTCTGTACCCTGGCTGCTGAGACTAATTGGGACTCAAGGGCATTACGTGCAGCCTTCCGAAAAGGTCTTATTATTATTATTATTATTATACGAGATTTATATAGCGCCAACAGTTTACTCAGCGCTTTACAATGTATAAGGGGGACAACACAATTACAGTACAATACAAAAGGTACAGGAGGGCCCTGCTCGTAGAGCTTACATTCTAAAAGGGAGGGGGTGGTGGTACAAAAGGTAATAGCTGCAAAGAATGATTTGATGGGGGTGGCTCAGGGACAGTTATGTGGGTGTGGGATAGGCTTCCCTGAATAAATGAGTTTTCAAGGATCTCCTAAAGGTGGACAGGGTAGGGGCTGATCCGACATACTGGGGCAGGGAATTCCAGAGGATGGGAGAGGCTCTGGAGAAGTCCTGAAGGCGAGCATGGGAGGAGGTAACAAGGGAGCTAGAGAGCAGGAGGTCCTGGGAGGAGCGGAGGGGGCGATTTGGGCGATATCTGCAGATGAGGTTGGTGATGTAGATGGGGGCGATGTTGTGAATGGCCTTGTATGTTATGGTTAGCATTTTGAATTTTACACGGTGGGGTAGGGGAAGCCAGTGAAGGGATTGGCAGAGAGGAGCAGCAGTCATGGATCGATTAGTGAGGTGTATTAGTCTAGCAGCAGCATTCATAATAGACTGAAGGGGGGATAGCCTGCTTAAGGGTAGGCCATTAAGGAGAGAGTTGCAATAGTCGAGGCGGGAAATAATCAAAGAGTGAATAAGTTGTTTTGTAGTGTCATTAGTCAGAAAGGGTCGAATTTTGGAGATGTTGCGGAGGTTAAGGCGGCAGGATTTAGCCAGTGATTGGATATGGGGGCTGAAGGAGAGGTCAGAGTCAAGGATTACACCCAGGACTCTGGCATGTGTGGAGGGACCAATGGTTGTGTTGTTGATATTAATGGTGAAGTCACAGGAGGGGGACCGTGAAGGAGGAAATATAACAAGCTCAGTTTTAGAAAGATTAAGTTTGAGGAAGTGGTGTGACATCCATACCGATATGTCATTCAGCAAGTTTGAGATCCGTGAGGAGATAGTGGGGGTGAGTTGGGGAGTGGAGAGATAGATCTGTGTGTCATCGGCATAGAGATGGTATTGGAAGCCATGGGAGGTGATCAACTGGCCCAGGGAAGAGGTATAGAGTGAGAAAAGGAGAGGCCCAAGGACAGAGCCTTGGGGTACCCCAACAGAAAGAGGAAGGGGAGCGGAGGAGATGGAGTTGTAAGTGACGCTGAAAGTGCGCTGAGATAGGTAGGAGGAGAACCAGGATAATGCAGAATTTTTAGTAGGGCAGTTTCAGTCGAATGTTGTAGGCGGAAGCCAGACTGTGGGGAGTCGAGAAGGTTGTTGTCCGTGAGGTAGCGACTCATTTGGTCATGAACAAGGCGTTCGATGAGCTTGGAGGCAAACGGGAGAAGGGAGATAGGTCTTAAGTTATTCAAACAGGTGGGGTCTAGTGAGGGTTTTTTGAGTATGGGGGTAACCAGTGCATGTTTGAACGGGGAAGGAAAGGTGCCGGAGGAGAGGGAGAGGTCTTATGCCTTGTACACACGACCGGTTTTGCCGTCGGAATAAACTCTGAAGGTTTTTCCGATGGAATTCCGCTCCAGCTGTCTTGCATATACACGGTCACACCAAATTCCGACTGTTAAGAACGCGGTGACGTGCAACACATGCGACAGGTCAACACGTACAACGTCTCATACTTGCTTTAGAGCATGCGTCATTTTTGGTACGTTGAAACAGCATACAGATGAGCGGTATTTGTGCCGTCGGAAAAATATAGAACATGTTCTCTATCTAAGTCCGTCTAAATTTTCAACGTATAAAGTCCGATGGGGCATACACATGGTCAGAATATACGACGAAAAGCTCCCATCTAACTTTTTCTGCCGGAAATTCTGACCGTGTGTACAGGGCATAACAGATCACATCAAGGATGAATAATGCCGCGTACACACGAGTGGACTTTATGGCAGACTTGGTCCGGCGAACCGGGGCTGATCGCGTTTCAAACCTTTCCGATGGACTCGAGTCCGGTCAAAAAGTCCGCTCGTCTGTATGCTAGTCTGACGGACAAAAACTGACGCTAGGACAGCTATTGGCTACTGGCTATGAACTTCCTTGTTTTAGTCCGGTCGTACGTCATCACGTACGAATCCGTCGGACTTTGATTGATCGTGTGTAGGCAAGTCCGTTCATTCGAAAAGTCCGCAAGACCTAGTCCGTCGAAAAGTCCGCCCGTGTGTACGCGGCATTAGTCTATAAGGATTCCCCAGAAGATCTTGAGAAATTCATAGAGCTGTATGCTCGTCTGGATGTCCGGTATCATGAAAAGTGCCAAGAGAGACTTAGAACTCGCAAGTTTCCAAGGACAGTTTACCGTTTGGCCCCTAACTTCCAAGCACCACCTCAGCCAGAACCTGAAATCTCAGTTGAACCCCAGGCACCTGTGGAACCCATGGAAGTAAGCCGTCTCCACCTAACTGAGTCGCAGAAGCAAAGGAGGCGTGCATTGGGCCTATGCCTGTACTGTGGACTTAAAGGACATGTGTTATCTGTCTGCCCTTCCCGTCCAGTAAAAGGCAGGGTTTAACCAGTGTTGGAGGAGCTGGGTTAGAACTTACAGGTATATCCTCCAAGACCAAGATTACCGTTTCCGCAATTATCCATTTAACCTCTAAACTTGTCTCCTGTGAGGCTTTTGTGGATTCTGGAGCCGCTGGCATCTTCTTGGACTACACTTTTGCTAAAGAAAATAACATCCCATTTGTTCCAAATTCTAGACCCCTGAACATCACCACCCTAAATGGACAACCCTTGGGAGATGGCATTGTAAAATTTGAGACTACGACAATCACCCCTCAGGTAGGCATACTCCACAAAGGGGAAGTTGCCTTGTCTCTTATTGATTCTCCACTTCTGCCCATTATCCTTGGTTACCCATGGTTACAACAACATAACCCTTCTTTTGATTGGGAAAATGGAGAACTAACCTCTTGGGGGTCATTCTGTCATCTATACTGTTTGTCTCAACCCAAAAGACTTTCTGGTTGTCTCTTGGCTTCCGGGGCCATCCCACCTACCTTGCCTCATGAATACCATGAGTTTGCATACGTATTTTGCAAGCAAAAGGCAGAGGTTTTACCTCCACATCGTTCTTTTGACTGCGCAATTAATTTGATTCCTGGAGCACCTCTTCCCAAAGGAAGGACCTATCCCCTGTCTTTGCCTGAACAAAAATCCATGGAGGAATACCTAAAAGACAACTTGGAAAGAAGTTTTATCCGACCCTTCTTCTCCAGTAGGGGCAGGTTTTTTCTTTGTTGAAAAAAAAGATGGGGTCTTCGACCATGCATAGACTATCGAGGGTTAACTCAAATCAATGTAAAGGACTCCTACCCTATTGCCTCTCATTCTTGAACTGTTTGATGTACTTAAAGGAGCCATTATCTTCTCTAAGCTGGACCTACGAGGGGCTTATAATCTGATTCAAATTAAAGATGGGGACGAGTGGAAGACAGCATTCAACACTCGTAATAGACATTTTGAATATCTGGTTATGCCATTTGGGTTGTGTAACGCCCCTGCTGTCTTCCAACGTTTCATGAATGAAATTTTTCACGATTTCAGCTACAGTTTTGTGATCATTTACTTGGACAACATTTTAATCTTTTCCAAGACTCATTTAGAGCACGTCTCACATGTAAAGCAGGTATTACAACGACTGAGTGAAAACCATCTTTACGTGATGATTGAGAAATGCAGATTCCATCAAAGCCGTATTCCTTTCCTTGGATACATTATAAGTGCTGTCGGTTTCCAAATGAACCCTCAAAAACTTTCCGCTGTCTTGCAATGGCCCCAACCGACCACTTTAAGAGGGCTCCAAAGCTTTCTAGGGTTTGCAAATTACTACAGACGCTTCATTAAAGGTTTTGCCTCCATTGCGGCCCCCCCTACTGCTATGACTAAGTATGGTACAAATTGCAAGGTGTGGCCCTCAGAAGCGGAATCGGCTTTCCAGCAATTAAAAGATATGTTCAGCAAGGCTCCAATTCTTCAGCATCAAAATCCCGATCTCCAATATATAGTTGAGGTTGATGCCTCTGCGGTGGGAACAGGTGACAGGCTTTCCCAGAGACAGCCTAAATCCAGTAGAATCCATCCAGTAGCGTTTTTTTCTAGAAAGTTTTCTACAGTGGAGACGAATTACGGTGTTGGGAATCGAGAACTACTGGCTATCAAATTGGCATTGTCTGAATGGCGAAACCTTTTTCTGTCCTCACTGACCATAAAAACCTGCTGTATCTTCAGACTGCAAGACGTTTGAACTCACGTCAGGCTCGATGGGCTCTGTTTTTTTCCCATTTTAATTTTGTTCTTTCTTATGTTCCTGGGCATAAAACCAGAAAGCCGATGCTCTATCCAGACAGTTCACTACCTCTGAAGAAGGTCAACCTACCAAGCAGTATATAATGCCGCCTCACAAAATTGTCGCACAGATCTCTATGGCTCTTTCCCAACAGAATCCCAGAATCGTGTTCCCCAAGGCTTGAAGATAGCACCAGGTCGCCTGTTCGTAGCCCCTAGCCTCAGAAAACCTGTACTCCCCTGGGCACATGATGGTGTGTTATCCGGTCATCCTGGTGTCACCATCACTCTTAAGACCTTGCAGCATCATGTCTGGTGACCTCAAATGAAAAGGGATGTTACTGACTATGTGGCTGCCTGTCCAACTTGTGCTGCTAATAAAGTACCCAGCACATTGCCTACTGGACTGTTACAACCACTTCCGGCACCTCGTCAGCCTTGGACCCATTTGACTATGGACTTCATTACAGACTTACCCAAGTCCGAGGGCATGGCTGCTATATGGGTCATAGTGGATCGCTTTTCCAAAATGTCTCATTTTGTGCCGCTCCTGGGATTACCTACAGCGGAAGCACTGTCTACCCTCTTCCTTTCCCATATTGTGAGTTATCATGGCATACCTACCAATGTCATCTCAGACCGCGGATCCCAGTTTGTTTCCCGACTCTGGAGAGCGTTCTGCAAGAAACTGGGTGTAACGCTCTCACTCTCTACCTCACATCACCCTCAAACAGATGGTCAAACTGAACGCATGAACCAGACCCTGGAAATCTATCTTTGACATTATGTCAATGCCTTACACTCCAACTGGTCTAAGTATATACCTTTGGCTGAGTTTGACATTAAATCCCGTTGGCCCAGTGCTCTTCATACCACACCATTCTACGCAGCCCTAGGCTATCACCCTCAGACTTTTCCCCTACTTCAGCCTTCTTCTGGTGTACCAGCTGCAGATCAGCGGGTGAAAAATATTCTGCTACATTGGAAAAAGATTTGCTTATTACTACAGAAGTCAGCAGGCAAGTATGCGCTTTTCTCCAACAAACAAAGACGCCATATACCTCCATATGTGGTGGGGGACAGAGTTTAGCTATCAAACAAATACGTGAGACTGAAACAACCTCCTACCAAATTGGACCCTCAATCCATCAGTCCTTACAGAATTATTGCTCGAGTTGGACCAGTCTCCTATCGGTTGAAATTGCCCTCCTCTCTCTGGATATACCCCATATTCCACGTTTCCCTCCTCAAAAAGGCAATTTTCAATCGCTACTCCAGAGCGCAACAGCTACCTCCTTCTGTTCTTTTTGATTGATAAAATAAGTTTGAAGTCTCTAAGATTTTTGATTCCAGAAGACAGGGTCGTGGCCTATGGTATCTGGTTCATTGGAAGGGATATCCCATCACAGACTGTTCCTGGGTCCCAGCCAAAGATTTGCATGCTCCTGCTCTTATTTGAGACTTCCATGCCTCCTTTCCCACTAAACCCCGCTAGCCCCCCAGGGGTGTCCACTGGGGAGGGGGCCCTGCCATGTATCTGGGTGTATTAGAAACGGGATGTTCCTGGTCCCACAGCTGCAGTCTTACTTGTTGTGCCACAGAAGAGCTCTGGAGTTATGGCTACGTTCTCTCAGTTTGATGCATTACCTTGGACTCACTAGCCCCACCTACTGCCAGCTGTGGACAATCTACAATCAAAGCAGCCCATAAATAGCCGCACTTCCTATCTCTCAGTGCCCGTTTGTGTGGACTAGCTAACTGGGTGTTGTGACTGTTTTGTGACTCTGAATACCATATATGAACTTCTGCCTGAATTCCTGACTACTCTCTAGCCTGCTGATTTTGTACTTCACCACCAGCTCATGTATGACCTTTGTCTGCCTGACCACTCTCTAGAATTTTAAATGTGTACCACTTTGCCTGATCTGCTGCCAACCTGATCTGCCTGACTAAGTTTTCGCCTGAATCCTCAGCACACAAGCTCCACTTCGGACACTACCTATCACAGGTAGGAATGAGCTTTGAACATGGGTTCGACTCGAACATCGGTTGTTCGTCGAATTGTGAATGTTATGGGCTTATCGAGCCAAATTTGAGTGGCGCGTCACGGCCCATAATTCACTGCGGCATCGCAGTGCATTGCTGACTGATGATTGGCCAATCACAGTGCCGTCTGTACAGAGAGCTGTAATTGGCCAAAGCCAGGGTGGCTTTGGCCAATTGTGGCTCAGGGGGTTTACTACATGCCCCACACTATATAAAGCCGCCTGCGTGGCGGCCTTGTGTAGTGTGTTGTGGCAGCGGAGAGAGATAGACAGAGAGACAGTGTCATTTGATTTAAGTTAGATTAGAGATTAGAGCAGGCAGGCGAGTCAGTTAGCTGCACTTACAGTGTATTGTGTGTATATATATGCATCCTAGGTGTTGTGTGTGTGTGTGTATATATATATATATATATATATATATATATATATATATATACACTGTATTCCGTTTAGCTAGATCCGTTCCTGTTATTCTCTTCCTAATATACTGACAGGCAGGCAGGTGTTTTTACAGTATTTACAGTTTGTGTACTGTGTCCTTTGCACAGTGTGCACCTAAAGCTACCTGAAGACAATTGCTGGTGTTCTGATCCTATTAATACCACAGGCAGGCAGCTACTTTATTTACAGTTAGTGTACTGTGTCCTGTGCACAGTGTGCACCTAAAGCTACCTGAAGACAATTTCTGGTGTTCTTCTGATCCTATTAGTACCACAGGCAGGCAGCTGCAGTATTTACAGTTAGTGTACTGTGTCCTCTGCACAGTGTGCACCTAAAGCTACCTGAAGACAATTGCTGGTGTTCTGATCCTATTAATACCACAGGCAGGCAGCTGCAGTATTTACAGTTAGTGTACTGTGTCCTGTGCACAGTGTGCACCTAAAGCTACCTGAAGACAATTTCTGGTGTTCTTCTGATCCTATTAGTACCACAGGCAGGCAGCTGCAGTATTTACAGTTAGTGTACTGTGTCCTCTGCACAGTGTGCACCTAAAGCTACCTGAAGACAATTGCTGGTGTTCTGATCCTATTAATACCACAGGCAGGCAGCTGCAGTATTTACAGTTAGTGTACTGTGTCCTCTGCACAGTGTGCACCTAAAGCTACCTGAAGACAATTGCTGGTGTTCTGATCCTATTAATACCACAGGCAGGCAGCTGCAGTATTTACAGTTAGTGTACTGTGTCCTCTGCACAGTGTGCATCTAAAGCTACCTGAAGACAATTGCTGGTGTTCTTCTGATCCTATTAATACCACAGGCAGGCAGCTGCAGTATTTACAGTTAGTGTACTGTGTCCTCTGCACAGTGTGCACCTAAAGCTACCTGAAGACAATTGCTTGTGTTCTGATCCTATTAATACCACAGACAGGCATCTGCAGTATTTACAGTTAGTGTACTGTGTCCTCTGCACAGTGGGCATTTAAAGCTACCTGAAGACAATTGCTTGTGTTCTGATCCTATTAATACCACAGACAGGCATCTGCAGTATTTACAGTTAGTGTACTGTGTCCTCTGCACAGTGGGCATTTAAAGCTACCTGAAGACAATTGCTGGTGTTCCTCTGATCCTTTTAATACCATAGGCAGGCAGCTGCAGTATTTACAGTTAATGTACTGTGTCCTTTGCACAGTGTGCACCTAAAGCTACCTGAAGAGAATTGCTGGTGTTCTTCTCATCCTATTAATACCACAGGCAGGCAGCTGAAGTATTTACAGTTAGTGTACTGTGTCCTCTGCACGGTGTGCACCTAAAGCTACCTGAAGACAATTGCTTTTGTTCTTCTGATCCTATTAATACCATAGGCAGGCAGCTGCAGTATTTACAGTTAGTGTACTGTGTCCTTTGCACAGTGCGCACCTAAAGCTACCTGAAGACAATTGCTGGTGTTCTGATCCTATTAATACCACAGGCAGGCAGCTGCAGTATTTACAGTTATGCCCCGTACACACGGTTGGATTTTCCGACACACAAAATTGTTTCGACAACAAAATCCGTTGTCGGAATTTCCGATCGTGTGTACACAAATCTGACACACAAAGTGCCACGCATGCTCAGAATAAATAAAGAGATGAAAGCTATTGGCTACTGCCCCGTTTATAGTCTCGACGTACGTGTTTTACGTCACCGCGTTCAGGATGATCGGATTTTCCAACAACTTTGTGTGACCGTGTGTATGCAAGACAAGTTTGAGCCAACATCCGTTGAAAAAAATCCTAGGATTTTGTTGTCGGAATGTCCGATCAATGTCTGACCGTGTGTACGGGGCATTAGTGTACTGTGTCCTCTGCACAGTGTGCACCTAAAGCTACCTGGAGACAATTACTGGTGTTCTTCTGATCCTATTAATACCACAGGCAGGCAGCTGCAGTATTTACAGTTAGTGTACTGTGTACTCTGCACAGTGTGCACCTAAAGCTACCTGAAGACAATTGCTGGTGTTCTGATCCTATTAATACCACAGGCAGGCAGCTACTTTGTTTACAGTTAGTGTACTGTGTCCTGTGCACAGTGTGCACCTAAAGCTACCTGAAGACAATTTCTGGTGTTCTTCTGATCCTATTAGTACCACAGGCAGGCAGCTGCAGTATTTACAGTTAGTTTACTGTGTCCTCTGCACAGTGTGCACCTAAAGCTACCTGAAGACAATTGCTGGTGTTCTGATCCTATTAATACCACAGGCAGGCAGCTGCAGTATTTACAGTTAGTGTACTGTGTCCTCTGCACAGTGTGCACCTAAAGCTACCTGAAGACAATTGCTGGTGTTCTGATCCTATTAATACCACAGGCAGGCAGCTGCAGTATTTACAGTTAGTGTACTGTGTCCTCTGCACAGTGTGCATCTAAAGCTACCTGAAGACAAATGCTGGTGTTCTTCTGATCCTATTAATACCACAGGCAGGCAGCTGCAGTATTTACAGTTAGTGTACTGTGTCCTCTGCACAGTGTGCACCTAAAGCTACCTGAAGACAATTGCTTGTGTTCTGATCCTATTAATACCACAGACAGGCATCTGCAGTATTTACAGTTAGTGTACTGTGTCCTCTGCACAGTGGGCATTTAAAGCTACCTGAAGACAATTGCTTGTGTTCTGATCCTATTAATACCACAGACAGGCATCTGCAGTATTTACAGTTAGTGTACTGTGTCCTCTGCACAGTGGGCATTTAAAGCTACCTGAAGACAATTGCTGGTGTTCTTCTCATCCTATTAATACCACAGGCAGGCAGCTGAAGTATTTACAGTTAGTGTACTGTGTCCTCTGCACGGTGTGCACCTAAAGCTACCTGAAGACAATTGCTTTTGTTCTTCTGATCCTATTAATACCATAGGCAGGCAGCTGCAGTATTTACAGTTAGTGTACTTTGTACTCTGCACAGTGTGCACCTAAAGCTACCTGAAGACAATTGCTGGTGTTCTGATCCTATTAATACCACAGGCAGGCAGCTGCAGTATTTACATATAGTGTACTGTGTCCCATGCACAGTGTGCACCTAATGCTACCTGAAGACAATTGCTGGTGTTCTCATAGTAATAATACTACAGGCAGGCAGTTGATTCTGCTAGCTGCAGTATAATCAGTATATATATATATACATCCCAACTTTGTGCAGCTACATATCACTGCAGGCCATTAGTATGTCTGAAAGGCCAATAAGGAGAGGCAGACAGTCACAAGCCAGGCTCTGTGTCTAGAGGCAACAGTGCTGGTCATGGAGACGGTGCATCCTCATCAGCACATGGCCGTGGGACACGCTTGTCCTTTTTTTCAGCAGCTGGCCGTGTTGAGCCTCAACATGCGAAAGACTTGGTTGAGTGGATGACCAAGCCGTCCTCATCCTCCTCATCCTATTTCACCCAGGCTCAGGGTTCTTTGGCAAAGCAGCTGCCAACTCGGCCTCTTCCCTCGGCTCAATGGCATCAGTCACTCCTTCCCTAGCCCCACCATGTCCTCCTGAGGAATCCCCCGAACTGTTTGACCACAGTGTTGGGTACATGCTCCAGGAGGATGCCCAGCGTTTTGAAGGCTCCGATGATGGTACCCAGCTAGAGGAAGGCAGTAACGTGAGCCCAGAGAGAGGGGGTGCCCAAGAAGGACAGCAATCTGGCAGTCATGTTCCCCCAGCTGCAGCATACTTCCAGCTTTGCTCCAGTGATGAGGAGGGAGGGGATGATGAGGAAGTCACTGACTCCACGTGGGTGCCTGATAGGAGAGAGGAGGAGGAGGAGGAGAAGGAGGCACATCTCCAACGAGGCAGGATGCCCTCCAGGGGCCAGCTTAAGGGCAGCACACTGACTGCATCACACTGCAGAGCTCCTCATGTGCAGGGCGCTGCTGTCTCTTCGCGTTATTCCAAAAGTTCTTTGGTGTGGACCTTTTTTGAGACGAGTGCATCAGATCACACCGCTGCTATTTGCAACATGTGTCTCAAGCGTATCTCGCGTGGCCAAAACATCACCTGCTTGGGCCTCACATGCTTGACCAGACATATGTCAACCTGCCATGCAGTTCATTGGCAAGTGTACCTAAAAGACCCACACCAAAGAACAAAGCGGACCTCTTGCTCCTCATCAGCTGGGATCTCCAACCCCACTATACCTTCAGTCCTCTCTGAAACCTGCACTGAGAGGAATGAAGGTGTAGAATTAGGTGTGTCACAGCCAAGTACTTGCGGGCAATCTGCTATCGGTACACCAACGTCAGATTGTACCAGGCAAATTTCCCTGCCCCAGCTGCTGCACCGCCGAAAGAAGTTTACTCCCAGCCATCCACATGCCCAGTGGTTGAATGCTAGCTTTGCTAAATTTCGAGCACTTCAACTGCTGCCTTTTCAGTTGGTAGACTCTGCCCCCTTCCGTGAGTTTGTGGAATGTGCGGTTCCTCAGTGGCAGGTTCCCAAACACCACTTTTTCTCACGGAAGGCGATTCCGGCTCTCTACCGACATGTGGAAGGCAATGTCTTGGCCTCGCTGGACAGGGCGGTCAGTGGTAAGGTGCATATTACCTCTGACTCATGGTCCAGCAGGCATGGACAGGGACGTTACCTATCTTTCACCGCGTACTGGGTGACTCTTGTGGCAGCTGGGAAGGATGCAGGACAGGGTGCAGTAGTGTTGGAGGTTGTTCCGCCACCACGCCTCCAAAATTCTACTAGTGGTGATTCGGCCACACCTCTCTCCTCCACCCCCTCCTCTTCTTCTTCCTCCATGGCCTCTTCCTGTGCTGCTTTGTCCTCGGAACCAGCGATGCTCTGTAGGCGTTCAAGGAGCTACGCAAGCACGCAGACAAAAAGATGCCATGAGGTGATTGAGCTGGTGTGCTTGGGGGACAGAAGCCACACTGGGGCAGAGATTCTGTCAGCTCTGCAGGGGCAGGTTCAGAGGTGGTTGACGCCACGCTAGCTTAAGTCAGGAATGGTGGTTTGCGACAATGACACCAACCTCCTCTCCGCCCTCCGACAGGGACAACTGACCCATGTGAACAAGATATCGTGAAAAATACTCCTGCGCTTGTGAGATCGTTTGCTGTAAAACAAAAGTAGTATTGTAGTCAGAGATAGGACTGGGGGAGATGATGGAGCGTGTCCCGCTGCCTTAGCTGACCAGGGGTGGTCTGGAAAGGACTGTTTAGTAGGAAGTGGATGGAAGGCGCGTGATCAGACGCTTACATCAAGAAATGTATGGTTTATTTATGTAAAAGAATACAGACATATAGTCATATAGATATAAAATCATACAAATACTACATAATATTATAAAAAAAGAGGAAAAACAGGTAACAAAATAAGTACTAGGAAGTTAAAATTGGGGTGTGCCCATATTGAGGTAGGTATTTAAGAAAGGCTGACGCGTTTCGAGGTAAACCTCTTCATCAGAGCCAGGAGAACTGGAACACAGTCTGTATGGGCCGGTAGGCCGACATGTGTACATGGGGAGAGGTGGTGTGGCTAGTAGGAGGATGTGTCCTGTGATGGACAATTGATTATTCCAAGTTCCATACCCAGGTGTTCTATGGATGTAAATAGATTGTATTTTCTTTTTGCGGTGCTGTTAGGCTGTCAGATGTGCCTGTCTCAGGAGAAGTGTGTAGACACAGCTGCAAACTGTAGAAATCCTTTGGAGTGGAGAGCCGTGTGATCCTGGCAGCAGAAAGAGGGGGAGGAGGAAGGAGGAGGTGTCCTTGAGGCAGCTGATGCCTGGATAGAAAGCGTCTTGCTGCCTAGGGATAGGAAAGGTTTTTAGGATAGGAAAACCTTTCCTATCCCTAGGCAGCAAGACGCTTTCTATCCAGGCATCAGCTGCCTCAAGGACACCTCCTCCTTCCTCCTCCCCCTCTTTCTGCTGCCAGGATCACACGGCTCTCCACTCCAAAGGATTTCTACAGTTTGCAGCTGTGTCTACACACTTCTCCTGAGACAGGCACATCTGACAGCCTAACAGCACCGCAAAAAGAAAATACAATCTATTTACATCCATAGAACACCTGGGTATGGAACTTGGAATAATCAATTGTCCATCACAGGACACATCCTCCTACTAGCCACACCACCTCTCCCCATGTACACATGTCGGCCTACCGGCCCATACAGACTGTGTTCCAGTTCTCCTGGCTCTGATGAAGAGGTTTTCCTTGAAACGCGTCAGCCTTTCTTAAATACCTACCTCAATATGGGCACACCCCAATTTTAACTTCCTAGTACTTATTTTGTTACCTGTTTTTCCTCTTTTTTTATAATATTATGTAGTATTTGTATGATTTTATATCTATATGACTATATGTCTGTATTCTTTTACATAAATAAACCATACATTTCTTGATGTAAGCGTCTGATCATGTGCCTTCCATCCACTTCCTACTAAACAACTGACCCATGTGCCCTGTTTGGCTCATGTCCTTAACTTGTTGGTGCAGCAATTCTTGGGCAGGTACACGGCCTTACAAGATGTCCTGAGGCAGGCCAGGAAAGTCTGTGTGCATTTCCGCCGGTCATATAATACCAGTGCTCAGCTGGCTGACCTCCAAAAGGAATTTAACCTGCCCAAGAATTGCCCATCTGTGACATGCCCACCAGGTGGAACTCAACGTTCGCCATGCTGCAGCGGCTGCACATGCAGCAGAGGGCCATCAATGAGTACCTTTGCAACTATGGCACCAGGACAGGGTCAGGGAGCTTGTTTTTTTTTCCCCACGCCAGTGGGCCATGATCAGGGATACATGCACTGTCCTGTCACCATTTGAGGTGGCCACGAGGATGGTGAGCAGTGACAGTGCATGCATCAGTGACACTGTCCCTCTTGTCCACCTGTTGGAGCACACGCTGCATGGAATAATGGACAGGGCACTTGAGGCAAAACAGAGGCAGAAAGAGGAGGACTTCCTTACCTCTCAAGGCCCCCTTTATCCAGACAGTGTTCCTGCATTTCCGCCGATCACACAGGAAGAGGAGGAGGAAGAGGAGGATTGTGTCAGCATGGAGGTGGAGCCTGGCACTCAGCATCAGCAGCAGTCTTCAAGGGAACATTTACAGTCCGAAGAAACCCATGGACTTGTACATGGCTGGGAGGAGGTGGCTGCGGATAATGTCATCCTTAGTGACCCAGAGGACTCCGGACCAAATGCCTCAGCAAACCTATGCTGCATGGCCTCCCTGATCCTGCAAAGCCTGCGGAAGGATCCTTGTATTCGTGGTGTCAAGGAGAGGGATCCTTACTGGCTGTCAACCCTCCTTGATCCACATTACAAGGGTAAGGTTGCGGACCTTATCTTGCCATCGCAGATGGAGCAGAGGATGAAACATCTTCAGGAGGCCTTGCAGAAAGGTCTGTGCAACGCGTTCCCAGAGACTGGGAGGTAACAAATTCCTGTTCCTGGACAACGTGTTGCTGAGACTTCGGTCAGTAAACGTAGGTGCAGGGGAGAAGGTGGCCGTCTGACCGATGCGTTCAGACAATTTTTTAGTTCGCAGCCCCAAGGTATGATCGGTTCCAGCAACCATCGCCAGCGTCTGTTTTACATGGTGCAGGAATACCTAAGGGCAAGATCAGACTTGGGCACCTTTCCCACCGAAAATCCTCTGGGTTACTGGGTCTTGAGGATGGATCACTGACCAGAGCTTGCACAGTATGCAATTGAGCTACTGGCTTGTCCTGCATCCAGCGTTCTTTCGGAACGCAAATTCAGTACTGCTGGAGGCTTTGTAACTGATCACAGGGTGCACATGTACACCGACTCGGTCGATCGACTGACCTTCATAAAAATGAATCAGTCTTGCATCACCACCAGCTACAAGCACCTGATGCTGATGTAACCGAATAATTTTTTTTGAAATGTCAGATCCCTTCAAGACTGCCTAAGCTGATGCTGAGTGACTATCCTGTTATGCTAAGTGACTATCCTCTTCCTCCTCAATGATCATGCTGATAGCTTGTAAGAACATTTTTGGTTCTGGGAGCCGCCACCAGTGGCTGAGGCCCAATTTTTCAGCCCCTGTTTAACAGGGGCCTGTAATTACAATTTTTGATGCAATAATTTGCTGCAGGGCTCATTCCTGCGCTCCAACTAGAGTATCTGTGAGGGGTTGCAGTGTTGTGGGACCAGCACCAGTGCCTGAGGCCCAATTTTTCAGCCCCTGTATGACAGGGGCATCTAATTACAATTTTTGATGCAATAATTTACAGCAGGGCTCATTCGTGCACTCCAACTACAGTATCTGTAAGGGGTTGCAGTGTTGTGGCACCAGTGCCTAAGGCCCAATTTTCTGCCCCTGTTCAACAGGGACATGTAATTACAATTCGTGATCTAATATTTCACAGCAGGGCCCATTCCTGTGCCCACCAAGAGTAACTGTGAGGGCTTACAGTGTTGTGGCAACACCACCACCAAAGGCCCAATTTCTCTGCCCCTGTTCAACAGGTGCATGTAATTACAATTCTTGATCTAATATTTCACAGCAGGGCCCGTTCCAGCTCCCACCAAGAGTAACTGTGAGGACTTACAGTGTTGTGGCAACACCACCACCACCACCAAAGGCCCAATTTTTCTGATCCTGTTCAACAGGGGCATGTAATTACAATTCTTGATCTAATATTTCACAGCAGAGCCCCTTCCTGCACCCACCAAGAGTAACTGTGAGGGCTTACAGTGTTGTGGCAACACCAACACCTAAGGCCCCAATTTCTGCAGAGTATATAGGGCAGGCCCCTACTTTCAAACATCCAACTTACAAACGGCTCCTACTTGCAAACGGAAGGAGACAACAGGAAGTGAGATGAAATCTACCCCTAGGAAGGGAAATTCTCTCCTATAAGAGTTAATATGGGAAAAACGTGTCTCCTCTCCACTGATGCTTTATCACCAATCCTTGTTTCACTAAAAAACCCAAATTGTCAAAAAACATTTGTCATTGGGACAGAAAGTGAGGTAAAATCTTCTGAAGAGGTGCACAGACAGCAAAACAAATGTCACAGGGGTGATAACCCTTCCCTATGTTTTCCAAAAAGTTTAAAAATAGATTTTTTGGCTGGAGCTACACTTTAAAAATGTACCAGTTCAAAACAGATTCTACTTAACAATAAACTACAGTCCCTGTCTTGTTTGCACCACCTGTATACTGCTGTTCAGAGGGCCTGGGGCCCCACGCCTTTCCTTTTTTTAATTTGGTGCAGGGTTCACATTACATTAAAGCCGTAAGCAGTTTTAAATTACTTTTATTACTTTAGAAATGTCATTTTGTGCAGGGACTGTTCTAAGCACGGGAAACACGTGCCACTTCACTTTACAGGCATACTATAGACACCCCCCAGGTGCGATATTTAAAGGAATATTTCACTTTTTTTATTTCACTTTAAGCATCATTAAAATTACTGGTCCCGAAAAAACGGCTGTTTTTAAAACTTTTTTTTGCATTGATACATGTCCCCTGGGGCAGGACCCGGTGCCCAAACCCTTTTTAGGACAATACCATGCAGATTACCCTTTAAAATTAGCACTTTTGATTTTGAACGTTTGAGTCCCATTGACTTCAATGGGGTTCTAATGTTTGTGCGAATTTTCGGTCCATTTGCAGGTTCTGGTGCGAACCGAACCGGGGGGTGTTCGGCGCATCCCTAACCACCACCACCAAAGGCCCAATTTTTCTGCCCCTGTTCAACAGGTGCATGTAATTTCAATTCTTGATATAATATTTCACAGCAGGGCCCGTTCCAGTGCCCACCAAGAGTAACTGTGAGGACTTACAGTGTTATGGCACCAGCACCACCACCACCAAAGGCCCAATTTTTCTACCACTGTTCAACAATGGCATGTAATTACAATTCTTGATCTAATATTTCACAGCACGGCCCGTTCCTGCGCCCACCAAGAGTAACTTGTGAGGGCTTACAGTGTTGTGGCAACACCAACACCTAAAGCCCCAATTTCTGCAGAGTATATAGGGCAGGCCCTTACTTTCAAACATCCAACTTACAAACGACTCCTACTTGCAAACCAAAGGAGACAACAGGAAGTGAGATGAAACCTACCCCTAGGAAGGAAAATTCTCTCCTGATATGCTCTGTACACACGGTCGGCTTTCCGACGAAAAAAGCGCGATCGGATTGTGTTGTCGGAAATTCCGATCGTGTGTGGGCTTCATCTGACTTTTTCCGTCGAAATTTCCGACACACAAAGTTTGAGAGCAGGATATAAAATTTTCCGACAACAAAATCCGATCGGTTAAATTACGATCGTGTGTACACAAATCCGACGCACAAAGTGCCACGCATGCTCACAATAAATGAAGAGACGAAAGCTATTGGCTACTGCCCCGTTTATAGTCCCGACGTACGTGTTTTACGTCACCGCGTTCAGAACGATCAGATTTTCCGACAACTTTGTGCGACCGTGTGTATGCAAGACAAGTTTGAGCCAACATCCGTGGGAAAAAATTGTCGGAATGTCCAATCAATCTCCGTTCGTGTGTACAGGGCATAAGAGTTAATATGGGAAAAACGTGTCTCCTCTCCACTGATACTTTATCACCAATCCTTGTTTCACTAAAGACCCCAAATTTTCAAAAAACATTTGTCATTGGGACAGAAAGTGAGGTGAAATCTTCTGAAGAGGTGCACAGACAGCAAAACAAATATTACAGGGGTGATAACCCTTCCCTATGTTTTCCAAAAAGCTTAAAAATAGATTTTTTGGCTGGAGCTACACTTTAAAAATGTATCAGTTCAAAATTACAATCAGATTCTACTTAACAACAAACCTACAGTCCCTGTCTTGTTTGCACTGCCTGTATACTGCTGTTCAGAGTATATAGGGCCTGAGGGCCCCACGCCTTTCCTTCTTTTAATTTGGGTGCGGGGTTCCCCTTAATATCCATACAAGACCCAAAGGCCTGGTAATGGATGGGGGGGGGGTACCCATGCTGTTTGTCTCACTGATTTTCATCCATATTGCCGGGACCTGACATTACACACATTAAAGGCGCAAGCAGTTTTAAATGACTTTTTTTCCTTTATAGTTACATATTAGTTACATAGTAGGTGAGGTTGATAAAAGACACAAGTCCATCAAGTCCAACCTATTAGCGTGATTATGTGTCAGTATTACGTTATATATCCCTGTATGTTGCGGTCATTCAGGTGCTTATCTAATAGTTTCTTGAAGCTATCAATTCTCCCCGCTGAGACCACCGCCTGTGGAAGGGAATTCCACATCCTTGCCGCTCTTACAGTAAAGAACCCTCTACGTAGTTTAAGGTAAACCTCTTTTCTTCTAATTTTAATGAGTGGCCACGAGTCTTGTTAAACTCTTTTCTGCGAAAAAGTTTTATCCCTATTGTGGGGTCACCAGTACGGTATTTACATAGTTACATAGTAGGTGAGGTTGAAAAAGACACAAGTCCATCAAGTCCAACCTATGTGTGTGATTATGTGTCAGTATTACCTTACATATCCCTGTATGTTGCAGTCGTTCAGGTGCTTATCTAATAGTTTCTTGAAGCTATCAATGCTCCCCGCTGAGACCACCACCTGTGGAAGGGAATTCCACATCCTTACCACTCTTACAGTAAAGAACCCTCTACGTAGTTTAAGGTTAAACCTCTTTTCTTCTAATTGTAATGAGTGGCCCCGAGTCTTATTAAACTCTCTTCTGCGAAAAAGTTTAATCCCTATTGTGGGGTCACCAGTACAGTATTTGTAAATTGAAATCATATCCCCTCTCAAGCGTCTCTTCTCCAGAGAGAATAAGTTCAACGCTCGCAACCTTTCCTCATAACTAAGATCCTCCAGACCCTTTATTAGCTTTGTTGCCCTTCTTTGTATATGCTCCATTTCCAGTACATCCTTCCTGAGGACTGGTGCCCAGAACTGGACAGCATACTCCAGGTGCGGCCGGACCAGAGTCTTGTAGAGCGGGAGAATTATCGTTTTATCTCTGGAGTTGATCCCCCTTTTAATACATGCCAATATTCTGTTTGCCTTATTAGCAGCAGCTTGGCATTGCATGCCATTGCTGAGCCTATCATCTACTAGGACCCCCAGGTCCTTTTCCATCCTAGATTCCCCCAGAGGTTCTCCCCCCAGTGTATAGATTGCATTCATATTTTTGCCACCCAAATGCGTTATTTTAAATTTTTCTACATTGAACCTCATTTGCCATGTAGTCGCCCACCCCATTAATTTGTTCAGGTCTTTTTGCAAGGTTTCCACATCCTGCTTAGTATCGTCTGCATATACAGAGATTGAACTGTTTATCCCATCCTCCAGATCGTTTATGAACAAATTAAATAGGATTGGTCCCAGTACAGAACCCTGGGGAACCCCACTACCCACCCCTGACCATTCTGAGTACTCCCCATTTATCACCACCCTCTGAACTCGCACTGGTAGCCAGTTTTCAATCCATGTACTCACCCTATGGTCCATGTCAACGGACCTTATTTTGTACAGTAAATGTTTATGGGGAACTGTGTCAAATGCTTTTGCAAAATCCAGATACACCACGTCTACGGGCCTTCCTTTATCTAGATGGCAACTCACCTCCTCATAGAAGGTTAATAGATTGGTTTGGCAAGAACGATTCTTCATGAATCCATGCTGATTACTGCTAATGATATCGTTCTTATTACTAAAATCTTGTATATAGTCCCTTATCATCCCCTCCAAGAGTTTACATACTATTGATGTTAGGCTAACTGGTCTGTAATTCCCAGGGATGTATTTTGGGCCCTTTTTAAATATTGGTGCTACATTGGCTTTTTTCCAATCAGCTGGTACCATTCCAGTCAGTAGACTATCTGTAAAAATTAGGAACAACGGTCTGGCAATCACTTGACTGAGTTCCCTAAGTACCCTCGGATTCAAGCCATCTGGTCTCGGTGATTTATTAATGTTATGTTTCTCAAGTCTAATTTTAATTCTGTCCTCTGTTAACCATGGAGGTGCTTCCTGTGTTGTGTCATGAGGATAAACACTGCAGTTTTGGTTACTGAAGCCCCCCGATTCCCTTGTGAAGACTGAGGAGAAGAATACATTCAATACCTTCGCCATCTCCCCATCCTTTGTAACCAGATGTCCTTCCGCATTCTTTATGGGGCCAATATGGTCTGTCCTCCCTTTTTTACTATTTACATACTTAAAGAATTTCTTGGGATTTTTTTTGCTCTCCTCCGCTATGTGTCTTTCATGTTCTATCTTAGCTGTCCTAATTGCACCCTTACATTTCTTGTTGCATTCTTTATAAAGTCTGAATGCTGAGGATGATCCCTCATCCTTGTATTTTTTGAAGGCCTTCTCCTTTGCTTTTATATGCATTTTTACATTGGAGTTAAGCCATCCAGGACTTTTTTTTCTCTCTTTTAAATTTATTACCCAATGGGATACATTGGCTAATGCCCTTATTTAATATGCTCTTAAAGCAAACCCATCTCTCCTCCGTATTCTTTGTTCCTAATATTTTATCCCAATTTATGCCTTTTAGCAAGGTTTATAGTTTAGGGAAGTTGGCTCTTTTGAAATTCAGTGTCTTTGTATTCCCTTTATGTTTCCTATTTGTGTGATTTATACTGAAACTAACTGACCTGTGATCGCTGTTACCTAAATTGCCCCATATTTCCACATCCGTGATCAGGTCTGTATTGTTGGTAATCAGTAGATCCAGTAATATTTTATTTCTAGTTGGTGCGTCTACCATCTGACCCATAAAATTGTCCTGCAAGACATTAAGGAACTGGCGAGCCTTAAATGAATACGCAGTTCCCTCCGCCCAGTCTATGTCTGGATAATTAAAATCCCCCATTATGATAACACTTCCCATCCTTGCTGCTAATCCAATTTGCAATAGGAGATCTGTCTCTACTTCCTCCCTCAGGTTAGGGGGCCTATAGCATACTCCCAGTATTATTTTCCCCTTAGCTTCATCCCTTTGGAGCTCTACCCATAAGGATTCCACCTCCTCCCTAGCTCCCTCAGCGATGTCATCTCTCACATTTACTTGTATATTATTCTATATATAGGCATACCCCTCCCCCTTTTTTACCCTGTAATTTTTTTTGTAATTTTGTGCAGGGACTGTTTTAAGCACTGGAAACACGCGCCACTTTACAGGTATACTATAGACACCCCCCAGGTACGGTATTTGAAGGAATATTTCACTTTTTTTTTTACTTTAAGCATCATTAAAATCACTGCTCCCGAAAAAACAGCCGTTTTTAAAACTTTTTTTTGCATTGATACATGTCCCCTGGGGCAGGACCCGGGTCCCCAAACCCTTTTTAGGACAATAACTTCCATATTAGCCTTTAAAATGATCACTTTTGATTTCGAACATTCGAGTCCCATAGACTTTAATGGGGTTCTAAAGTTCGCGCAAACTTTTGGTCCGTTCGCAGGTTCTGGTGCGAACCGAGCCGGGGGGTGTTCGGCTCATCCCTACTTGTAATCAATAGCATTATGTGGGACAAAGCCCCTGTATGGTGAGACAGAGGTGTGAATGCAGGAAAGTCCCGCCAAATCCGGGACTGTTGGGAGGTATGGGTAATAGAAGAGCTTTATTTAAAAAATATGATTGTGCTGAGGTTGATATGTGTCTGTAAGACTCTGACATGTAGTACTTAGAGCTGCACGATTCTGGCCAAAATGAGAATCTCAATTTTTTTAATTAGAATAAAAAGATCACGATTCTCTCATGATTCTCGCAATGTAATTTTTTAGAGGGAGATTGAGAGAGAGATTGATTGATTGAGAGAGCGATTGATTTGAGAGCGATTGAGAGAGAGCAATTGAGAGAGCGCGATTGATTGAGAGAGAGAGAGATTGAATTTGAGAGAGAGATTGATTGGGAGAGAGAGAATAAAAAGCATTTGCTGATTCTTAAAAAAACAAAAAAGCAGTATAGCAGGCAGCTCACATTTCGCCAGTGCTGCAGTCACGCTTGTGCTGGTCCGCTGTCCGAGACCTCTGGGAAGAAGAAACAAAAAACTTTCCGACCAATCACATTCTTCTTTGCTGACCTCAGACGTTTCACTCTGAAACAGGCAACATCCAAGGTACACCATCGATCGTTGCGCGGAGTGCGCTCTTAAACTGACAATTTGCTGAATGGTCAGAATCGTTAAAATCCGGAGTTGCGATCGTGGCGGGCGGAGAATCGTGATAACGATTCTCCGCGATTAATCGTGCAGCTCTAGTAGTACTGTATTAAAGCATATTTTGTTGTATGTATACAGTAAGATCAGAGTTTTACTTAACCACTTCAGCCCCGGAAGGATTTACCCCCTTCCTGACCAGAGCGTTTTTTGCGATTCGGCACTGCGTCGCTTTAACTGACAATTGCGCGGTCATGCGACGTGGCTCCCAAACAAAATTGACGTCCTTTTTTTCCCACTAATAGAGCTTTCTTTTGGTGGTATTTGATCGCCTCTGCGATTTTTATTTTTTGCGCTATAAACAAAATAAGAGCGACAATTTTGAAAAAAACGCATTATTTTTTACATTTTGCTATAATAAATATCCCCTAAAATATATATAAAAAAAACATTTTTTTTCTTCAGTTTAGGCCGATCGTATTCTTCTACATATTTTTGGTAAAAAAAATCGCAATAAGCGTTTATTAATTGGTTTGCGCAAACGTTATAGCGTTTTCTACTAAATAGGGGATAGTTTTATGGCATTTTTATTAATAATTTTTTTTTTACTAGTAATGGCGGCGATCAGCGATTTTTATTGTGACTGCGACGTTATGGCGGACATGTCGGACATTTTTGACACATTTTTGGGACCATTGTCAGTTATACAGCA
Source organism: Lithobates clamitans (assembly GCA_037952925.1). Classification (NCBI taxonomy): domain Eukaryota; kingdom Metazoa; phylum Chordata; class Amphibia; order Anura; family Ranidae; genus Lithobates; species Lithobates clamitans. Next base: position 958,094 of record JBBGZY010001000.1, on the reverse strand, counting down.
ATCAGTGCGATTAAAAATGCACTGATTACTGTGTAAATGACACTGGCAGTGAAGGGGTTAACCACTAGGGGGCGGGGAGGGGTTAAGTGTATCCTAGGGAGTGATTACTAACTGTAGGGGGATGGTCTGTGTGGCTGACGTCACTGATCTCTGCTCCGATGACAGGGAGCAGAGATCGAGTGACACTTGTCACTAGGCAGAACGGGGAGATGCTGTTTACAACGGCATCTCCCCGTTCATCCGCTCCGTGAGGCGATCGCGGGTCTCCCCACGGCGATCGAGTCCGCGGGACCCGCGACCCGACTCACGGAGCTCCCGGCCGGCGCGCGTGCGCGCCGCCGGCAGCGCACACGCACGGGCACGGCGGGAAATTCAAATGGACGTACAGGTACGCCCATTTGCCCAGCCGTGCCGCTCTGCCGACGTACATCGGCGTGCGCCGGTCGGCAAGCGGTTAACCATAGCTCTTTAAGTCCCTCCCACTGTGCAATTTGATGACACCCACCATTCACCACAGTTTATTATGTGAGCCCCATCTGTACCGTATTCAGGGTGCTCAAGGTCTGTCACAATTCTTGCAACACCCCTGTTTACTAGATTCATGTAAGCATGTATATTCCAACAAGCTTGTGCCTCTTAGCATTATCCCTTTCTTTCCCTACAACCAGGACCGCATTGCAAACCTTGTCGCACCAACCTCAGAACCATATTATTCTTTGTATCCATGCCTGAAATGCATACCAGAGCTGTATTACACATTCAGCAGTGTTACCAGGTTCTGCCAAAGGAACGCACACACACACTTTAGATTAGGGGTCCTCAAACGTTTTAAACAGGGGGCCAGTTCATAATCCCTCAGACTGTTGGGGGGCCGAACTATAGTTTGAAAGAAACATATGCACACTGCACTCTCCATCACAGAGCCCCCCCATCACAGATTCCCCCTATCACAGACTCCTCTCCATCACAGATCCCCCATCATAGACTCATCTCCATTACAGAGCGTCCCATCACAGACTCCTCCATCACAGAACCCCCCATCACAGATTACATAGTTACATAGTTGGTAAGGCTGAAAAAAGACACAAGTTCATCAAGTCCAACCTTTGTGTGTGCTTTTATGTTAATATTACATTGTATATCCCTGTATGTTGTGGTCGTTTAGGTGCCTATCTAATAGTTTTTTGAAGTTATCGATGCTCCCCGCTGATACCACTGTTTGTGGAAGAGAATTCCACATCCTTACCGCTCTTACAGTAAAGAACCCTCTACGCAGCTTAAGGTTAAACCACTTCTCTTCTAATTTTAGTGAATGGCCTTGTGTCCTTTTAAAATTCCCTTGCATGGAAAAGTTTTATTGTGGACTCAGCAGTACGATATTTGTACATTGAAATCATATCCCCTCTCAGGCGTCTCTTCTCCAGAGAGAATAAGTTCAGTGCTTGCAGTCTTTCCTCATAATTGAGATCCTCCAGTCTCTTTATTAGCTTTGTTGCCCTTCTCTGGACCCTCTCCAGTTCCAGCACATCCCTCCTGAGGACTGGTGCCCAGAACTGGACGACATACTCCAGGTGCGGCCGGACCAAAGTCTTGTATAGTGGGAGAATTACTGTTTTATCTCTGGAATGAATTTTCTTTTTAATGCATGCCTATATTCTGTTGGTTTTGCTTGCAGCAGCTTGGCATTGCATGACATTGCTGAGCCTGTCATCTACTAGGACCCCTAGGTCCTTTTCCATTCTAGATTCACCCAGAGGTTCTCCACCTAGTGAGTAGAATGCATTCATATTATTGGCACCCAAATGCATTATTTTACATTTTTCAACATTAAACCTCATTTGCCATGTAATTGCCCACCCCATTCATTTGTTCAGATCTTCTTGCAAGGTTTCCACATCCTGCATAGAAGTTATTGCCCTGCTTAGCTTTGTATCATGAGCAAATACTGAGATTGAGCTGTTTATCCCATCCTCCAGATCGTTTATGATGAAATGAAATAGGATTGGTCCCAACACAGAACCCTGGGGGACCACGCTTACCACACCATACCATTCCGAGTACTCCCCATTTATCATCACCCTCTGGACTCTCCCCCGTATCCAGTTTTCAATCCATGTACTCACCCTATGGCGACAGACCTTAGTTTGTACGGTAAACATTTATGGGGAACTGTATCGAATGCCTTTGCAAAATCCAGATACACCACGTCTACTGCCCTCCCTTTATCTAGATGGCAGCTCACCTCCTCATAGAAGGTTAATAGATTGGTTTGGCAAGAATGATTCTTCATGAATCCATGCTGATTACTGCTAATGATACTGTTTTATTACTAAAATATTGTATATAGTCCCTTATCATCCCCTCCAAGAGCTTGCAAACTATTGATGTTAGGCTAGCTGGTCTGTAGTTCCCCAGGATATATCTTGGCCCTTTTTAAATATTGGTGCTACATTGACTTTTCTCCAATGAGCTGGCACCATTCCCATCAGTAGACTGCTCCTAAAAATTAGGAACAATAGCCTGGAGATTCCTCTCCATCACAGAGCCCCCCATCACAGACTCCTCTCCATCACAGAGCCTCCCATCACAGACTCCTCTCCATCACAGAGCCCCCCATCACAGATCCCCCATCACAGATTCCCCTCAATCACAAAGCCCCCCATCACAGATTCCCCCCATCACAGCTCCCCCATCACAGATTCCCCTCAATCACAAAGCCCCCCATCACAGATCCCCCCATCACAGAGCCCCCCATTACAGATAAACCCCCATTACAGAGCCCCCCATTACAAATGCTCCCCATCACAAAGCCCCCTATTACAGATCCCCCCCTCACAGAGCCCTCCAGTGATATTATACTACCCCTTCCATAAGATCGCTGCACTCCCCCTCCCCTCTGCTATCTTATATAAACAAGACAGGAAGCATGACAGGTCCAGACAAAGGGCAGGACTTTTCAAAGGAAAGGCAGGTGATTGATTGCTGGGACTGCCCCGTGGTCTAGTAACCAATCACTCGCTTCCTAACTCAAAGTCCCACCCTTTGTCCGGACCTGTGATGTTTCCAGTCTTGTGTGAATGAGGTGTCAGTGGGGAGGGGGGGTGCTGCGATCTTAGGGAAAGGGCAGTCCGCGGGCTGGGTAAATCACCTTGGCAGGCCTTGATTGGCCTGCAGACTGTAGTGTGAGGACACCTGCTTTAAATAATAGACATTTAACCTACCAACATGTATTTGGAGTGTGAGAGGAAACTGGAGTTCCTGGTGGAAACCCTTAGCAACATCCAGAAGACATTAAACAAGTAGAAAACTTTTATGTGACATCCTGTTTTTTCTAACAGACCCACACACTAGGCTCCCTAATCTGCTGGGAGAATTTAAACTCTTCCAATATATATCTAACTTTAAGATTAACTTTGACAAGTCTCACGCCTTTAAAGGAGAAGTACGCAGCTTGTTTGTTTGGCTGTACTTGTCCTGTGGATCACAGGAGTGTAGTCCGTTTTGCACTTCTGTGACCCGTTTTCAGCGGACAGCGGGCCGAAGCCCCCTGTCGGCTGATGTCGCAGAGCTGGTCCAGGCTCGGGAAAGATCACAACCATATGGTCAGGATCCACCCACATGTCTGGACTGGCAACCGGCTCAGACTCTAAGCGAGCCGCAGATCAGCTATGATCAACTGACCTTTTGTCAGTACTAGGATCCCTTTAGGACCCAGCACAACTCACCTGACACAGTCTTTACCTGGGAAACAACAATGATTGGCCAGCTCACCTTTAAATAACTTGCATCAGCATTCAATCATTACTCGTGTTAGAGTTTACCTTGTGTTTGATCCAGTTGATATCTGCTCTGTGTATTATGTGTATGACCCGGCTCGTTTGACCCTGTTTGCTTGCTTCTGATTCGGTACCGTTTGGACTCTGATCTTCCTGTGTATGACCCAGCTTGCCTAGACTACGTTTTTGCCTGATACCACTAGTACCATCATCTGCAGCGGTGAACTACAAGCACCAGACATCTATCCTCCACCTGCAGCGGTGAACTACAAACACCAGACACCATCAATCCTCATCTGCAGCGGTGAACTACAAGGTCCAGCAAACATCTACCTACATCTACAGCGGTGAACTACAAGTCCCAGCTGACCTGCTCTGCTCAGACCTGCTCATGGTATGTGCTCTTGTTCTTTGAACTCTGTGCATAATCAGAACACCTGAACTGTTACCTGTTATATGCTCTAGCCTGACATTAACACGAGCCATGCATAATAAAGGAAACCTATCATGGATCCTGAGCAGGCTCAGTTGTTTGCACAGGAACTTTGCCGCTTATCCCATCAAGTTCAGGAAATGGCCACAGAGCTCATCAAGGTGCAATCTCCTTCTATTAGCACTGCTACAAAAACTCCATCTGAACCAAAAATTCCTTTGCCTGACCGGTTTTCTGGTGACCGTAAAGGGTTTTGCAACTTTAAAAACAGCTGCAAATTATATTTCACGTTAAGGCCATCCTCGTCTGGCCCTGAAACTCAGAGGGTTCAAATCATTATCTCTCTACTACAGGGTGACCCCCAGGCTTGGGCCTTTAACCTGGAACCAAACCATCCAGCCTTGCTAACAGTATATGCCTTCTTTGAAGCCCTAGGGTTGCTTTATGATGATCCAGAACGTGCTGCTACTGCAGAATCAACCCTGCGTAACTTAAAGCAAGGAACTACCACAGCTGAAATGTATTGCTCAGAGTTTCGCAGGTGGGCCCCGGAATCTGGCTGGAATGATGCAGCACTCCGCAGCCAGTTTAGAATGGGCCTTTCAGATGCAATTAAGGATGCTCTGGTCAACTTCTCCTACCCAGCCTCACTGGAGGAGGCTATGAGTCTAGCCATTAGAATTGACCGCCACCAGAGAGAGAGGAGATGAGAGCAAACTACAGCTGTGGCAAACTATATTCCTCCCTTGCCGCCTGACTATTCCACCTCCAGTGCCAAATCTGAGGAAGAACCCATGCAGTTAGGCTCCACCCGGTTATCTGCCCAGGAACACACGCGCCGGCGTAACATGGGACTCTGCTTGTATTGTGGCCTCAAGGGTCATATGCTCCGTTCGTGCCCTACACGTCCGGGAAACTCCAGGACCTAGGTAATTGCGGGGAGGTTACCTTAGGTCTGCTCTCATCTCCCCAGGGGGACAATCGTATTCTTTTACCCGCTGTCATTCACTTTGGGACAGGGGCTCATGAACTGCTGGCCTTGGTAGATTCTGGAGCCACTGAGAATTTTATTGATAAGACTCTGATTACCTCTTTGTCCTTGGAAACGCATGCTCTAGATTGCCCAGTCCGCCTGATTTCCGTGGATAATCGTCCTCTCTCACAAGATCTAGTGCTCCAAGCCACCAAGCCTTTCCAGTTACAATTGGGGGCTTTGCATTGGGAGAAGACTTCATGTCTTGTCATTGACTCTCCGTCCACTCCTTTGATCCTAGGCCTTCCTTGGCTTCAGAAGCACAATCCTGTAATTGACTGGGGAACAGGAAATATTCTGGCTTGGTCCAATCAGTGTAAAAAGAACTGCATCCAGCACCCTGTTCGACTGGCTACCTGTCAAGTGGGAATGGAACAGATTCCACTTTGTTATAAGAACTTTTGGGATGTGTTTTCTAAAGGGATTGCTGACACTTTACCACCTCATCGCAGTTATGATTGTCCCATTGACCTCTTGCCTAACACTACACCTCCTCGAGGGAGAGTCTTTCCACTGTCTGAGCCAGAGAATCTTGCCTTGCAAGAATACATCCAGGAAAACCTAGCTAAGGGTTTCATCCGTCCCTCCACTTCTCCCGCAGGAGCAGGATGCTTCTTTGTCCCAAAGAAGGATGGGGGACTGAGACTTTGTGTTGATTACAGAGGTCTAAATAAAATAACTGTTCCCAATCGGTATCCTCTTCCTCTCATCACAGAATTGTTCTCTCAAATCCAGGGAGCCAAAATCTTCTCCAAACTGGACTTAAGGGGAGCCTATAATCTGGTGCGCATACGTGCAGGCGACGAGTGGAAGACAGCCTTTAACACCAAGGATGGTCATTATGAATGTCTTGTCATGCCTTTCGGTCTCAGAAATGCACCAGCTGTCTTTCAGAACTTTATGAATGACATTTTCCGTGACATGTTGGGTCGCTTCATGCTTGTATATTTAGACGACATTTTGATATATTCTCCCAATCTTGAAACATATCAGAAACATGTCTGCTCAGTATTGGCCCGATTAAAGACTCACTCCCTTTTTGTAAAGCCTGAGAAATGTTCATTCCATGTTAAACAAGTACCTTTCCTAGGCTACCTAATTTCTGACACAGGCCTCACCATGGATCCAGCCAAGATTAAAGCCATTTTAGACTGGGCACCACCTTCAGACCTGAAGGCAGTTCAGCGCTTCCTGGGCTTTGCAAATTTCTATCGAAAATTCATTAAGAACTTTGCCACCATTGCACATCCCATCACCTCTCTCACCAGGAAGACTCCCACTACCTTTAAATGGACTACTGAAGCCCAGGCAGCCTTCACTCAGTTAAAGAAAGCCTTTACCTCTGCACCAATTCTACGCCATCCTGTTCCTGAGCTACCTTTTATTGTGGAGGTAGAGGCATCTGAAGTAGGGGTGGGGGCGCTTTTGTCACAAAAGGATCCTGTAAATGCCGCCATCCACCCCTGTGCCTTCTTGTCTCGGAAATATTCCCCAGCAGAGCGCAATTATGATATAGGCAACAGAGAACTTCTAGCCATAAAGCTTGCTTTGGAGGAATGGAGACATTGGCTGGAGGGAGCTCGCTATCCATTCATAGTTCTGACTGACCACAAAAACCTTGAATACATCCGTTCTGCTAAAAGACTGAACTCACGTCAAGCCAGGTGGTCATTGTTCTTCTCCAGATTTGACTTCACAATTTCATATTTACCAGGACCAAGAAACATTAAGGCTGACGCCTTGTCTCGCAGCTTTCTTTCAGAGTCTCCTCCTCCGCTTCCTCCACAACCCATTATCTCTGAGGATAGGATTTTGGCTTTCGCCCAGACTGACATCTCTGAGGCCTTGTTACCTGTACAGGCTGAAGCCCCTCCCTCCACTCCCTCCGGTATGCTTTTTGTGCCCCTGGCTCTTCGTTTGCAGGTATTGCAGCAGGTACATGCATCAAAACCTGCAGCACATCCGGGGTTTAGACAAACTTTTGAGATTATCTCTCGCAACCTCTGGTGGCCATCGATTAGGCAGGATGTGTTAGCCTTCGTCCAGGCCTGTGAAGTTTTTGCCAGAAGCAAGAGCAGTACCTCTAAGCAGCCTGGTCTCCTACGTCCTCTACCAATACCTACCTGTCCCTGGACTTTATCACTGACTTACCTCCGTCCCAGGGATGTTCCACGATCTGGGTGGTGGTAGACAGGTTCAGTAAAATGGCCCACTTTGTTCCGCTTCCGAAACTTCCATCTGCTAAAGAACTGGCATCTTTATTCATTAAACATGTTTTCAGGCTCCATGGGGCACCAATCAACATTGTCTCAGACCGTGGCTCTCAGTTTATAGCCCAGTTTTGGAAGGCCCTTTGCTCTCAGCTGGGGATTAAGTTATCATATTCTTCAGCATATCATCCTGAGACAAACGGCCAAACAGAAAGGACTAATCAGACTCTAGAGAAGATGGTACGTTGTCTGATGGCCAATGATGAGGTGGAGTGGGTCAACGTCCTGCCATGGGCAGAGTTTGCCTTTAATAACTGTGCCAGCACATCTACAGGGACCTCTCCTTTCTTCTGTGTTTACGGGTTGCATCCTCGTGTGTGCTCCTTTGATCTTCCACCCTCTGATGTGCCAGATGCCAACACCACAATAGAAAATTTCTCCAAAATCTGGTCCGATGTTAGTCATGCTATTTCTCACTCTGTGCTGGCTTTTAAGAAAATGGCGGACAAGAGGCGCTCAAAGGCACCAGGATATAAAGTTGGTGACAAAGTGTGGCTGTCATCAAGGAATCTGTCCCTGCATGTTCCATTTAAAAAACTTGGTCCAAAATTCATCAGGCCCTATGAAATTTCGGAGATTGTTAATCCTGTATCCTATAGATTAAAACTCCCCCCATCCATGCGCATTCCAAATGTCTTTCATGTTTCATTGTTGAAACCTGTTCATTCCAGCCTCCAAGTAAATGAACCAGAACCTGTGGATGTGTTGGACAGTCAGGAATATGAAGTGGCATTTATTCTTGATTCCAGACGAGTGCGCAATTCCTTACAATATCTCGTTCATTGGAAAGGTTTCGGCCCAGAGGATCGATCTTGGGTCCCAGCTCGTGATCTTCATGCTGACCGACTTAAGAAGAAGTTTCATCTTCGTTATCCAAGCAAGCCTGGGGGTGCAGGAGCAACCCCTCGAGAAAGAGGGGGTACTGTCAGTACTAGGATCCCTTTAGGACCCAGCACAACTCACCTGACACAGCCTTTACCTGGGAAACAACAATGATTGGCCAGCTCACCTTTAAATAACTTGCATCAGCATTCAATCATTGCTCGTGTTAGAGTTTACCTTGTGTTTGATCCAGTTGATATCTGCTCTGTGTATTACGTGTATGACCCGGCTCGTTTGACCCTGTTTGCTTGCTTCTAATTCGGTACCGTTTGGACTCTGATCTTCCTGTGTATGACCCAGCTTGCCTAGACTACGTTTTGCCTGATACCACTAGTACCTTCATCTGCAGCGGTGAACTACAAGCACCAGACATCTATCCTCCACCTGCAGCGGTGAACTACAAACACCAGACACCATCAACACAACTACTATTGGGCATGCCATTTATCTGGAATTGTGGATTGGACTGTTCACTGCCACATTAAAGATTGGGTGAGGCTTGAAGAGTCCATTTCTGCCCTGTCCCTTGGATCCACTCCTTGGTTATTGACACAACATACTCCATCCACCCTCCGAAACCACCCCTTCGTAAACCCGACCCTTTCCTTCTTTTAAGAGATGTGCAAGAAGCATAGCATATCTTCAGTACCAGGCCCACTAACTCCTGTACGCTCTAATCCAGTATTCCCTCCAGGAATGCCCAATGACCTCCTGTCAGGCATGGAAGTTGCTGCCTCCACCCATGTCTATTCTTTTTTCCGAGATGGTAAAATATACACTCAGGACAATCTAATGTCCCATAACTCTGACACTCTTATGCCCTTCTGGTCCTGCTTACAGCTACACCACTTTCTCCATTCCCTGGATCACACATCAGTATTGTTCCGACTGCTAACCCAATTTGGACAACTTTGCATGCAAACATCACCTCAACAGAACATTATCTCTCTCACCCATACACTACTGTTCCAAAACACACCTTCAAACACAGGGAAGGCTTGTAAGGCATGGAAATAAGACCTACGAATCATTCTTTCTCCAGAACAATGGGAATTGCTCTATACTAATATTCACAAAGGCTCAGTTAATGCAAGAAAACAACCTTAAAAACATGTCAAGATCGTATCGGACGCCCAGGCTTGCTTCATAAATTTAATCCATCCATTTCTAAGCTGTGTTGGCGATGCTGCAATGCCGCAAGTGGCTCACTCCTTCATATCTGGTGGGAGTACCCTTTAATCCAAGCTTTCTGGATAGAAGAACATTCTACGATATCCCAAGTAGCCACTTACCCTTTAGATTTTTCCCTGGCGCAATTACTTCTACACCACACCTCGCTGTCTCACAAATCCTACTTTGGATCTTTAACAATGCATGTGATTAATGCCGCCAAACTATGCATCCCGGTACACTGGGGCACACTTCATGTTCCTACCATCTCAGGATGGTTTACCCGTATACATAAAATAGCTGAAATGGAAGAACTCATTGCCGACGCTAGAGATCGACCATCCAAATTCACGTCTACATGGGCATGTTGGATACATTTTCAAATGACAACGAGACATACCGCCATCTAATGGACATTCATACTTCACCGCCTGTTTTCTCTTGCCCCCTAATGCCTTTGAACATAATTGCCACACTCCACCTGATACTGACCACTGGTTAAGGTGAACACATGCCTACCTTCCTTCTTCATCTCCTCCCACCTTTTTCCCTTTCCTTTTTTTAACGCCTTTGTCCTCAGGGATGATCAGATTGGCCGCAGTTATTGTTACCTTTATCCTATCACTTGTCTTCCATTATCTCTTGTTCCAGTAGTGAAAACCTTGATGCCTTTCTCCTCCTTGATCTCTGCCCCCCACCAATACCAGTCCTGCTCACCTTACATCCGTCCCCTACAGTTAAACCAACTATGGTATTATGATACGTTTGCTGTATTGATGCATATTGCACTTATATTTTTCTTTATCTCTTTGATACTTGTTATGCCAGTCACTGGCACCCACGAAACTGATGCTCCTTACTATACAACGTCTCTTTATTGTTCGAATCTCTAGTCAGGGGTGGGTAGTGGGGTCCCCCAGGGTTCTGTGCTGGGACCAATCCTGTTTAATTTGTTCATAAATGACCTGGAGGATGGGGTAAACAGTTCAATCTCTGTATTTGCAGACAATACTAAGCTAAGCAGGGCAATAACTTCTCCGCAGGATGTGGAAACCTTGCAAAAGATCTGAACAAATTAATGGGGTGGGCAACTACATGGCAAATGAGGTTCAATGTAGAAAAATATAAAATAATGCATTTGGGTGGCAAAAATATGAATGCAATCTATACACTGGAGGAGAACAACCTCTGGGGGAATTTAGGATGGAAAAGGACCTGGGGGCCCTAGTAGATGATAGGCTCAGCAATGGCATGCAATGCCAAGCTGCTGCTAACAAAGCAAACAGAATATTGGCATGCATTAAAAAGGGGATCAACTCCAGAGATAAAACAATAATTCTCCAGCTCTACAAGACTCTGGTCCGGCCGCACCTAGAGTATGCTGTCCAGTTCTAGGCACCAGTTCTCAGGAAGGATGTACAGGAATTGGAGGCGAGTACAAAGAATGGCAACAAAGCTAATAAAGGGTCTGGAGGATATTAGTTATGAGGAAAGGTTGCAAGCACTGAACTTATTCTCTCTGGAGAAGAGACGCTTGAGAGGTTATATGAGTTCAATATACAAATACCATACTGGTGACCCCACAATAGGAATAAAACTTTTTCGCAGAAGAGAGTTTAACAAGACTCGTGGCCACTCATTAAAAATTAGAAGAAAAGAGGTTTAACCTTAAACTGTGTAGAGGGTTCTTTACTGTAAGAGCAGCAAGGATGTGGAATTCCCTTCCACAGGCTGTGGTCTCAACGGGGGGCATCGATAGTTTCAAGAAACTATTAGATAAGCACCTGAATGACCACAACATACAGGGATATACAATGTAATACTGACATATAATCATATGTCATATAATATTTCAACCTCACCTTCTATGTAACTATGTAACTCTATTCAGGAAATACGACACTGTGTTATCTTGTTGTTCAATGACTTTTATTTGTACGAGAGAGAGAGAGAGAGAGAGAGAGAGAGAGAGAGAGAGAGAGAGAGAGAGAGAGAGAGAGAGAGAGAGAGAGAGAGAGAGAGAGAGAGAGAGAGAGAGAGAGAGAGAGAGAGACTGTGCTGCAGTTGCTCTCTACCCCCTTGGATTATCAGTCTGAATGGGTTAATGTTATTACACCTCCACTCAGTAGGGGGAGCTGGGGGGCAGAGGAGTTCAAGAGACTTGAATGTTGCCGCATTGAACCTTGGGGAAATGTGGTTCAGGAGAAGAGTTATGTTGTGAGAGTCAATGAGACCTTGGACTACAGTACCCAGAGGAGACTGTCAGGAGAAAGAGAAGCCTTTCTAAAAATGCATAATTAATGCAAAACGTGTTGAGGCTAGTGGAGCGATGCTGACGCCACTTCCGGTGCCTGACCCACACTAAAAATGAGGCTTGGATCGCACGCCGGCTCTATTGGACGGAGCAGGGGTAAAACAGGCTTAGTGGATTGCTGGATAACCCAGTGTCAGTCTTACATGTGAGTGAAACCACTTTTTATGGATTTTTTAATTGAATAAATTTTGGATGTTGCCCAATGATGGCTATTTATCTGATTACATGAGTGCATGAGAGGGGAGATTGGTGAAGTGAATATACAGCACAGAGGAATATCGCTGTACATATCTGGTGCCACAGGAAAGATCTAAACAGGGACTAAAGACCCACAAATTGACCAGGCTCTAACTAAAAATGTCATCTGGTGAGTGTGAACTTTGGAAGGTGGTGGATGTAGTCATGATTAACCTGGGTGAATCACCATATAAGCTATTATATGCAAGAAATCACTATTGGCACAGAGTGAGTTTTTTGTAATGGACATTTTATTTTGACAATAAAATAAATTTTGGTTTTGGCACATCGCAGTGGTGTTGCATTTTAATGTTTGGATACTTTATTGTTTGGATATTTGTGTTATATGTTGATTTGAGCACAAATAATTTATGCATTGGTTAGAGCAGCTATCTATAGATTAATTTGGTATAACTTTCACCTTTTAGTGAAGTTACTTTAGTCGCACATTCACACATTCTTTTTTTATATTCACAATTTGTTTTGCACCGGTGACAGCTAATGTGCAGTTTGAAGGTCTTTGAAGGTGTTCATTTGTGTAAGAGACGGTGGGGACCCGTCTAAAGTATGACCTACTGTTTTAGTTTGTTGAGACCCAGGATCAATGCACTGATGGGTATTCTGCAGTAGGTTTCCGTAATAATCCTTCAGGCAGGGTAGTGCAGCTGGCGGCCCACCAAGTTAAAGCGGAGTTCCCCAAAATTCCCCAAAAATTGAACTTTCGCTTTAAGTGATGGTGACCCCCTGACATGCCACATTTGTCATTTTTTTTGGGGGGGGGAGCGGATACCCAGTTTTTATGGGCACCCAGCTCCACTTCCTCCCCGGGCTTTGCATCGCAGGGAGGAAGTTCTCTTCCCTCCCCCTGCAATCTTCTGGGACACGTCACAGGTCCCAGAACATTGCCCAACCACTCACAGCGCGGCTCGTACATGCGCAGTGCGCGCCCGGCTGTGAAGCCACAGCTGGGCACCCACAGTTAGAATGTTGTTGCCTCGGAGAGGAGCGGGGCTTTGTGAGCCTGCATCGATGGACCATGGGACAGGTGAGCGTCTGATTATTAAATGTCAGCAGCTACACTTTTTGTAGCAGCTGACATTAAAATGGGTGGAACTCCGCTTTAAAGAATTTGGACTACATATAAATATAATGCTCTGTTTGGATGCTTCATTCATGGTGTCCTCAAGGACTGTCAAACCATCCTTCTTGTAATTATTATTAATTATTGTTATTTATTGGACTGGTTTGTGAAAAGGGGCCACTATGGTCTTTGAATCCAATTTTTGTGTGATTTGTTTATTCTGGCGAAAGCAAGTGTTAAACTGGGGGCATGGCCTAATGGTAGTAATGGCGGGCTCCTTTTGAAACACACTGTTCAAATGTCGGAAAGAGGAGGAGAGCCTGGTCATATGAACTGTTAAAGTCATGTGACCAGCCTCTCTCCATGTTACTGAACACTCTCTTCATACACAGAGAACATTCCAAAGGCTTCACACCACAAGTCTTGTTAATCTCAGTCAAGCCAAAATCACCATAAGAAAAACAGTATACAAAGCAGTAGGGGCTAGGTGGTTGAGGGGGGCTAGGGGAGTGGTGCCCCTGAAGGGGGCTAGGGGGGTGGTGCCCCACTGGATCTTTCATGCTCCAAACATGATACTTGGTAAACTACCACCAACACTTCCGCACTCTGTGCATTATATATGCTCACCTGGGTTGGAACCTCCAAAATTATAGGTCTCATAAGCTCACTGCAGACTGCTACACTATGTACGGTGGACTAGCAGTAGGAGACTAAAGGTTCCACTTTCTAGACTGTGCTATACCTTACATACACCAGACCATTGCGGTCTGTACACTGTGCAGTATGTTTCCTACTATAGAAGGCTTAGATCTCAGGAGTTCTGTACATTACATCCTCCAGACTGCTGTACTCTGTACACCACATAGGCTTTACTAAATCCATTGCTGTAAGGTACATACAACATACCATTCATTGTCACTGTATTGTTACAATGCATAGAAATTATTCTTATCACTAAGGATTTCTTCGCACTACATAAATCCATCCCACCCAGCAAACTTTTGAACACACTTTTGCTAGTATTATTATAATATAATTCAGTGTATGTTCAAACTGCTTTTTAGACAAACAAGTAACAAACAGGGTGAAACAAGTAAACTGCCTCATGCAAGAAAAGACAGGCCAGCTCTACAATAAAGTAGAAATCAGGATAAACAGGAATAAGGCACAGAACAAGAACATAAAATTGACATAATTCTCTTTGCATGTTCGTGTAAAGCAGTGACACATTGTCACTGTGGCATCATCTCGCATCCGCCTGCTCCTTTTGATTTTGGTGAACAATTACTGGAAGTGACCTTTTATTGGAAATTAAGGGCACTGTTACTTCCTATGTGACAAGTTTGTGCCAGGCATTTTTAGGCTACCATAAGGTAGCCTCCATCAACAATGACCATTTTGAACATACAGCACAATAAAGGAGAAATAACATACAAAGAGGGGAATTTACTAAGACTGGAGCATCTGGGCATGGCCACCAATAAGCTTCTAGATGTGATTTTCCAAGTGTAAGTTCACCTTTTGTAACATGTTACATGTTCCAACCATATTTAGATTGGAACATGTAATATGTTCCAGCAGCTGCAGCCTCCCCCCCCCCTTCCCACCCCCCCCCCCCCCCCCAGGCCTTTTCTCCAGGGGTGCAATGCTATCCAGGCTCCAACTAAAAAATAAAAATAAATGCACTTTTTTTTACCTGCAAAAAGGTGAACTTATCCTTTAACAAAACAAGCTGAAACTAGGAGCTGATTGGTAACTATGCACAACTGCTCCAGATTCTAACTGCTACAGTTTCAATAAATTCACCCAGTTTTAAGCATTTTTAAGGGGAATGACAGCCAGAATTTTATTTTCAGGTTTGGATAGCGTTGGGGGAAGGTATAGCTTCGGTTTTAAATGCTGCCTGTGTGCCCACAGAGGATATCTCAGTGTTATTATCCAATTTGGGGACATTTTCTTTCGCTTTTAGTTCTGTCAAATAGAGCAATAACAATTAGGGGAGAGAAGGGGGCAGATGAACTTCACAATCTCCCTTCATCCATTCACAAAACACCAAAAATATGTTTGTGGATTGAAAGAATATGTGTATAAAAAAATATATATTTGTTGGTTTATATAAAGCATTGTTTTAGAGCAGTGGTTTCCAAACTGCAACCCACTGGCTGGATGCATCCCTTTGCTAGCCCCTATCCAGTCCCTGGGGCATAATTCCTGCCATTGACACCAATGATGGGGTACTATTCCTCCAACTGACAACAACAGTGAGTCATAATTCCTGCCACTGACACCAATGATGGGACACTATTTCTCTTACTGACAACAGTGGGGCATTATTCCTGCAACCAGCACCAGTGATGGGGCATTATTCATCCCACTAATACCAATAGTAGAGAACTATTCATCTCACTGATACCAATGATGGGGCACTATGCATTCAACTGATACCAGTGATGTGGCACTATTCATCCGATTGATACCAATGATGGGGCACTATTCATCTCACTGCTACCAATGGTCTTGCGCTATTCATCCCACTGATACCAATAATGGGGCTAAATTCTTCTTACTGATACCAATGGTGATGCATTATTCCTCCTCCTACTGACAACAGGCAATATGTTATTTTTTTTACTCCTGATGACTAAAAAGACTACTAATGTCAGGATTTTCTACTCCCACTGGCCACAGTCCAGTCAAGTACCCTTAAACACTGAAGGACAGCATGCAGGCTCGTTGTTTAAAAAGTTTGGAGACTCCTGTTTATAGTATTCTTCTGTCTATTAATCTTTATAATTCCCACCCCATTTATATTTTTATTGCTTATTTGTGGAATGGAGGGCTACATCTGTCTCACACCATATATTATTGAAGTAAGGTACCATTGCTAGGAAGTAAAGTATAAAGTTCGATGTAAAACATATTTAGGAAAGTGAGTATGAATTATCGATTTACAAAAATCATATTGATATATTATTCAGACCTTTAGGACAGTCATAGGTGAGCACGGCCTATTGCATTAGGGTGTGCACCCCAAAGCTCAAACACATGGCGTGTGTATGTGTGTGTGTGTGTGTGTGTGTATATATTTTGGCAGAGAGTTGCCCTGCCAGGGCCTAAAAAGAGATTATAACCCAGAATTCTCAATGTGGCAGGTTGAGGGGCTCCAAGGAGCTTGTGTCATGGAGAGGAAACTGGCCTTTCAGTTTCCTTAGTGTTTTCCAAAATCCAATTGGGGACCTGGAGCCTGGAGAATTCTAAGTGATTTGGGTGGGAGGAAATCTCCGATCCTGGGTCCAAGTATTCCAAACAGCCAGCAAACGAATTGGTCAGGGGTGTGCTGGGCTTTTAGTAATGACCTGACCCATGATTCTGACAGGAGGACTGGCCCAGAAGTCAGGAAAGCTCCACCTAGCAGAAAGGTGGGAGCCAGTGCAGCAAGAGGCTGCTAGCTGTGTGCCCTGAGTTGGTGAGCAACCAGTCTGTGGGAGACAGATCAAAGGCCAAGAGTAAGGCCTGAGCAGGTGTACTGCAAGTGCAAGCCAGAAAGGCTGAGTGACCGTTTGTTTTGGAGCAAGAGTGAAATGCTGAAAACCCCTGCGAGGGAACCCTGTTATTTTTTGTTTACTAATCTTTCTTTTAATAAAAATGGTCAAGAAAAGCCCTTAAAAAGAAGAATAGCGAGTGGTGGTGTCCTTAAAAGCTCTACATTTGATGCTAGTTCTCACAATATATTACATAGTTACATAGTAGGCGAGGCTGAAAAAAGACACAAATCCATCAAGTCTAACCTATGTGTGTGATTTTTTGTCAGTATTACATTTTATATCCCTGTATGTTGTGGTCGTTCAGGTGCTTATCTAATAGTTTTTTGAAATTATCAATGATCACCGCGGAAACCACTGCCTGTGGAAGAAAATTCCACATCCTAACCGCTCTTACAGTAAAGAACCCTCTACGCAGTTTAGGGCTAAACCGTTTTTCTTCTAATTTTAGTGAATGGCTGCATGTCTTATTAAATTCCCTTTTCGCGGAAAGGTTTTATCCCTATTGTGGGGTCACCAGTACGGTATTTGTACATTGAAATAATATCCCCTCTCAAGCGTCTCCTCTCCAGAGAGAACAAGTTCTCTTAACCTTTCCTCATAATCTAAGATCCTCCAGTCCCTTTATTTGTTTTGTTGCCCTTCTCTGGACTCTCTCCAATTCCAGCACATTCTTCCTGAGGACTGGTGCCCAGAACTTGACAGCATACTTCAGGTGCAGCCAGACCAGTGTCTTGTAGAGTAGGATAATTATTGTTTCATCTCTGGAGTTAATCTCCTTTTTAATGCATGCCAATGTACTTAAAGAATTTCTTGTTGCATTCTTTGTAAAGTTGGAATGCTGTTGATGATCCCTCAGCCTTGTATTTTTTGTAGGCCTTCTCCTTTGCTTTTATATGCATTTTTATGTTTAAGTTAAGCCACTCAGGACTTTTATTAGCTCTTTTAAATGTATTTCCCATTGGGATGCACTAGCTAATGCCCTTATTTAATATGCTCTTAAAGCATACCCATTTTCCTCCGTGTTCTTTGTTCCTAAGATTTAATCCCAATTAGTATCTTCTAGCAAGGATCATAGTTTAGGGAAGCTGGCTCTTTTGAAATTCAGTTTCTTTGTATTCCCCTTATGTTTCCTATTTGTGTGATTTATACTGAAATTAATTGACCTGTGATCGCTGTTTCCTAAATTGCCCCGTATTTCCATATCCGTGATGAGGTCTATATTGTTGGTAATCAGTAGGTCTAGTAACACTTTGTTTCTAGTTTTTTTTTGTTTTTTTTTTATAAATCTGTTTATTGTGATATATGTCACAAACATACAAAAAAACTAACAAAAAACAAAACAATTATGCAATCGCACACTAGGCAATGCATAACTGACAAGATAAGTGTCATGGACATACTACTTCCAGACCTGCAACAGGGCTCAGGCGCATTCCCACCAACAGGTCCCCAGTAGCGAACAGGCGTGCGCCAGTGCGCCGATCGCTGAAATCGCACACGCACACAGTTACGCGGCTTTGGCGCCCAGTGGCCTTTAAGAGGGGCTTCCACCATTCAGCTCTTGCTGTCTGATCTGCAGCTTCACCTGTGACCTGTTCCTGTAATCTGCATCTGATCACCTTCCGACCTGGCTCTCTGACTACGCTGCTGTCTCCAATCCTGAACCTTGGCTTTCCTTGACCCTGATCCTGTTTACCTGCCTGCCTGATCTCCTGCTACCAGAACCAGCCTGAACTTGACCATTCCTTGCCTGCCGATTCTGTTGAACTGATCCGCTGTGTATGACCCGGCTTGTCTGACCTTACTTCTGCCTGCTGTGCGCACCCACATGCGCTTGCTCCTTCTTGGTGCACCTGCAGCCTGCTGACCTGCATCCAGCTCACCTGCACCTTGCTGACCTGCATCCAGCTCACCTGCACCTTGCTGACCTGCATTCAGCTCACCTGCACCCTGCTGACCTGCATTCAGCTTACCTGCAGCCTTCTGACCTGCATCCAGCTCACCTGCACCCTGCTGACTTGCATCCAGGTTACCTGCACCCGGCACTCCAGCCAGTTCCAGTGCCTCCCAGTGGACATCATCTCCAGTTCCAGAGAATCCATCAGGCACTTATACCCCACTGTGCTCCTATGGTCACTGTCCTCAACTCCAGTGACCTGGGAACCAGGGCTGTACGAGAGGTCTCCCTCTGCACGTCAGGCTCACATACAAGGTACGTGTCAGTATCAGACAGCCATGCCTGAGCCTGCAAGAGGGACCTCCGCTACTGATGAACTCGGCCAATTGCTCTCTGTCCTCACTCAAGAGGTGAAATCCCTCCAGGACAGCTATGAACACCTTGAGAGACAAGTGCAGTCCCGGACAAGTATTACAAACCTTCCTTCCAGCGGGTTGTCCTCAGAGGCTTCCCCCGCACTCCCTGTAATGATGTTACCTCCTGAACCTAGGGTCCCAATTCCGGAGAAGTTTTCTGGGGATCGAAGCAAGTTTCGGACTTTCTGCAATGCATGTGAGCTGTACTTTTCCTTACTACCCTTAACCTTTTCGCGGAAAAAACACCAAGGTGGGGTTTGTGGTCTCACTTCTGCTGGGAGAACCACAAGCCTGGGCTCATCACCTGCTGGAAGAACACCATGTTTCTCTGGACTCTTTGCCATCCTTCTTCGACCCAATGTCACTCTTATATGATGACCCCCAACGAACTTCCACTGCCGAAGCTGCTCTTAGCACGCTTAGCATGAAGCTGCTCTTAGCAAGGCCGCAGAGAGGTCGAAGACTATATTACAGACTTTAGGCGCTGGATACCCAGTGGAATCATGCAGCTTTACGGCACCAGTTTCGCCTGGGCTTGTCAGAAGAATTAAAGGATGAACTGGCTCGGGTACCAAATTCCCTGGAATCCTTGATTACCCTAACTATCCAGATAGACCGTCATCTTCGGGAACGCAGGATGGAGAGGGTGACCCAGCAGACTCAACCAACTTGGATGTTACCCCAAGTGCCTACCACCTCTCGTCCTGTTCCCCTCAGACCAGTCCCAGTAAATCCTGCACCAACCAAACTAATACCGGACTTTCATAAATCTGGGCAGGTCGGACTAATGAGACCCGCATTGTCCACCGAGAAACGTTTACGTCGACAACAGCTCAACCTTTGTTTGTACTGCGGGAGAACTGGCCATTATGTACATTCATGTCCTGCCAAATATCGTAGATCTTCACCCATCCCATCACACAGTCACCCAGCTCCCTCTACGCACCTGGCTATTCCCATCACCCTTCAGTTTTCCGGAAAGACTGTGTCTGTTAATGCAATAATAGACTCTGGTGCATGCAGTTGTTTTATTGATTTGAACTTTGCCAACCAACAACGCATTCCACTCCAGCACAGGGCTCAAGGACTTTGCGTTTTCTTGGAGGATGGGTCCCGTATTAAATCTCGCCAGGTGATTCAAGAGACTCCCCATTGCCTGTAGTTACTGTCTCAAACCACAAGGAACTGCCTAAGTTTGATGCAATTGCTTCCCCTCTGTTCCCGGTCATCTTGGGTCTACCGTGGCTTCAGGCCCACAACCCGCAAATTTACTGGGGCTCTGGAGAAATCAACTTTCAGTCCCTCTACTGTCAAGGACACTGTCTGCCCCTACCTCCCAAGATATCTGGCCCTTTGCTGTGCCTGGAAGCTGACTCAGAATTACGCTCAGCGGTACCTGAACAGTACCACGAGTTCTTAGACGTTTTTAGTAAACGAGGGGCAGAGACACTGTCTGAGCGGAGTTTTTAAAGGAATATGTTGACGAAAACCTTCAGAGGGGGTTCATCCGGCCATCCACCTCTCCGGCTGGGGCAGGGATCTTTTTTGTGGAGAAGAAGGACCACTCATTGTGTCCTTGTGTGGACTACCGGGAGCTGAACAAGGTCACGGTCAAGAACCGATATACCTTACCCCTGGTGCCTGAGCTTTTCCAAAGACAAAGAACTACTGTGGTGTTCACCAAACTCGATCTTTGTAGGGCCTACAATTTGGTTCGCATTCGTGCAGGGGACGAGTGGAAAACGGCCTTCCATACCAGGTTTGGCCACTACGAATACCTAGTAATGCCCTTTGGCCTGTGTAATGCCCCTGCTACCTTCTAGCACCTGATAAATTATATCTTCAGAGACTATCTGGACATCTTCGTCATAACTTAGTTAGACGATATCCTGATCTTTTCCTCATCCTTGGATCAGCACCGGAAACACGTCAAGATTGAATCTGCCGACTCCGTCAGCATGGGCTATACGCCAAACCAGAAAAATGCGAGTTCGAGCGGCAGAGTATCCAATTCCTGGGCCTGGTAATTTCCACAGAGGGGTTCAAGATGGACCCACAAAAGGTCACAGCTATCCTAGACTGGCCTGCACCCTCAGATAAGAAGGGGGTGCAATGTTTTGTTGGCTTCGCCAATTTTTACAGAGAGTTTATCAAAGGATTTTCTGCAATTATCTCCCCGATCACTCAGCTAACAAAACAAAACGTCCGATTCCAGTGGAATCCCCAGGCTCAAGCCGCCTTTTCTACCCTAAAGGGACTGACACGTACCTCATATGTGAGCCTGACGTGCAGAGGAAGACCTCTCGTACAGCCCTGGTTCCCAGATCACTGGAGTTGAGCACAGTGACCGTAGGAGCACAGCGGGGCATGAGAGCTTGGTGGATTCTCTGGAACTGGAGATGATGTCCACTGGGAGACACTGGAACTGGCTGGAGTGCCGGGTGCAGGTAAGCTGGATACAAGTCAGCAGGTAAGCTGGATGCAGGTCAGCAGGCTGCAGGTAAGCTGGATGCAGGTCAGCAGGCTGCAGGTAAGCTGGATGCAGGTCAGCAGGCTGCAGGTAAGCTGGATGCAGATCAGCAGGATGCAGGTAAGCTGGATGCAGGTCAGCAGGATGCAGGTAAGCTGGATGCAGGTCAGCAGGGTGCACACAGCAGGCAGAAGCAAGGTCAGACAAGCCGGGTCATACACAGTGGATCAGTTCAACAGAATCGGCAGGCAAGGAATAGTCAAGTTCGGGCTGGTTTCTGGTAACAGGAGATCAGACAGGCAGGTAAACAGAATCAGAGTCAGGGAAAGCCAAGGTTCAGGATTGGAGACAGCAGCGTGGTCAGAGAGCCAGGTCAGGTGATCGGATGCTGATTACAGGAACAGGTCACAGGTGAAGCTGCAGATCAAACAGCAAGAGCTGAATGGTGGAAGCCCCTCTTAAAGGCCACTGGGCGCCAAAGCCAAATCACTGTGCGTGCGATCTCTGCGATCGGCACATGCGCATTGGCGCACGCCTGTTCGTTACTGGGAACCTGTTGGTGGGGATGGGCCTGAGCCCTGTTGCAGGTCTGGAAGTAGTATGTCCATGACATTGCCCCCCCTTAAGGGCAACCTCCGGGTGCCCAAAAGAGCTCTTTTCTGAGGATGTCTGTGGAAGAAGGCCTGGATCAGTTCTTGAGCATGCACATTTTGCTTAGGTTCCCATGAGTTCTCCTCTGGTCCATAACCTTTCCATTTGATTAAAAATTGAATTTGGTTACCTCTCCTCCTGCAGTCTACGACAGCCTCCACCTCATACTCCTCGTCCTTATTAATAATAACGGGTCCGGGTGGCCCCGTTCCTCTGTCTGGGAAAGGGTCAGGTACTGTGGGTTTAAGCAGAGACACGTGAAACACCGGGTGCACTTTGAGCGACAGGGTAAGTTCATAAGAGATCTCATTCAATTTCCTTTTAACTGGGAAAGGGCCAATGAATCTGGGTGCCAGCTTCTTTGAAGGGCAAGCCATCTTGAGTGCTGTGTACTGCTGGAACAGGAGATTCTGGAGTAATGTTAGGCAGGAAGACAGGATGGAACCCATAGTTCGCAAAGAACGGGGACTGACCTGTGGCTGAATGGCTGGCATTGTTGAAAGCAATGTTGGTTGGTACCCCGTGCAGCCTTACGATCTCCCTGACGAACACCCGGGCGGTTTCCAAAGCAGACGGTGTACTCTTTAGGGGTATGAAGTGGGTCATCTTAGACAGACGGTCAACCACTACAAAGATAGCTGTATGTCCTTCAGAAGGGGGCAGTTCCACTACAAAGTCCATGGCAATCATGCTCCAGGGTCTGTCAGGAATTGGTAGTGGTCTGAGGAGGCCCCAGGACTTGGTCCTGGCAGACTTGCTTTGGGTACAGATGACACATGACTTAACATAGTCCTTGCAATCTTCCTCAAGCTTCGGCCACCAAAACATGCGCTGGATTAGTTCTCGAGTCTTGTGAACCCCAAAATGTCCGGCCAGCGGGTGGTCGTGACACAGGCTCAACACTTCTGTCCGGCAAATTTCTGGCACAAAAATTTTGCTGTCCTTCCAAAGCATCCCATCCCTGGGTATCAAGATTGATCCTGGAGGACCGGACACCCCCTCTGAGGCTTGTTTTAGACCGGACATCAGGTCTGTCTGGAAAAGCAGAAAGTTGCCCTCAGATAAGATGGTGTCCGGAACTTAAGTTTCTTTGGGGTCATCGTACATCCGAGAGAGAGCGTCAGGCTTGATGTTCTTTGATCCTGGTCTGTAGGTGATGTGAAATGAAAATCTGGAAAAGAATAACGCCCATCGTGCCTGATGTGGCTTCAAACGTTTGGCAGTTCGTAAATATTCCAGATTTTTATGGTCCGTGCAGATAAGTATGGGATGTGCCGCTCCCTCTAGCAGGTATCGCCATTCTTCGAGTGCAGCTTTAATGGCCAAAAGTTCACGGTCCCCCACATCGTAATTCTTCTCTGCAGGCGAAAGCTTCCGAGAGAAGAAAGCTATGGGGTGCATGAGATCCTTGAGTCCTTGGCGCTGAGAAATAACTGCCCCCACAGCTGTTTCTGAGGCATCAACCTCGAGTAGGTAAGGAAGAGAGGGATCCGGATGGCTCAAGATGGGGGCAGAGGTAAAGAGTCCCTTTAGGGTAGAAAAGGCAGCTTGAGGGGGCGTGGCCGACTGGCGAACGGGAAAGACGTGCTCCGGAGCAGCTCCGCTTGGCCTACTGCTATCCACGGCCATCCGGAGGTTTCTGGAGACAGGAGAGCATAGAAACTCTCCACAGCCATCCCCAATAGACAGATGCTTAGTTCCCAGAGGGAATTACTGCGGATTAAGGCAGCATTGGAGTCCTCGGGCCCGAGGCCGGGCCTGCAACTGTGACGGACTGCCGCCATCTTGAGGCCTACTGTGCCTCCTTCACTCCCGACCTACAGTGCCGTGATCCGTGGGCGGAGAGGGAGCGGATCGACACACAAAAAGGCCGGCCATCCCTGGGAAGGTGAGAGGGACTAAACGGTCGGAACAAGGATCACGGAGGGAGCTTCCAGAGGGCCGCGGCCGCCGCCATATTGAGGCCTACTGTGCCTCTTGCATCCCCGACCTCCGGTTCCGCGATCTGCAGACGGAGGGACAGCGGACCATCGCACGAAGAGGCCGGGCATCACTGGGAAGGTGCTGCAGGGTGAGGGGGCCCGAACGGACATCAGACAGTGCACAGAGGCTGTTCCTGGAGGACAGCGGCCACCGCCATCTTGAGGCATACTAGCCTGGGCAGAGCCTCCAGACTCAGGTACTGTACTCCCTTACAGCAGCGCCGCTCTCCCTGCACCACAATCTGGGTCCTGAGGGTCTCTCACTGCCTTCCTGGAGTCATTACCTGGGCTTCTGCTTCTCCCCTCCAGACCCCCCCCCTCACCCCTTTGGAGATTGGGCCCAGTTAGAGAGAACCTAAGCATGGATGGCTGAGGACACCCATCCCTGAGTACCGTGCCACCCCGACAGTGCAGGCTATGTATACAGCATAGCGCACCCGAGACCTACATGGCGACATCTGGCTCACACTCCTCAGAGCTCTCTGACCCTTATCAAGGCACCATACAGAGATATCTCCTTAGAACAGCGCCCGTCGATCCTCGGACACCCAAAGACAAGATGGCGCCTGGCCGTACCACAGGAAAGACCAAACCTCCACTTACCACTTCAGCCGGCACGGTGGAAGACAACAATACGAGACTCAAAGAATCCGGAGGAGAACCCTCAGCCTCATCGGTGAGCTTAATCGCACCGCTAGACACAGGCGCTAGGGAATCTCAGTCAGCCACACATCCCCTGTCAGGAGAGCCCATCAGAATGGAAGCTACAGCCCTCCTTTCTGCCTTCAGAATGGATTTTGAATCATGGGCAAGCAAAATGGAAGATTCCCTTCACGTGGAGCTAAATGCTCTTAGACAGCAAGTCACAGCAAATGAGGAAGCAGTGTCAGTCTTAACCACGGCTCAAGATGACCATGAAGCATGTATAACAGCACTTGAAACCTCAAACATGACACACCTCCGTCGCCTACACCAACAGCAACTCCGCATAGAAGACAGCGAAAATCGCAGTCGCCGAAATAACATTAGACTGCAAGGCATACCGGAGGCAACATCTGGAGCAGAGTTGAGACCCACTGTCATAGCTATCCTCAATAAAGTATTGGGGAGAGAGGCAACATCACCAATTGAAATAGACTGTGTTCACAGAGTGGGAGGTCCAGAGGGGACACAAGATGGTCGCCCCCGAGATGTTCTTTGTCGGGTCCACTATTTCACCTTGAAGGAAGAGGTCATGCGAAAGGCATGGAGCCTGAGCTCAGTAGACTTTTTTGGAGCCCCTATACACCTGTACCCGGACCTGTCTTGCAATACGCTGTACATGTGTCGAGTGGTACGTCCTCTCCTCGACCTTATACGACAAGCCGGAGCTTCATACACATGGGGTCACCCCTTCAGCATCAAGGTGACCAGAGGAGCAAGCAGGTTCACGCTATCAGACCCAGATCAACTGCCGGACTTTTTCCTCTTTCTCGAGCAAGAACCGGTAGATGTCTTAAACTGGCTGGATCCTCCAGAAGATCGAGTACGACAGATGGAACTTGGCTCACTACCACAGCGCCGTAGACGTCCTAGGTCTAGATCAGCCTCATCCCGCCCCGGGATAAGGGGACCTACCTCCTCAGAAGATTGATACATCAGCTTACTGGGGACTGATGTCTTGTATTGCCTTAACCTGTCTCCCATACTACAGAGAGGTCCTGGTAGTATTGCCATATTTCTGAAGTCCTGTTATCGCTATGATCCTCAGAATGTGCCTTTCCTCATCATTAAAGCCAGAGCTCTCTAGTAATCTTGGAAAGTGGGTCTGTAAGTAAAAGACTTGGAAATACTAGCTCTTTCCCTGCTCTTTGCCGATTTAATAGCTGGCTGGGGTTCGGGAGAGAGCATAGGTAATAGCCACTCTGTGATCCTCAATGTGACGGGCGCCAGGTAATGCCAACGTATATATAAATGTTTTTTCTTTCTCTGTGTTTTTGTCCCATTACAAACTGTTTTCTCTCAGGCTCCCTTATGTTGTATGTGCTGGGGGTTTGTGGTGGGAGTGGGGGATACCACTCTGAGGAGCCTTGACCACAGGCTTTATTTAATCTCTGCTTTGTGAGCTACAGGACTAAAGTTGCCACCTACAGGGTGGTTGGTGGCGTTCGTGAGCGGATCCTCCGCTCCCCCCTGCCCTCTGTATATGTATATGGTGGGTTTGGCTACATAATCTCTCTAAACACAGGAACTAATATAAGTGTTCTAGTTATGTACCCCCGGGTTAACTACCTGAATCTTATTCCCAAATTTAGTGGGCTGTTCCCAACTGTTATCATTAAAAGTAGTTCATAGGAATGGGTTTCTATTATTTTGGTGAATTGGTAAAGACAAACGCATCCACAAGTCTTGACACACTGGCCTTATATATCTGATGAGATTTAGGAATAGAGGCTATGTATCAGAAAGGGAATAACAAACATAGCAAGGCTTAGTTTACTGACCCTCACCCCACCCATGTTCTTCCATGCTGCAGTGGGAGTTATTTCAATCCCACCCAGAAGGTACTGTCATTATTGCTATAGGAAAAAGTAGTCGCTTGCTTCACAAGCGGCTCAAACGTTAAATGTGCAACACATAATTTTTATACGCCTGATTCGCTGTCGGGACCACGGCTCAGGTCCTTTCATCTCGACCTCTCCCCCACGATAGGACGGGCACTGTTTGTGCCTAGCGCGTGATATTTCACGCAGTGTTTTGCGTTAGCAGACACATTAGTCTCTCAGACACATATTTTTAGGTGTCTTTTCTTTTACGTTTTACTTCCGAACCCCCTTTTTTTTTTTTTTCTTTTATATAACCTATAGCATTCCAGCATGGCTCACACGGTGACCTCACACCCACAGGTGAAATTTTGTTCATATAATGTAAATGGGCTCAACATCGCTTCAAAACGTGGACAAATTCTATATCAGGTGCACAAAAGACAGGTTAACGTGCTTCTGCTGCAGGAGACCCACTTCCAGTCTGGCTCCACCCCTTCCTGCTCCAGCAGATACTTCAATAGATGGATCCACAGTACCAACCCGACACAAAAATCTAGGGGAGTATCTATTGCATTCCACAAAACACTCCCTATTGAATTGCTTGACCATATGACAGACCCACAGGGCAGATACGTCTTTGTAAAGATATCCCTTTGGGGGACTAAGTTTACAATAGCCAATATTTATTTACCTAACACGCATCAAGTCCCATCAGCCTTGCAGTATCTAAAGACTCTGACAGGTTTTGCTGAGGGCAAACTCATACTTGGAGGGGACTTTAATACACCCCTGGATCAGTTATTTGATTCTTCAACACCCCGTTCCTCTGTTTCCTTTCCAAAATTGCGGGCTCTAAAACGTGCCATGTATAACATGCATCTTGTTGATGTATGGCGGATACTATATCCTGACTATCGAAACTACACTCATTTCTCCAGCGTGCATCACTCTTACAGCCGTATAGATTACTTCTTAATAGACCACGGCTGTTTAGACTGGTCCCCAAAATGTGACATAGATCCTATGGTTTGGTCTGGCCACTCACCAATAACCCTGACGCTTGAGGTCCCTTCTACCCCAATAAAAGAATGGACATGGAGGTTAAATGACTCAATACTAACTGAACCAGGCTCCGATACACAGATAGCAGAGACTATAATAAACTTTTTTGCGGACCACGCCTCTGACGACACTTCACCACCGATTCAATGGGAGGCATTAAAGGCGGTCTTGCGGGATAAATTTATCCAATTGGGCACTCGTTTGAAAAAGAACGCTCAGCTGCAATAACTACGGCGGTTCACAAACTTAAAATGCTTGAGACTACTCATAAGCGTTCCCCCACGGCGGAGGTGCTTGCAGAGGTTTCTACCGCTTGCACTCAGCTTAAGGAACTATACGAAGCATCAGCACGTACATTTGCGAACAAACTAGCTTTTCACCAATACAAATTCAAGAATAAATGTGGTAGATCGCTAGCTCGCACCTTACATTCCAAACAACCAAACACTTTACTACCTCACATTCAAGACAGGACCGGGAAAACTGTCTCAGCGCCAGCCGAGATGGGACAGGTATTCCGAGACTTCTACCAATCCCTATATAACATACCTTCAGTAAGCCCCAATGAATCTACCTCCATCACAGCGGAAACACAGGCCGCATATATTGCGCAAATTGCACTTCCTACCTTAGATGATGCAACGATAGAGGACCTTGAGGATCCGATATCGGAAGATGAGGTCGCCCGTGCCATTACATCTACCCCATCTGGAAAAAGCCCGGGCCCTGATGGCTTCACTCCAAAATTCTACAAACAATTTGCTCCCCTCCTTACCCCCTTCTTAACGAAAGTGTTTAACTCCATATCTGAGAGCTCAGTATTCCCGCCGCAAACACTAGAGGCTCATATCACCCTTATTCCAAAACCAGACGAAGACCTGACTATTTGTGCTAATTACGACCCATATCGCTGATAGGAGTAGATCTAAAGATGTACGCGAGGGTGCTAGCTAATAGACTACAACCATTATTACCCCGTTTAATACACCTAGATCAGGTGGGCTTTGTGAGTGGAAGAGAGGCGAGGGATAACACCCTGAAAACACTTCTCATTACAGATTATGCTCGGACACATAATGTCCCATTGTGCCTCCTCACGGTGGACGCAGAGAAGGCGTTTGACCGTGTTGATTGGCAATTCCTTCGCCTCTCACTACAGCAGGTAGGCCTAGGCTGAAACATGATTTCCAGAATAATGTCCCTCTATACAACGCCCTCCGCTAGGATTACACTAAACGGTTCCCTCTCTCCAAAATTCACTATCCACAATGGAACGAGACAGGGGTGCCCCTTGTCCCCCATTCTCTATGTTCTGGTTATGGAACACTTGGCCATTGCCATTAGAAACAATACGGCTATTCATGGTGTTAATGTAGGCCCTATACATACCAAAATGGCCTTATTTGCAGATGACCTGCTCATGTTTGTCACCCAACCGCAAGTTTCCCTGCCTGCTATTATGCAAGAATTTAGGAGATATGGAGATGTTAGTAACTTTAAAGTTAATCATAGTAAGTCAGAAATTCTCAACATTTCACTTTCAAAAGCGGCTCGCCAACAGCTCTCATCCTCCTTCCCTTTTAAGACAAGCTCTACTACTATTCGGTATCTGGGAATCCATATTCCAACAGACGCATCCCAACTATTTTCCAGTAACTTTACCCCTCTACTTCTCAGAGCACAAACAGATCTGGCTTCATACGCGTCTAAACAGCTCTCTTGGTTGGGAAGGATAAATGTTTTGAAGATGGATGTTCTCCCTAGATTCCTATATCTCTTTCAAACCATCCCCATATATATTCCCATTTCGTTCTTTCAAAAGCTTCGACAGATTTTTTCCAAATTCATATGGAAGGGAAACCGCTCCAGGATAAAATACGACACGATGACTCTCCCGAAGGCCCAGGGGGGAGCGGGGGTCCCGGATGCTTCTACGTATCACAAGGCGGCGGTACTCACACGTATAGTAGACTGGTTTCACCACTCCTCCTCCAAGCTATGGGTCCAATTGGAGGGACATCTCAATGAGGGTGACCTTTGCGCCCTGCCGTGGACTACTACGGCGCAGCGTAAGGATAATTCATTCTCTACTGCTCTTACTCGGCAAACCCTTCGGGTCTGGGACTACCTGACTTTAACTGGTAAACTATCTAAACCTCAGGGCCCAATGACCCCTCTCTTTGGAACTCCAGCCTTCCCCCCGGCAGTACACAGTAACAGATTTGGACCATGGAATAGGGATAGTCATAGACGCTTAGCGCAGGTTTTACGAGCTGACCCATCTCTGAGAACAGACATACCCCCCAGATGAGCAGAGGGCCCCCAACAATGTGGATACAGAGGGGTCAATTAATGTCATATGTACGTACTTTCTCCTCCATCTCTGAGATCTTAGCTGACCCATCAGACTTTGACGAGCTACTTTTACAATCAGACCCGCCCGCCCACGTAGTATCATTGCTTTATTCCATACTACTAAACATCTCTGCCCCAGACCTTCCAACATACACGCATAAATGGGAAATAGATCTACAACACTCCATCTCCCCTGCTGACTGGCAAAAAAGCTTTATCCTGACGCATAGGATTTCCTTAGCGACTAAGTCCCAAGAAAAAGGATTTAAGCTACTAGCGAGGTGGTACAGATGCCCAGCGACTATCCAACGGTATAATCCATCCTTGTCAGATACCTGCTGGCGGTGCATGTCCTCTAAAGAGACAATGCTCCACATCTGGTGGGAATGTCCTCCAATCAGGAAACTTTGGCAAAAGGTCTTCGATTTATACAGCAGGCTGATGGCGACCGCAAATAAACCTACTCCAGAGAAAGCCCTACTATCTATGCTTCCAGGCCCCCTCAAAACGATTAAAAAAGATATATTGCGCCACTTTTTAGCCGCAGTCAGGACAGTGATTCCCCGCCACTGGAGAACAACAGAGGTACCTTCTTTGGGTGACTGGGCTGTGGAGGTGGACCAGATTAGAGATCTGGAGCATCTGTTGGCGCAGGAAATGGGGAAGGAGGAACAATTTTCCATCACCTGGACTGCGTGGGCAATGTTTCGTTATTCCGACGACTTTTCTGTATGGGTCAGGGATGCCCCACTACCATCTACTGGCTAGCCATGCTGGGATGCTCCCAACTTTCTTCATCATTCTTTACCTGTTCTCACAGAGTTCTTCTCGTCCCTCTATCCACTCATTCCCCTCTATGTTTTGAACTAGTTTTCTCAGCTTATGAACAAAGTCCATATACCCAGATTAGGCTAACAACATCAATACTTTGTATAAGTGAGCAAAAAAGGCCCCGACAGCTTATCATGTAGGGGGAGATCCCTCTGATAACACTAATACACCAAATCATAAGAGTAAACATATGTTGGATCCCACTCATACAACATACTTCCCATATGTATAAAGACCTTTGTTTACATTGTGATATTTCGTTGTTTAATCAGAGACTTTATGTCAAACTATATACAGCTGTTCATATATGGTATAGTTTTATAACAGTGTTTGCTTTTTTTTTTTTACATAATACATGTAACCACGGGATGTAAGAGTACAATGTAGCAAACTTTTTCTCTCTGTTATATATCCTTTTGTATAATGTTTTTCTCCTTTTCTGAAATAAACTAAGATTGAAAAGAAAAGAAAAGGCAGCTTGAGCCTGGGGATTCCACTGGAATCGGACGTTTTGTCTTGTTAGCTGGGTGATCGAAGAGATAATTGCAGAAAATCATTTGATGAACCTTCTGTAAAAATTGGCGAAGCCAACAAAACGTTGCACCCCCTTTTTATCTCAGGGTGCAGGCCAGTCCAGAACAGCTGTGACTTTTTGTGGGTCCATCTTGAACCCTTCTGTGGAAATTACCAGGCCCAGAAATTGGATACTCTGCCGCACGAATTCGCATTTTTCTGGTTTGGCGTATAAGCCATGCTGACGGAGTCGGCAGAGTACCATCTTGACGTGTTTCCGGTGCTGATCCAAGGATGAGGAAAAGATCAGGATATCGTCTAAGTAGTAAGTATGACGAAAATGTCCAGATAGTCTCTAAAGATATCATTTATCAGGTGCTGGAAGGTAGCAGGGACATTACACAGGCCGAAGGGCATCACCAGATATTTCTAATGGCCAAACCTGGTACGGAAGGCCGTTTTCCACTCGTCCCCTGCACGAATGCGAACCAAAGTGTAGGCCCCACGAAGATCGAGTTTGGTGAACACAACAGTAGTTTTTAATCTTTGAAAAAGCTCAGGTATCAGGGGTAAGGTATATCGGTTCTTGACCGTGACCTTGTTCAGCTCCCGGTAGTCCACACAAGGACGCAATGAGTGGTCCTTCTTCTCCACAAAAAAGATCCCTGCCCCAGCTGGAGAGGTGGATGGCCGGATGAACCCCCTCTTAAGGCTTTCGTCAACATATTCCTTTAAAACCTCCAACTCCCGTTCAGACAGAGGGAAAATTGGCCCAAAGGGGATTTCAGCTCCGGGCAGTAACTCAATCGGGCAATCGTAGGAACGATGAGGAGGAAGTGTCTCTGCCCCTCGTTTACTAAAAACGTCTAAGAACTCGTGATACTGTTCAGGTACTGCTGAGCGTAATTCTGAGTCAGCTTCCAGGCACAGCAAAGGACCAGATATCTTGGAAGGTAAGGGCAGACAATGTTCTTGACAGTAGAGGGACTGAAACCTGATTTCTCCGGAGCCCCAGTCAATTTGCGGGTTGTGGGCCTGAAGCCACGGTAGACCCAAGATGATCGGGAACAGAGGGGAAGCAATAGCATCAAACTTAAGCAGTTCCTTGTGGTTCGAGACAGTAATTACAGGCAGTGGGGGAGTCTCTTGAGTCACCTGGCCAGATTTAATACGGGATCCATCTGCCAAGAAAACAGAAAGTCCTTGAGCCCTGTGCTGGAGTGGAATGTGTTGTTGGTTGGCAAAGTTCAAATCAATAAAACAACTGCATGCACCAGAGTCTATTATTGCAGTAACAGACACAGTCTTTCCAGAAAACTGAAGGGTGATGGGAATAGCCAGGTGAGTAGAGAGAGCTGGGTGACTGTGTGGTGGGATGGATGAAGATCTACGGTACTTGGCAGGACACGAATGTACATAATTCCCCGCAGTACAAACACAGGTTGAGCTGTTGCCGACGTAGACGTTCCTCGGCAGACAATGCGGGTCTCATTAGTCCGACCTGCCCAGATTTCTGAAAGTCCGGTGTTAGTTTGGTTGGTGCAGGATTAACTGGGACCGGTCTAAGGGGAACAGGACGAGAGGTCGTAGGCACTTGGGGTAACATCCAAGTTGGTTGAGTCTGCTGGGTCACCCTTTCCATCCTGCGTTCCCGAAGACGACGGTCTATCTGAATAGTTAGGGTCATCAAGGATTCCAGGGAATTTGGTACACCGACCCGAGCCAGTTCATCCTTTAGTCCTTCTGACAAGCCTAGGCGAAACTGGTGCCGTAAAGCTGCATGGTTCCACTGAGTATCCGCGCTCCAGCGTCTAAAGTCCATTATATAATCTTCGGCCACTCTGCGGCCCTGCTGGAGCATGCTAAGAGCAGCTTCGGCAGTGGAAGTTCATTGGGGGTCATCATATAAGAGTGACATTGCGTCGAAGAAGGATGACAAAGAGTCCAGAGAAACATGGTGTTCTTCCAGCAGGTGATGAGCCCAGGCTTGTGGTTCTCCCAGCAGAAGTGAGACAACAAACCCCACCTTGGTGTTTTCCCGCGAAAAGGTTAAGGGTAGTAAGGAAAAGTACAGCTCACATGCATTACGGAAAGTCCGAAACTTGCTTCGATCCCCAGAAAACTTCTCCGGAATTGGGACCCTGGGTTCTGGAGATAACATCATTACAGGGAGTGCGGGGGAAGCCTCTGATGACAACCCACTGGAAGAAAGGTTTGTAATACTCGTCCGGGACTGCACTTGTCTCACCAGGTGTTCATAGCTGTCCTGAAGGGATTTCACCTCTTGAGTGAGGACGGAGAGTAATTGGCAGATTTCATCAGTAGCAGAGGTCCCTCTTGCAGGCTCAGGCATGGCTGTTTGATACTGACACGTACCTCGTATGTGAGCCTGACGTGCAGAGGGAGACCTCTCGTACAGCCCTGGTTCCCAGATCACTGGAGTTGAGGACAGTGACCGTAGGAGCACAGCGGGGTATGAGAGCCTGGTGGATTCTCTGGAACTGGAGATGATGTCCACTGGGAGACACTGGAACTGGCTGGAGTGCCGGGTGCAGGTAAGCTGGATACAAGTCAGCATTTAAGCTAAATGCAGGTCAGCAGGCTGCAGGTAAGCTGGATGCAGGTCAGCAGGATGCAGGTAAGCTGGATGCAGGTCAGCAGGATGCAGGTCAGCTGGATGCAGGTCAGCAGGATGCAGGTAAGCTGGATGCAGGTCAGCAGGATGCAGGTAAGCTGGATGCAGGTCAGCAGGGTGCACACAGCAGGCAGAAGCAAGGTCAGACAAGCCGGGTCATACACAGTGGATCAGTTCAACAGAATCGGCAGGCAAGGAATAGTCAAGTTCGGGCTGGTTTCTGGTAACAGGAGATCAGACAGGCAGGTAAACAGAATCAGAGTCAGGGAAAGCCAAGGTTCAGGATTGGAGACAGCAGCGTGGTCAGAGAGCCAGGTCAGGTGATCGGATGCTGATTACAGGAACAGGTCACAGGTGAAGCTGCAGATCAAACAGCAAGAGCTGAATGGTGGAAGCCCCTCTTAAAGGCCATTGGCGCACGCCTGTTCGTTACTGGGAACCTGTTGGTGGGGATGCGCCTGAATCCTGTTGCAGGTCTGGAAGTAGTATTTCCATGACAGGGACTCTTTACCTCTGCCCCCATCTTGAGCCATCCGGATCCTTCTCTTCCTTACCTACTCGAGGTTGATGCCTCAGAAACAGCTGTGGGGGCAATTATTTCTCAGCACCAAGGACTCAAGGATCTCATGCACCCCATAGCTTTCTTCTCCCGGAAGCTTTCGCCTGCCGAGAAGAATTACGATGTGGGTGACCATGAATTTCTGGCCATTAAAGCCGCGCTCAAAGAATGGCAATACCTGCTAGAGGGAGCTGCACATCCCATACTTGTCTACACGGATCATAAAAATCTGGAATATTTACGAACTGCCAAACCTTTGAAGCCGCGCCAAGCACGATGGGCGTTAGTCTTTTCCAGATTTTCATTTCATATCACTTACCGGCCAGGATCAAAGAACATCAAGCCTGACGCTCTCTCTCGGATGTACGATGACCCCAAGGAAACTTCAGTCCCGGACACCATTTTATCTGAGGGCAACTTTCTGCTTTTCCAGACAGACCTGATGTCCGGTCTAAAACAAGCCTCAGAGGGGGTGTCCGATCCTCCAGGATTAACCTTGATACCCAGGGATGGGATGCTTTGGAAGGACAGCAAAATTTTTGTGCCAGAAAGTTGCCAGACAGAAGTACTGAGCCTGTGTCATGACCACCCACTGGACATTTTGGGGTTCACAAGACTTGTGAACTAATCCAGCGCATGTTTTGGTGGCTGAAGCTTGAGGAAGATTGCAAGGACTATGTCAAGTCATGTGTCATCTGTACCCAAAGCAAGTCTGCCAGAACCAAGTCCTGGGGTCTCCTCAGACCACTACCAACTCCTGACAGACCTTGGAGCATGATTGCCATGGACTTTGTAGTGGAACTGCCCCCTTCTGAAGGACATACAGCTATCCTTGTAGTGGTTGACCGTCTGTCTAAGATGACCCACTTCATACCCCTAAAGAGTACGCCGTCTGCTTTGGAAACTGCCCGGGTGTTCTTCAGGGAGATCGTAAGGCTGCACGGGGTACCAACCAACATTGTATCTGACAGGGGAGTCCAGTTCACCTCCCGCTTCTGGAGGCCACTATGCCAAATCCTGAAAATTGAACTTTCCATGTCATCTGCTTTCCACCCCCAGACTAACGAAAATACTGAAAGGATGAACCAAACCCTGGAACAGTACATTCGTTGTTTTACCTCATTTGTCCAAGATGATTGGGTAGCACTTTTGCCTCTAGCAGAATTTGCTTTCAACAATGCCAGCCATTCAGCCATGGTTCAGTCACCATTCTTTGCAAACTATGGGTTCCATCCTGTCTTCCTGCCTAACATTATCCCGGATTCTCCAGTTCCAGCAGTACAAAGCACTGTCGAGTTCCTGGGTCGCAACAACAAGTTGTTGCAAGAAGCTATGGCCAAAGCGCAGGCAACCAACAAGAGGCTTTATGACAGGAAGAGAAGAGGTGAATTACGTCTCCAAACAGGTGATCAGGTGTGGTTATCTACCACCAACCTCAAGATGGCTTGCCCTTCAAAGAAGCTGGCACCCAGATTCATTGGCCCTTCCCCAGTTAAAAGGAAATTGAATGAGGTCTCCTATGAACTTACCTTGCCCGAGTCGCTCATAGTGCACCCAGTGCTTCACATGTCTCTACTTAAACCCACAGTACCTGACCCTTTCCCGGACAGAGGATCGGGGCCACCCAAACCCGTTATTATTAATAGGGATGGGGAGTATGAAGTGGAAGCTGTTGTAAACTGCAGATGAAGAGCTAACCAACTTCAATTTTTAATCAAGTGGAAGGGGTATGGACCAGAGGAGAACTCATGGGAACCTAAGCAAAATGTGCATGCCCATGAACTGATCCAGGCCTTCTTCCGCAGACATCCTCAGAAAAGAGCTCTTTTGGGCAATGTCATGGACATACTACTTCCAGACCTGCAACAGGGCTCAGGCGCATCCCCACCAACAGGTCCCCAGTAGCGAACAGGCGTGCGCCAATGCGCATGTGCGTGCGCAGATCACGGAGATCGTGCGCACAGTGATGTGGCTTTGGTGCCAAGTGGCCTTTAAGAGGGGCTTCCACCGTTCAGCTCTTGCTGTCTGATCTGCAGCTTCACCTGTGACCTGTTCCTGTAATCTGCATCTGATCACCTTCCGACCTGGCTCTCTGACTACGCTGCTGTCTCCAATCCTGAACCTTGGCTTTCCTTAACCCCGATCCTGTTTACCTGCCTGCCTAATCTCCTGCTACCAGAACCAGCCTGAACTTGACCATTCCTTGCCTGCCGATTCTGTTGAACTGATCCGCTGTGTATGACCCAGCTTGTCTGACCTTGCTTCTAACTGCTGTGCGCACCCACGTGCGCTTGCTGCTTCTTGGCGCACCTGCAGCCTGCTGACCTGCATCGAGCTCACCTGCGTTCTGCTGACCTGCATCCAGCTCACCTGCACCCTGCTGACCTGCATCCAGCTTACCTGCAGCCTGCTGACCTGCATCCAGCTCACCTGCACCCTGCTGACCTGCATCCAGCCTACCTGCAGCCTGCTGACCTGCATCCAGCTCATCTGCACCCTGCTGACCTGCATCCAGCTTACCTGCATTCAGCACTCCAGCCAGTTCCAGTGCCTCCCAGTGGACATCATCTCCAGTTCCAGAGAATCCACCAGGCACTCATACCCCACTGTGCTCCTACGGTCACTGTCCTCAACTCCAGTGAGTATTTAGACAGCTTAAGATAACAGGGTTTATTTCATGGCAGAT
The DNA here is from genome assembly GCA_037952925.1 of Lithobates clamitans. Taxonomy (NCBI): domain Eukaryota; kingdom Metazoa; phylum Chordata; class Amphibia; order Anura; family Ranidae; genus Lithobates; species Lithobates clamitans. Next base: position 920,771 of record JBBGZY010001000.1, on the reverse strand, counting down.
GCTGACGAGGGTTCCTCTAGCCATTTACGCCACACTTTGTCATATTTTGTAGGGCAACCTCTATTTATGTACGTATCTTTATACAGAGGGAGATTATTGTTCACTAGTTGTTTCCATTGAGAAAGAGATGGGGAAGAGAGTTTCTTCCACTGCACTGCAATATTTTTCCTAGCGTAAAAAAGGAGCAGTCCAATCAGTGTCCTTTTGGCTACAGTCGGGGCTAAGTTTTCAACTAGGCCCAAGAGACAGACTTCCATGGAGGGTTGTATGGAGACTTCGGCAACCAGCTCAATCAAAGCTAGTACTTCCCCCCGCTTTGTTTCTAGTTGGTGCATTTACCATCTGACCCATGAAATTGTCCTGCAAGACATTTAGGAACTGGCGAGCCTTAGATGAATGCACGGTTCCTTCTACCCAGTCTATGTCTGTATAATTAAAATCCCCCATTATAATGACACTTACCATTCTTGCTGCTAATCCAAATTCTGATAGGAGGTCCACCTCCTCCCTCTGGTTAGGGGGCCTATAGCATACTCCCAGTATTACTTTGCCCTTAGTTTCCTCCCTTTGTAGCTCTACCCATAAGGATTCCACTTCCTCCCTTGCTCCCTTAGTGATGTCATCTCTCACATTCACTTGTACATCATTTTTGATATAGAGGGATACCCCTCCCCCTTTTTTACCCTCTCTATCCCTGCAATATAGGGAATACCCTTGAATGGTTGCCAGCCAATCATGAGAGCTGTTGAACCAAGTCTCTGTAATGCCTACAAAATCTAAATCCTCCTCGTACAACAGTAGCTCTAGTTCTCCCATCTTGTCCGCCAGACTCCTGGAATTGGTGAACATGCCACGTAGTTTAGACCGGTCGCATACTCTGGTCTGGGGTTGCAAATAGGACTTGTTACTGTACTTACCACGGGTTTAGGTGCTTTAGTCAACCTACCACTAATGCCCCCAATACTACCCTCTGGAATATGTTCCGTGCTGACTATCTATTAGGGGTGCGCATCTTCACTCACCTCACGATTCGATTTGATTACGATTATCCCGTCCACAATTCGATTCGGCGATGCATCACGATGCATCATGAATAATACCCAAGTGCCCATGGTTTTCAAGTTTTCATCAAGAAAATTAATTCAAGCAGTCAGAAATTGAAGAAATATATTTATTTGTATCTGCTATTTAAACAAATTACACCAAGTTCCCTGCATATAGCAAAGTCTGAACATGAACAGTGCAGCAGACAACAGTATTTATTTAAAAGAGTACTGTGACATCAAACTGTTGTGTATAATACTACATATATACAGTGCTGGCCTGGTGCAGTATTTTAGGTTTTAATATTTTCTTTTATGAAGAAGTAAACTAAAACTTGTAAACAGTAACACCTACATCTATATAAAACAGAGCACTTCCAGTTATTGACTGGCAAACATCACAGTGAACCTGTAGCACAGTCACACAGTGTGTTACAGAACTTCCTGGTTCACAGTGATGATTGTTTGCCAATACCACCACCACCGCCAGTGAGTCAACACAGATGGATGGCTAGATCAGCGTTATAAGCTCTCGGAGTTGTGTCACCCAGTCACTTTACAGAAAACGTTACCTGCACTCTACCACGATACACCTGTAACTGAAGCCAAGCCAAGCCACCATTAGAGGAAGCCGGAAAATCCTTGACAGAATAAATTGTCAACTAAATCTAAAAACCTTGGACAAATCTTTATGAAATCACAAATATGCAGTTACACATCACAATACCAAAAAAAACCAAACACATCACTGAATCATAATGGTAAAGGGCAGGCCATAGGTCAGGCACCGGGCAATGGCACAGTCACAGTCAGACATGAGGTCAGGTGGTCGGTGTGTGTTTTTGTTTGTGTGTGTATTTGTGTGATCCAATAAAGATTTACTCCAGGTTTTAAGATTTAATTTATTCTTTCAAAGATTTACCTTCCTCTGGTGGCTTGGCGGGCGTCAGTTGTCTTGAATTAAATAAACTTTTAGAATATTTGGCTGAGGGTTAAGTTAGTTGACACCTCCAAACATTGACAATTGATTGACAATACACATCATAATGTCACCCAGTCACTTTACAGAAAATGTTACCTGCACTCTACCACGATACACCTGTAACTGAAGCCAAGCCACGTCACCATTAGAGGAAGCCGGAAAATCCTTGACAGAATAAATCAATAGAAGCTAAAAACCTTGAGCTAAACCATTATGGGATCAGAAATATGCACACACATCAGTGAATTAGAATCATGAGAAAGGGCAGGTCACTGGGCCTGGGCCACAGTCAGGCAGGTAATGGCACAGCCACTCATCAGGTCGGTGTGTGATTTTTCTTTTGTGTGTGTATTTGTGTCATCCAATAAAGATTTACTCCAGGTTTTAAGATTCAGTTTATTCTTTCAAGAATTTGCCTTCCTCTGGTGGCTTGGTGGGCATCAGTTGTCTGGAATTAAATACAATTTTAGAATTTTATTTGGCTGAGGGTTAAGTTGACCCCCCCCCCCCCAAACATTGACATTTGACAATATAGACATCAAGTGTGAAAATTCATTGGACACATTTTTGAAGATTGTGTCCGACACAATCTTCAAAAATAAACCATTCTCCATCACCCCCTAGTGCTAGCAAAGCTTGTTGTCACTCAAGTCGTCAGTCAGTCACTTTACAGAAAACGGTACCTGCACTCTACCACGGTACACCTGTAACGGAAGCCAAGCAACCATTAGAGGAAGCCCAAAAATCCTTGACAGAATAAATTATCAATTGAAGCTTAAAACCTTGAGTTAAACCATTATGGGATCAGAATTATGCACACACAATACCAACAAAAAACACACGTCAGACGTGAACCATGAGAAAAGGCAGGTGACTGTGTGAACAACAAGCAGGCAAATGGCAGTCAGCCACTCATCAGGTCGGTGTGTGATATTTCTTTTGTGTGTGTATATTTGTGTGATCCAATAAAGATTTACTCCAGGTTTTAAGATTCAATTTATTCTTTCAAGGATTTGCCTTCCTCTGGTGGCTTGGCGGGCGTCAGTTGTCTGGAATTAAATACAGAATTGATTTGGTTGAAGGTTAAACCCCTAGAAACAGACAGGCAGTCACAGAGCATGACAGACACACTGTGACACTGAACACGCCACAGTCACCATACACGACGACAATAGTATAAAAATTTCTCAATGGACAGTTGGACACACAATAGAAAACCATTCTCCATCTCCTCCAGTGCTAGAAAAGATATAACAAATATAATATTTTATATAACATATAGTATACTATACTCCAGGTTCAGTTCACTGTGATGATCATTGAATGTTTGCAATTGCCAGTGCCACGGCCACCTGCAGGCCTGCTGCCACCAGTCAGTCAACAAGAGAGGTTCTCCTCCTTTCCTTCTCTCTTTCCACCTTTCCTTTTCTCTCTCCACCTTTCCTTCTCTCTGAGAAGGAAAGAAGGAAGGAAAGAGGGAGAGAGAAAGAAGGAAGGAAAGAAGGAAAGAAAGAGGGAGAAAGAAGGAAAGAAAGAGGGAGAAAGAAGGAAAGAAAGAGGGAGAAAGAAAGAAAGAGGGAGAGGGGAAGAAGGAAGGAAAGAGGGAAAGGGGAAGAGGGAAAAGGGGAAGAGGGAAAAGGGGAAAGGGAAAGAGGGGAAAGGGGAGGAGGGGAAAGGGGAAGAGGCCAAGAGGGAAGGGGAAGAGTGCCTTAAGGGGAAGGGGGAAGGGTAGTGGGAGAGGGAAGGGGAGTAGAGGGACTAGGGAGAGGGTGAGGGGAGGGGAGACAGAGACTGGGCTGAGGGGGTAGAGGGGATGAGGCTCGCTTGGCAATTGGCATAAGTTGTTTGGAAAATCTCAGTGGCAGACACTGACAGTGCTGTGCTATAAACAACATATATAAAATTAACAACATTGGTGTGGTGTGGCAGACTAACAGTGAGCTGGGCAAGGGCAGGGGCAGTGGCACTGGCAGACACAACAGTACATCAGCACTTCCTGGATATGCCAACAATCATGAAAAAATAACCCCATAAAAAATGGATCACTGCAAGGCACAAGCAATGCTGCTCAGGATTTGGGAATGTGTAGATTTTTCTGTAAGAACACTAGTTGATTCACATGCTCTGGTTTGAGTGCGCTTCTTTTTGCAGTTACCACATCTCCTGCAGTGGAGAAAACCCGTTCTGCAGACACGCTTGTGCCTGGGATACACATGTATTGCTTTGACAGCTGAGAAAGGAGGGGAAATATGACCTCATGCTTACACCACCAGTTCAAAGGATCCTCAGTGAGAGGCAGAGGTGGGGCTTTACAATATTTTTCCATTTCCTCTTCAGCCTTGGCATGGGGGTCTTGGGTTCTATTGTACCTTCAGTGTCAGTGGAAGACTGTCCCAGCAAACTCATGAGTAGCGATCTGGCCTTTCTTTTGGGAGGAGATGGAGAATGGTTGTCCTTGACGGGTGAACTGTCTTCTTCTTCCAGAGTTTCTTTTCTTCTAGGCACTGTGATTGGATCCTCCTCATGTGTCCTCTTAGATGTAATCTTTGTTTGAACAAAAAAGAATAGAAAAAAATAAAATAAAACACATAGTCAATTGCCTATGATTCTGATGGGGTGATGAAAAAGCACAGGAAATGGACGGTGCAGTTCCTGCACCGCATCAGATTCAGAAGCGTGGCTTACACTAGTATGTAGAAAGCTGTAGCTAGCTACCAGTTACAGTTTGTTTCAAGAAACATGATGAATTTCAAATCAATTGAATTACCTCCAAGGATGCAGCCTCCTCAGTCACTCCTTTGTATATCTCCAATCTCTCCTCCTCTGTGAGGATAAAAGGCAGTCCCGTAAAGCGAGGATCCAGTGCAGAGGCTGTATGAAGGAGCTTCTTCTCTGCCTCACTGCTGTACCTCTTCTGAAGATCTGTTCTGATGGCATTCGTGATCTCATGGATCATGGGTGTGTCTCCCATGGTGTCTGTCATGGTCTGGAGGAGCTGTGCATTTAGAGGGGCAATGAGAGAAACTGTTGGATTGCACTCTTCTGACATCAGCATGGCTGTATCCTTCATTGGCTTTAATGCACTCACAGCATCCTCTACATTTGACATATCTGTTTCGTTGAGAGTGCAGAGATCGGACTCTCCTTTTCTGACTTCTGGAGATAGCAAGGTGGCACAGACTGCAGGTTGTTGAAACACACGTTATTGCGACTCAACTTGCTTGGCTCATTGACGCAATTATCTGAGCTTTAGTTTTGTGGTAGAGTGCAGGTATAACGTTTTCTGTAAAGTGACTTTGTGATGGGATCTTGTAACGCGGCTCTATCGTCCTCAACAGGTAGCGAAACCCAGTGTTCTCCACAACAGAGTAAAGGCGCAGGTCCTTAGCTATGAAAGCTGCCACAGCTTTTGTTATTCTCTTCCCCTTTTCAGAGTTGGGCGGCAAAGTTGAGAGTATTGCATCAATTCTTGGCTGAGCTTGTCTGAGAATGTCTCCTTCTGCCATTTTTACTAGTCTAGCAGTAGCATGCCATGTAATTGTGAAAGTGGTGATGACGAGAATGTTGTCTACAAACTCTGTCAGTATTAAAAGAAGAAGAAAAAAAATTAAGTGATTAAGCCTAAAGCCTGCCACGAGATCACCAGAAAAGTAACAAGTGTATGTAATTGTATTTGATAATGTTAAACAAATAGTTGTGACAAAATCCTTATTCTACCCCACACGCCGTCACTAGCTACTCGCATCGCAGTCACACTTAATTGCTTGTAGTTGCTATCGTGCTACTAGTAATCTATGTGTTAAAAATGTGCCCTCATCTTATCTGTGATCTGTGCTAATGCTAGCCGGCCGCCATGGTCAGACATCAACTGGCACTGCACTAGTCATTGGTCAATGGTCATTGAACACGTCACAAACAGCTACAAACAACATATCCCCCGCAAATGACAATGTATGCCATTTCATTATTTCTAGTTTTATGTATTCATTGTCTTAGTGAATGATTCACATCACAACTTCAATAGTTATCTTGTTTGTGTATTAATATGGTTTTGCTCATCACTGCCCCCCACATGCACTGCAGCAGCATGTGTGGGGCAGTGATGCGCAAAACCATATCTCATACAAAAGGTATCAATGAAGTTGTGATCAATCACTAAGACAAGACATTGGACATTCAATAGATTAGAGATAGACCTACATAAACCATAATGAATTAAATGGCAATGGCATTATGGTACATAATCACACACATAGGTTGGACTTGATGGACTTGTGTCTTTTTTCAACCTCACCTACTATGTAACTATATATGCATTGGTCATGGTCACTTAAACTCACTTTCTTTAACCCTTTCATGACTAAGCCTATTTCTCTGACATTTGGTGTTTTTTAAAAGGCAAAAAATCCATATTTTTTCATAGAACATTACTTAGAAAACCCCCAAACATTATATATATATATATATTTTTTAGCAGAGAATCTAGAGAATAAAATGGCGATTGTTGCAATATTTGATGTCACACTGTATTTAATTTATTGTGCAGCGGTCTTTTAAATGCAACTTTTTAAGGAAATAACAAAAAAAGATACTTTCATGAATTAAAAAAAATGAAACAGCAAAGCTTAAGTTAGTTTAATTTTTTTGGTATAATGTGAAATATGATGTTACGCTGAGTAAATAAACAACAAACATGTCATGCTTTAAAATTGCGCACACACTAGAATGGCGACAAACTACGGTACCCAAAAATATCCAAAGGCGACAAAAATAACGGTTACCACAGGTTAGAGTTACAGAGGTCTAGTGCTAGAATTATAATTATTGCTCTTGCTCTGACGATCCCAGCGTTACCTCACAAGGGATTTGAGCACTGTATTATGTGGGCCGGGTGCAACTTGCCGAGCCAACTTCATATATGCGTTTTCTTTGCTGCTGGATGCTTTTAAAATTATTTAATTTTTTTTCTTATGTATTTCATTTAAGAGGCTAGAGCGGCGGAAGGCAGGGGATGTCAATGCTGCGGGCATCATCCCAGTATAACCCCCTAAAGCCGAGGACGCAAATGCATCCGCTCGGCGCAAAGGGGTTAATGTTTAGGAATACAGAGAGACAAGGCAAGCAGTGCACCATCTTTATTAACATTTATTATTTACATTTTACATTCATAAATTTGCAATTGCATTTATTTTACAATGACAGACACTCAGTCCACTCCACTCCACACAATGCAATGCATCAGAGATACAGTGGGTTACCTTACCTACCTGTGATGATGACGATGACGAGCTGAGCAGTGGCACTCACTGCTGGAGCGGGTCTCTCTCTCCTCCTTTCCTACTGCTGCGCTGCCTGCGAGTGCGGAGGACTGGAGTCTGAGGAGTGGACAGAATAACAAGTTTAGTGAGTGTACTTCTTCATTAATTTCATACTGTGTATGTGTGTGATAGGAGTGACACTGACATGACACAGTCAGTGAGTCAGTTACCTACCTGATTAATTATAAAGATGGTGGTACTACTGTGCTGACTGAGCTGAGCGGTGGCAGACACTGACAGTGTGGCACTGTGTCTGTCTGTGACGACTGGCACTCACTGCTGGTCTCTTCCTCTCCTGCTGCTGCCTGGACTGTAAGGACAGGACACAGTCAGTCACTAGGACAAAATCAGCGTGGCCTGCGCGGCCTGGCTAGCTCGGGTCTCTCCACATTCTGTGTCCCCTGAGCGGTGAACGAGGCCGGTCTCCCTCTCCCCGGTAACACTACAGCCTGACTGTGCTGCTCAGCTGTGCAGTATTCACTCACTGCACACAATTAGTGGGAGCCCACTGGTAGGAAAGGAAAGCTCTGGGGGGACCAGGAGTCCGGGACTCGGAGGAGGTCGGACGGACACTTGTTGCTGCAGTCTCTTCTCTCTGAGCCGCGACACAGGGGGATGACGTCAGCGGGAGGCGGGAGGAAACAAAAGCTTTGGCTGCTTTCGGCTTCACTCGGAACGGCGCAAAAGCTTCGGCTGCTTTCGGAGGCAGGGCACGGCGCGAGGATGACGTCATCCTTCGTGCTCAGTCTGAGGCTGTGGAACTCGGTGTAAGTGGAGCTGATATAAGTGGGAGTTAAAAACCAGAGTTTAAAACAGGAGGTTATAACAGACGTCATAGTACCTGTGTAGTGTGAGTATCTGAGTGTTGTCTGAGTAGTGTGTGTGGATCGTTAGTACTTGTGTATTGTGTACTGTATACTTGAGTATTGCGAGTGCACGTAGGTCTGCGACTGTTCTGCGATTGCACGTAGGTCTGTGAGTACCTGTGTATTGTCTTGTTGTGTACCTGTGTATTGTCTTGAGTATTAGTGCCAGAAAGCTAGCTGTTAGGTAATTTGGACAGGGTAAAATCCCCAAATCCTCACTAAATTTAATAGGTACGATGCCTGGCGGGTGTGGAGAGGCGACTCTTTGTACATCTTGTGGCATGTATGCGTTCCTTGATCATCGATCGAGGGCAAATACTGCTGTGCAAAATGTAAGCACATTGTTTCCCTGGAAGCCCAGTTTCTGAATCTGGGGAAGCAACTGTCAGCACTGAGAAGTCCCTCCATACTAAAGGTGAGCCAGAAATGTACACGGCAGGTGCCGGCAGGGGCCAGCACAGAGGCGGGTGGAGACAAAGAGGTGCAGGCACTAGCAAAGAGTAGATGGGTGACAGTCAGGAGGGGTAGAGGGGGAAGTGCCAGAGAGGCCGATCCAGGACTGGAGCATCCCAATAAGTACGCTCCATTCAGGGACCAGCACTGCTGGAGATGAGGGACTCTCCTAGCTGCCAGGGGAAGAACTCCTCCAGTGAGAGTGGGGGGGCAGCAAAGGGAAAGGAAAGACAGATTCTGGTGGTAGGGGACTCAATTCTTAGAAGGACAGAGAGGGCAATCTGTAACCAAGACCTGAAGCGCCGAACAGTATGTTGTCTACCGGGCGCTCGGGTTCGGCACATCACGGATCTTGTGGACAGATTACTGTGAGGTACTGGGGAAGACCCGGCTGTCATGGTGCACGTTGGCACCAATGACAAAGTCAGAGGCAGATGGAGTGTCCTAAAGAACGATTTTAGGGACTTAGGTGCTAAATTGAGAAAAAGGACCTCCAAGGTAGTGTTCTCAGGAATACTACCGGTACATCGAGCCACACCAGAAAGGCAGAGGGAGATTAGGGAAGTAAACAAGTGGCTGAAGAGCTGGTGTAGTAAGGAGGGGTTCCTGGAGGACTGGGCCGACTTCTCAGTCGGTAACCGGTACTATAGAAGAGACAGACTGCACCTAAATGAGGAGAGTGCAAATCTGCTGGGAATGAAGATGGCCAAAAAGTTAGAGGGGTTTTTAAACTAGGCGATGGGGGGGAGGGTCCAGAGACAGTGATAGCCAGCGTGGAAGATATTCCAGAGGGTAGTATTGGGGGCATTAGTGGTAGGTTAACCAAAGCACAAAAACACAAGGTGAGTATAGTAGCAAGTCCTAGTTGCAATCTTGAAACACCCAATACGAGGACAATATGCGACCGGTCTAAATTATGTGGCATGTTCACCAATGCCAGGAGCATGGCGGACAAGATGGGTGAACTAGAGATACTGTTGTACAAGGAGGATTTGGATTTTGTGGGAATTTCAGAGACCTGGTTCAACAGCTCTCATGATTGGCTGGCAAACATTCAAGGGTATACCCTATACCGCAAGGATAGAGAGGGTAAAAAAGGGGGAGGGGTATGCCTTTATATCAAGAATAATGTACAAGCGAATGTGAGAGATGACATCACTGAGGGAGCTAGAGAGGAGGTGGAATCCTTATGGGTAGAGCTCCAAAGGGATGAATCTAAGGGGAAAATAATACTGGGAGTATGCTATAGGCCCCCTAACCTGAGGGAGGAAGTGGGGAGGGAGGAAGTGGAGACGGATCTCCTATCACAAATTGGATTAGCAGCAAGGATGGGAAGTGTTATCATAATGGGGGATTTTAATTATCCAGACATAGACTGGGCGGAGGGAACGGCGCATTTATTTAAGGCTCGCCAGTTCCTTAATGTCTTGCAGGACAATTTTATGGGTCAGATGGTGGACGCACCAACTATAAAATATAAAACAAAAATATAAAAAAATAAAACATTACTGGATCTACTGATTACCAACAATACAGACCTGATCACAGATGTGGAAATACGGGGCAATTTAGGTAACAGCGATCACAGGTCAATTAGTTTCAGTATAAATCACACAAATAGGAAACATGAAGGGAACACAAAGACACTGAATTTCAAAAGAGCCAACTTCCCTAAACTACAAACCTTGCTAAAAAGCATAAATTGGGATAAAATATTAGGAACAAAGAATACGGAGGAGAGATGGGTTTGCTTTAAGAGCATATTAAATAAGGGCATTAGCCAATGTATCCCATTGGGTAATAAATTTAAAAGAGCGAACAAAAATCCTGGATGGCTTAACTCCAATTTAAAAATGCATATAAAAGCAAAGGAGAAGGCCTTCAAAAAATACAAGGTTGAGGGATCATCCTCAGCATTCAGACTTTATAAAGAATGCAATAAGAAATGTAAGGGTGCCATTAGGACGGCTAAGATAGAACATGAAAGACACATAGCGGAGAATTCTTTAAGTATGTAAACAGTAAAAAAGGGAGGACAGACCATATTGGCCCCATAAAGAATGAGGAAGGACATCTGGTTACAAAGGATGGGGAGATGGCAAAGGTATTGAATGTATTCTTCTCCTCAGTCTTCACGAGTGAATCGGGGGGCTTCAGTAACCAAAATTGCAGTGTTTATCCTCATGACACAACACAGGAAGCACCTCCATGGTTAACAGAGGACGGAATTAAGATTAGACTTGAGAAACTTAACATTAATAAATCACCGGGACCAGATGGCTTGCATCCGAGGGTACTTAGGAAACTCAGTCAGGTGATTGCCAGAACGTTGTTCCTAATTTTTACAGACAGTCTATTGACTGGAATGGTACCAGCTGATTGGAGAAAAGCCAATGTTGCACCAATATTTAAAAAGGGCCCAAAAAACATCCCTGGGAATTTCAGACCAGTTAGCCTAACATCAATAGTATGTAAACTCTTGGAGGGGATGATAAGGGACTATATACAAGATTTTATAATAAGAACGATATCATTAGCAGTAATCAGCATGGATTCATGAAGAATCGTTCTTGCCAAACCAATCTATTAACCTTCTATGAGGAGGTGAGTTGCCATCTAGATAAAGGAAGGCCCGTAGACGTGGTGTATCTGGATTTTGCAAAAGCATTTGACACAGTTCCCCATAAACGTTTACTGTACAAAATAAGGTCAGTTGGCATGGACCATAGGGTGAGTAAATGGATTGAAAACTGGCTACAAGGGCGTGTTCAGAGGGTGGTGATAAATGGGGAGTACTCAGAATGGTCAGGGGTGGGTAGTGGGGTTCCCCAGGGTTCTGTGCTGGGACCAATCCTATTTAATTTGTTTATAAACGATCTGGAGGATGGGATAAACAGTTCAATCTCTGTATTTGCAGACGATACTAAGCTAAGCAGGGCAATAACTTCTCCGCAGGATGTGGAAACCTTGCAAAAAGACCTGAACAAATTAATGGGGTGGGCGACTACATGGCAAATGAGGTTCAATGTAGAAAAATGCAAAATAATGCATTTCGGTGGCAAAAATATGAATGCAATCTATAGACTGGGGGGAGAACCTCTGGGGGAATCTAGGATGGAAAAGGACCTGGGGGTCCTAGTAGATGATAGGCTCAGCAATGGCATGCAATGCCAAGCTGCTGCTAATAAAGCAAACAGAATATTGGCATGCATTAAAAGGGGGATCAACTCCAGAGATAAAGCGATAATTCTCCCGCTCTACAAGACTCTGGTCCGACCGCACCTGGAGTATGCTGTCCAGTTCTGGGCACCAGTCCTCAGGAGGGATGTACTGGAAATGGAGCGAGTACAAAGAAGGGCAACAAAGCTAATAAAGGGTCTGGAGGATCTTAGTTATGAGGAAAGGTTGCAAGCGCTGAACTTATTCTCTTTGGAGAAGAGACGCTTGAGAGGGGATATGATTTCAATTTACAAATACTGTACTGGTGACCCCACAATAGGGATAAAACTTTTTCACAGAAGAGAGTTTAATAAAACTCGTGGCCACTCATTACAATTAGAAGAAAAGAGGTTAACCCTTAAACTACATAGAGGGTTCTTTATTGTAAGAGCGGCAAGGATGTGGAATTCCCTTCCACAGGCGGTGGTCTCAGCGGGGAGCATTGATAGCTTCAAGAAACTATTAGATACTCACCTGAATGACCGCAACATACAGGGATATGTAACGTAATACTGACACATAATCACACACATAGGTTGGACTTGATGGACTTGTGTCTTTTTTCAACCTCACCTACTATGTAACTATATAATCGATGCCTTAAAGCTACAGCATCGATGCCGAATCGTGGACGGTCGAATGCTGATGCATCGATTCGGCGATTAATTTCAACAGCCCTACTATCTATACCTCTTGGACCCGCCACCCCGTCACCTAGTTTAAAAGCTCCTCTAACTTTTCGGCCATCTTCACTCCCGGCAGATTTGCAGATCTGCACCCTCCTCATTTAGGTGCAGTCCGTCCCTTCTATAGAGCTGGTAACCAACTGAGTCACCCCAGTTCTCCAGGAACCCAAACCCTACACCAGCTCCTCAGCAACTTGTTTACATCCCTAATCTCTCTCTGCCTTTCTGGTTGGCTCGAGGTACCGGTAGTATTTCTGAGAATATTACTTTGGAGGTCCTTTTCCTCAATTTAGCTCCTAAGTCCCTAAGATTGTTTTTTAGGACACTCCATCTTCCTCTGACTTTGTTAGTAGTGCCAACGTGCACCATGACAGCCGGGTCTTTCCAAGCCCCTCCCAGTAATCTGTCCACCAGATCCGTGATGTGCCAAACCAAAGCGCCAATTAGACAACATACAGTTCGGCGATTCAGGTATTTCTGACAGATTGCCCTCTCTGTCCTTCTAATGCCGCGTACACACGAGCAGACTTTTCGACCGGACTGGTCTACCAGACGGACTTTCGGTGGACTTCCGACGGGCTTTCCAAACAAACAGACTTGCCTACACACGATCACACCAAAATCCGATGGATTCATAAGTGATGACGTACGACCGAACTAAAATAAGGAAGTTGATAACCAGTAGCCAATAGCTGCCCTAGCGTCGGTTTTCATCCGTCGGACTAGCATACAGACGAGCGGACTTTTTGACCGGACTCGAGTCCGTCGGAAAGATTTGAAACATGTTCCAAATCTAAAGTCGGTCAGATTTTCGACCGAAAAAGTCCGCTGCAGGTCCGATGAAGCCCACACACGGTCGAATTGTCTGCCGGACTCAGTCCGTCGGACCAGTCCGGTCGTAAAATCTGCTTGTGTGTATGCGGCATAAGAATTGAGTTTCTTACCACCAGAATTTGTCTTTCCTTTCCCTAGGCTTTACTCCCACCCCCACTGGAGGAGTTATTCCCCTGGCAGCTAGGGGAGTCACTCAGCTCCAGCAGTGCTGGTCCCTGATTGGTTTCACCAAGGTCACTCAGCGGGGCATACTTATTGGGATGTTCCAGCCCAGGACCGGTCTCCCTGACTCTTTCCCCTCTATCCTTCCTGACTGTCACCCATCTACTCTGCTTTGGTGCCTGCCCCTCTTTATCTCCACCCGCCTCTGTGTTAGTCACATCTCCACACGCATCGTACCCGCTAATTTAATGGGGATAGGGGGTTGTACCCTGTCCAAATGAACTAAGTAGCTTCCTGACACCAATATATATATATATATATATATATATATATATATATATATATATATATATATATATATACACATACATACATACATACATACATACATACATAACCCACAGCAGACGGTGGGTGAGGAGAGAAGGGGAAGCTGGCAGGGCCAGGGGAGCACACAGGGATTCCTGGGCAGTAGAAAATAAGAGACAGGAGGGATGCGGGGGCAGCATATAATGGTACCTGTAACGAAACGTCCCACACTCCGCTTGAGTGCTTTTGTCATATACCACTTCCTCCCAGTCTGAATATAGATATCAGATATTCCAACCGCTCACAAGCACAAAACAAGACGATACTTGTTTAGTTACTGAACATGGACTGATTTATTTGAGATGACACACAAATATATACAGCAGGCTTACAATAAAAACTGTAACCAGAAACCTAATTAACATGAGCTAGTTATCTAATCATTTACCCAGACTAGGTGTATGACCTTTTAGGGTAGACTTCACGTCTCCTAGCTCACTCACTATACAATACACATTATCATAAACATCAACACAGAACTCCTTCATACAATAGCAGGGTTAATTAGCACGAACAACAATGGGTGAAATACTCTTAGAAGCCACACTGGTAGACAACAGGAGACCCAGGGCTTACCAGATATCATTAATCAGCATTCCTTTCACATACATCTGCTATAAGGGTCCCAAGCATGCAGAAACCATAATGGCATCTTTAATAATGTCCTTTTAAATTACATAACAGAATAGCTTTCTAAATGCTTGTAGCTCCCTCAAATGCCAGGGCCCATAGTCGGTAGGCAAGAGGCTAGCATTCAGTCCCCTCCAAAACCTCTGTCCTGGGTGAGTCTGTCACATTTCTCCCCCATCAAAAGTTGACTAACAAGGTCCACTTGGTCTGGACATGCATTAGTCGGGCAGAGTGAACTTGGATAGTCTGTCTGCATGATCTCCATTCCTGGCTGCAAGGAATAGTTGACCTCAGTAGGTATGGGGCAGAGGTCATTAACTCTCTGTCCGGCTGCCAGCGCTTCAGCTGGATGGTTTCTAACATTCCGGGGTTCGGTCTGCTGCTGGGCAGAGGGGCCGATCGCCCCAGCTTCCTGAAGCTGTAGGGACATTGTAGGTGCTAGACAGAGGCCAGCGGCACTCTGCCCTGTTGCCTGATTCATCTGGGAGTAGCAGCTTTACTACCTCAGCTTGTCACTGGAGAGAGGGGCCGACTGCCCCGGCTCCCTGGAACGCCACAATTGTTGCCGGTGCTGGGCAGAGGTTGGTAGCACTCTGCCCTGCTGCCAGCACTTCTGCTGGGGACTAAACATCCTCTGTTCCGGGTAACTGTTGGGGCAAGAGGCTGGCTTCCTCCACTCCCAAACTGTGTAGCTGCCATTGGGGAGGTGAGCCGGCTGCTTCCTTTTCCATTCCCTCATCTGGCTGCTGGGACGACATGTCTGTGGTACTGTCTCCCAGGTGCACCAGACTGTTTCCTCCACCCTGGTCAACTGTTGGGGAGGGACGACGAACACCTCCTCTCCCCCCTCCCCCTGTATCCTGATCTGCTGCTGGGAAGTGACCACCACCTTCTCATCCTGAGCCTCCGGAACTGCCACAGATGTGGGGCAGAGGCCTTGGACCCTCTGTCCGGTGGCCAGCGCTTCCGCTGGGGAAGTTCCTTGTAACTCCACAGATACTGCTGTTGGTGCTGGGCAGAGCACAGTGAAGTTTGGCCCTAATACCAGCTCTTCTGCTGGGGGCTCACCAGATTGTTCTTCCTCAGCAGAAAAGTCTATCAAATCCCCTGTCTCTGCAACTGGTGTCAAGCACTTCGGCTTGGGGGATGGCAATATCCAAATTTTCCACTGCCGATTCTCTGGCATGCTGCTGGACAGGCACATTCCTCCATCCAAGATCATCCCATGCAGAAACAGGATCATCAAGGTCAGACAGCACTTGCTGCATCCGCCAAAAGACCTCCGCCTCCATAGCTGCGGGGGCAAGTTGGCAAAGCACGCTGTTACTCTGCCACATTGCTGACTCTTCAGCAAGGATTTCAGAGTTGTCAACTGGTATTTCCTGATAGTCCCGGGCAAAGGGAGCCCAGCCCTGGCACTGAGCAGAGTCTACCAGCCGTCTGTAGGCGATCTCCAGCTCCCATTCCTGAACAGCCAGAAACTCTATATCTTCCAGTGCCTAGTGCACTTCCGAGACGTTCAGTAGCCCTTCACTGAAATCCATGATTTCATCCAACCGCCACTCCAAATCACTCCCAAAGTTAGGGTCCCCTGTGAGCTTCATATACAACAGTCCCAGGCTGCCGTAGCCAAAGCCTTCCGTTGGGCTGTCATCCTCTATCCAAGGGCATGCTTGGGCTCTGTAGCTCTCATCCAGCCACATCTCTGCCCAGACCAGCCTGCTTAATTCAGCTGTCTGCTCCTTGTGCGTTTTTTCTCCTAAAAACAGCACCCACAATCCATACTGCGACCAGTACCTTTCCTGGATGGAGGGGAGAACTTTTCCCTGGTGTTGCTGCTCACGGGCTAGTGCTTCCTTCCAGAGTTTGCAGCGGATAGAATCAAACCATCCCATCAGGACCTGCTGTGATACTGGTCCTCTGTGCTGTATCTGCATCTCTCACAACCTTCTTCTGAATTCCTCTTCAATGGAGGCTGGTATCTGTACCTCTCCTATCCTCTCTTGTTATCCGGACCTTGGATCCAGGTGTAAGTTTGGATGTCCCAGACTGCAGGAAGCATCCCATTGCTTGCCAGCAATGTAACGGAACGTCCCACACTCCGCTTGAGTGCTTTTGTCATATACCACTTCCTCCCAGTCTGAATATAGATATCAGATATTCCAACCGCTCATAAGCACAAAAAAAGACGATACTTGTTTAGTTGCTGAACATGGACTGATTTATTTGAGATGACACACAAATATATACAGCAGGCTTACAATAAAAACTGTAACCAGAGACCTAATTAACATGAGCTAGTTATCTATTCATTTACCCAGACTAGGTGACTCAGAGATATGACCTTTTAGGGTAGACTTCACGTCTCCTAGCTCACTGATTATACAATACACATTATCATAAACATCAACACAGAACTCCTTCATACAATAGCAGGGTTAATTAGAACAAACAACAATGGGTGAAATAATCTTATGCCGCATACACGCGATTGGAAATTTGGCCAGCAAAAGACCGATGAGAGTTTTTGGTCGGAAAAAGGAGACCGTGTGTATGCTCCATCGGACTTTTGTTGGTGAAATTCCTGCCAGCAAAAGATTGAGAGCAGGTTCTCAATTTTTCAGTCGGAAAAAGTTCCTATCCGAAAGTGCGATCGTCTGTACAAATTCCGATGCACAAAATTCCTACGCATGCTTGGAAACAATTCTACACATGCTCGGAAGCATTGAACTTCATTTTCTTGGCTCGTCATAGTGTTGTATGTTCTTGACAGTAGAAAGTTCAGAGAGAGAAGGGAGGCATTGGCCTACCTGATCTCCTCCAATATTACAGAGCAGTACACCTTTCGAAGATAGTAGACTGGCACTGTAATAAAAAATTCAAACAATAGGTGAGGATGGAGATTGAGGATGTTTCTATTCCGCTGTTGACCTCCCTATGGCTCACCTGCTCTCTTCCAGAAGACATAGGGAACCACCCCTTGGTAAGTGCCACCCTTAGGGTGGCTAGATTAACGCTTCGCAGTATGGGCCTTGCGCCGCTACCCTCCCCCATGACACCGGTGATAGGTAATCCGGATTTCATACCGGGTCTCACAAGTAGAAAGATTAGACAACTAACACTATCAGGGACATACCGCCTAATAGATGTCTGGCCTAACGGGGAGCTCCCCCCACTAGCGACTATTTCTAGTCTCATAGATCCACCGCTAGATAGTTTCAGCTCTTATCAACTGCGACACTTCTTACAGTCCCTTCAGAAGGTATCATATGTCCCTAGAGACCCTACCCCCTTTGAATTGCTGTGTAAAACGGGGGAACCCGTACGACATACTCTTTCTATGATATATAGTTACCTGACTAACCACTCTGAAGAGCCAGCCCCGTCATTTGTTTCTCAATGGGAAAGGGATCTAGGGATTCAGTTTTCACCACAGCAAGTAGATAAAATGTTTACTTTGGCACATAAGTCCTCTATTGCAAATCAATACCAAGAAATTGGATACAAAATTGTGTCCCGATGGTATAGAGTCCCCTATATACTTCACAAGATGGATGGAGCCACTTCGGATAGGTGCTGGAGGTGCAACGCAGATACTGGCACGATTATGCATATTTTCTGGACCTGTCCGTTACTGAGGCCATTCTGGGAGGAGGTAACAACTACAATTAGAAGCTTGACAACTGTGGATCTGAAAGACAATCCGGCTGCGTGCCTTTTACATGTGACAGAGAGACCAATCTCAGCCGCCAAGAGGATCCTGTGGTATTCTGAAGTTCAGTGTATACTCCGTATGGAGGAATTGACCGCCACCCTCCATAATACAGAGGAATTAATACGGAACAAATGGAGGCCATGGAGATATTTCATGGGAACAAATGCATACCTACTGGAGGTAGCAGAGTCTGTGATATCAGGGAATTAAGTAACTACGATAATGATCATGATATCGAGACCCCGTTCAACTTACCTTATCCCCTTCCCACCCCTTTTTTTTTTTTCTTTTTTCTTTTCTCCTCCTCTTCTTTTTTCCTCTTTATCTTTCTCTCTTTTGTTTTTTTTTCTTTGTTTTCTTTATTATGTCGTGAAATACAGCCGCAATTTTGGCTGTTATAAGTATAGAGAACATAAGATACTGTCAGACTTACCCGTACCAGACTGACAAACCCGATGTAGCAGAGGATGGCCTCCCGTACGTATCTGGTTCCCGGCCCCTGATAGAGTACACAGAAGGCACGGGAGCACAGAATGGTATGAGAGCCTGGCGGGTGGTTTGCAGGGATAAGGCCCAGGATTCTGACACAAGCTGGCAGGTGGTAATAGGTAGGCTGGAGATCAGCTAACAGGTGCAGAGCAGGCAGATCCAGTCACTAGCAAAGTTGGCAGCAGGCAGTCAGCACGGTACAAAGGGAGCAGGCAGATACAAAGTCCAGGTCACAGGCAGGTTTTGGCAACAGGCAATCAGCACGGTACAAGGGGTCAGGCAGGTTCAACGTCAGAGGCAGGCCGGGATCAGTTTGCAGGCGGATAGCAGAGAGAGAGAGTCCAGTAAACAAGCCGGGTCACAGGGAGATCAGAGCAATACACAGGAAACAGGAAGTTCGGAAACAGGAAGCTGATGATCGGACAGCACCGAGCACAGCATCCCATCAGCTTAAATAGGGCAACCGGCGCCAAACACCGTGAGTACGCACTCGCCGGCGCACTCCAGAGTGCCCAGCAAGTGTCCTGAACCGAGAACCTCTCTGACAGATACATTGAGTTTGCAATTTAGTCTGTTGAAATGATGATATATGTTCAAGTATTTGAAAGACCAGATATATATACTATGGTTAACTTGGCAAATGTGCAGGGGGCTCCATGAGGCCCTTTGGTTTCTTATATGCTTCATAGGTATGATAGAGATGAAGTACCGTAGTTGTTATTATGTTAATGAAATTGTTTCAAGTCATGAAATGTCTTTTAACATATGGAACATTTTGACTAAGGTGCGTATGTCTAAGGAATTGACGTATTTTGTGGTATGCCAAGGAACCATGTTTAAAATAAATAAATAAAGAATTAAAAAAAAAAGAAAGTTCAGAGAACTTTATGTGACCGTATGTATACAAGGCAAGCTTGAGCGAAATTCCGTCAGAAAAACCATCCAAGTTTTCTCAGACGGAAAATCCGCTTGTGTGTACGCGGCATTAGAAGCCACACTAGTAGACAAAAGAAGACCCAGGGCTTTCCGGATCCCATTAATCAGCATTCCTTTCACATACATCTGCTATAATTGTCCCAAGCATGCAGAGACTATCGTGGCCTCCTTAATAATGTCCCTTTGCATTACATACCAGAATACCTTTCTAAATGCTTGTAGCTCCCTCAAATGCCAGGGCCCATAGTCGGTAGGCAAGAGGCTAGCATTCAATCCCCTCCAAAAGCCTCTGTCCTGGGTGAGTCTGTCACAGTACCGATCCCATGTATTTTCCTTCTGTGCCAGGATGGGGGGGGGGGGGGAGAGGAGGGGAAGCAGGCTTTCAGCTGCTGCAAGAGGAAAACTGGTTTCCCCTGGATTAGGGTGTGCCCAGGCACAACCGGCAAACCCCCTGCACATGCCTATGGGGACAGTGTGTTGTTGTATGACTTCAGGCTGATCAGTTTTTACAGTCTTTTCTAGTTTTTGCCATTTTTATGCAAGAGAAATTGACACTTTGTCAGAGTTCTAAGTTCAAAATAAGTAACCATAAGGTACAATAACATTGTGCAGTTATGCAGGAACCCAAATAACTGAGGTGAGACTTGGGAGGCTACAGTGAGACCTCCAAAGCCTTGAAACACTCTTGCCTTCATGTGATCATTATCTTGTGTAGCCGGAAGATGTATGAATGTATGTTAGTGTGAACTTTGGCGCTCTGAATGGCATTTAATCTGTTTCTATCTTTCTTTTGAATGAATAAAGGGAATTGAAGTTTGTGTCATCCTTGTTCAGATAAGGGGTATGGTAATTTTGTAATAAATATACTCATTCACACAATATTACACTGTTGGGACCTTCTGTGATATTCTTGCTGACTCTGCTGACAGTAGAGTGTAACACCTGCATTGTCTAGGGTTCATTAGATGGTCAGACAGACATTTTCCTAAAGCTGGGAACACCACCAGGTGCCGTTCTGCCTCATGTACTCCACCATTAGTCTATGACCAGCTGCTATTCTGCCTTCTCTTTCTTCACCCAGAGTATGGTCAGCTCCTGGACTGCCTTTTCTACCAGTGCTGTATAATCACCTGTTGCTTTGCCTCTTATACTCCTACCTTCACAGTCAGCTTATATACTGTCTTCCTTGATGATCAGTTCAATTGATGTGGCTCCCTTGACCAAATATTATCTTATGTGTCCTGATAAACTTTAGTTTGTTTGGCTAGTTATGAATACCAGTGTGTTATGAACTGCTCACAGCCCCATAACTGGTTAGCTGTATTTAACAATTCATAAACAAGTATATTTTGCTAATATTGAGTAGTATTAAACCCTCAGTGTTTTTAAATTTAACCCAGGTCTGAGCAAGTAGGCCCTTTACAAAATAATATAGAATGGGTGACTGGGGACAAAGAGAAAGCAAATGTATTAAGTACTTTCTTCAGCTCTGCGTATACAAAGGCGCATGGGGGAGCTCATGGCTTTAATGGGGATGGTATTGACACAGCCCTAAATAATCCACAATGGCTCAAAAGTGATATGGTCCAGAAATATTTAGACAGAATAAAGGTGGATAAATTAACTGGACCAGGTGGCATCCACCCACGGATCCTAAAAGATTTGAGCTCTGTCATTTCAAAGCCATTGTTTCTAATTTTTAAGGACTTGTTAATGACAGGAATGGTACCACTGGATTGGAGAAGGGCCCATATTTAAAAAGGGATCAAAGTCTTTACCAAGTAACTATAGACCTGTTAGTTTACCTTCTATAGTCGGGAAGTTACTGGAGAGTTTAATAAAAGACCACATAGACGAGTTCTTGCTGGAAAAAAAAATTTAAGCAACAGACAGCATGGATTCATGAAAGACAGAAGTTGTTAAACAAACCTGATTTCTTTTTATGAGGAAGTAAGTAAAACCTTGGACAGAGGGGTGGCTGTGGACGTGGTATACTTGAATTTTGCAAAAGCATTTTACACAGTTCCCCCCACGGCTAATGTGTAAGGTAAAGTATACAGGCTTGGAAATATCAATTTGTAAAAGGTTAGAAAACTGGCAAAAAAACAGAATTCAGAGAGTAGTGGTTAATGATTCTTACTCTGAATGGTCTAAGGTTATCAGTGGTGTAACCCAAGGTTCAGTGTTGGGACCCTTACTTTTTAATACCTTTATAAATGATATAGGGTCTGGGATTAAAAGTATAATTTATGTCTTTGCAGATGACACCAAGCTATGCAGTGGATTAACGTCCTTACAGGATGTCTCTAATTTACAAGTTGACCTCAATGCACGAATGTCTAATTCGGCAACTAAGTGGCAAATGAGGTTTAATGTTGATAAATGTAAAGTTACGCACTTGGGGGCTAAGAATATGCATGCATCATACATACTAGGGGGAGTACAACTGGGGCAATCCATAGTGGAGAAGGATCTGGAGGTTTTGGTAGATCATAAGCTCAATAATAGCATGCAATGCCAAGCTGCGGTTTCCGAAGCGAGCAATGTCATTTCTTGTGGAATAAGCAGTTCAGTTTTGGGCACCAGTTCTCAAAAAGGATATCGGGGTACTGGAGAAAGTGCAAAGAAGGGCAACCAAACTGATAAGAGGCATGGAGGACCTCAGCTATGAGGAAAGATTAGAGGAACCAAATTTATTCTCTCTTTAGAAGAAGAGATTAAGGGGGGATATTATGAATATGTACAAATATATAAGTGGTCCATATAGTGAACTTGGTGTTAAGTTATTCACTTTAAGGTCATCACAGAGGACAAGGGGGAACTATTTACATCTAGAGGAAACAAGATTTCATCTCCAAATACGGAAAGGTTTCTTCACAGTAAGAGCTGTGAAAATGTGGAATAGACTCCTTCCATAGGTGGTTCTGGCCAGCTCAGTAGATTGCTTTAAAAAAGGCCTGGATTCTTTCCTAAATGTACATAACATAACTGGGCGCTAACATTGATAGATAAAGTTGATCCAGGGAAAATCCAATTGCCTCTCAGGGGATCAGGAAGGAATTTTTCCCCTGCTGTAGCAAATTGGATCATGCTTTGCTGGGGTTTTTTGCCTTCCTCTGGATCAACTGTGGCTGAAGGATTGTGTATATGGGATTGAATTTTTTTCAACCTGATTATGTAAAATTAAGGTCAATAAAATTAACATTTACTAGTAAACTATTTATTCAAATTCTTACCCCATGGGCTGGCTGTTTACAACTTTCAGTGCTGCTAAGCTTCTGCTCTCTCAGTGCTGCTTCCCTAAACTTCTGGTCTTCACAGGAAATAGTTACCAGTCTCCAGTTAGTCTGTTAGTTTGGAGACTGGGGGGGGAGAAGCATCGGAGTGCCTTGCCATCCTAGACTAAGGCTTTAATGCAGAAAAAAGCATCCTAAAGCCACTGGGACCAGTGGTGTATTTTGGTTTTGTACTGCTCTAGGCCGCCCCATGTAAATTTGCACCACCCCTTTCTGTTTAAGACCCACCCCTTTATCTGTAAACTCCACCCTTTCCTCTTTAGACTAAACCACTTCCTAATAGAGTGCCACCTCTTTCTCTCTGTACATTAAAAGCAGATAACAAGTGCATATATCTTGTTATTTTGCTATGTGGGGTCTCTGGTGGACTGTGTCACCTGTGTGGAATCTCAAATGGCTATGTGGGTCTCTGGTGGGCTGTGCTGCCTGTGTGGACTCTCAGGTGGCTATGTGGGGTATCTGGTGGGCTGTGTGGACTCTCAAGTGGCTATGTGGGGTCTCTGGTGTCTTTGTGGGGTCTTTGGTGGCTATGCGGTCCAAGCATTAATGAACCCTGGGCCCTGAGATCTGGGGTCACATTCTTACATCTCAGGAGTTAATGCTCCTTCACTAGTTGGGGGGTCACATCTTCAACTCTCAGGGGTTCATGCTGGGACTTGCAGTCCTTCACTTTTGCAAGGGTCCCAGCATGAACCCCTTAAATCTAGGGATGTGACCAGTTAGATCTGAAGGGTTCATGCTGGGACCTGTAGTCCTTCACTAGTTAGGGGGGGTCACATCCTAAGCTCTGAGAGGCTCATAATGGTATCTGTAGTCCTTCACTTTTGGGGAGGGTCACAGCCTCCAAAAGTGAAGAACTACAAGTCACAGCATAACCCCATCCTCTTTGTATGGGTCTCTGGCTCTGCAGTGCCTTGCTCGCTCATGACACTGTGCACACAAATCTAATCTGGTGTCTAGCCTCACTACAGACTTTAGTTCCCTTCCCTTTCCTCATGCCGGAGAAGATCATGGAGATCATGGAGCAGGTGGGTGGAGAGCACTAGACACAGAGCGGCAGAGGAGGAGGAAGTTAAATCTTCCTCCACTTTGAATGCTGGGGCCTCAGCCTCCCTCTGCATTAGTCGGGGAAGTCGGGGATGTGATGTCACTGGGGTTGCTAGATGCCAGACACTGTGGTGCTAGCAACCAGTGGGCAGTAAAGCCTCAGCCAGCGGTGGAACCAGTTACAGGTCTCGGCCGGGGATTAATTATTACGCATTAATGCGGTTAGTAAGGCAGCACTATCTGTGCCTCTGCGGTGGCCTTTTTTGGTTCATGAGATCGGCAGCCCAGTCTGCCACTGTTCTCTGCATTCCTCAGCAAGCAGACTCCTTGCTAGTGTCCCTTCTGCCAGGAGGGCAGCGCTGTTCCCCCTGTAAATTGCAGCCCAAGGCAAGCACCTTGTTTGCCTGGTGGCAGATACTCCCCTGACTGAGTCTTTGATGTGAGTTCATACAAAGAAGTTAGATGACAAACATATTTAGAGACCTCACTGGCTCAGGTTAGGCTGCTCAAAACAGACAAGGCTACCCTCCAGGGGTACCCAAGCAGGTTACCAGAAAAAAAACACACTAATGGCAGGAGAGCCAGACCAAAGGATAAAAGAGTCCAAATTCATGTATTAGTTTATACCAAAAAAACAGCAAATGCATTTTTTGGAGTCAGAAAAAGCTTCCCCTTCATCAGGGCTTCAGTTAAAATAACCTTGAATGGAGATTAAGTGATTAAATCAGTTGCTAAAAGTGCTTAAAAACTGAGGGCTTAATATCACTTTAAATTCATATGGTGACCAAAAGGTTGCTGCTATATTATAAGGAAAGTCCCATATAGTTACATATAGTGGTTACATAGTAGGTGAGGTTGAAAAAAGACACATGTCCATCAAGTCCAACCCATGTGTGTGACTATATGTCAGTATTACAAGTGCTTTCGTCATATACTGCTTCCTCCCAGTCTGAATATAGATACCAGATATTTCAACCGCTGACGACAACAAACAAGGCAATACTCGTTTGGTTGCTGAACATGAACTGAACCGATTTATTTGAGATGACACACAAACAGCAGGCTGACAATACAAACTGTAACCAGAAGCCTAATTAACATGAGATAGTTAGCTAATCATTTACCCAGACTAGGTGACTCAGAGATATTTTTTACCACTTAGTCACTGTAAGGGTGAAAAAAATATTTTTTTAGGAAGCGCCACTTTTTTATTCTTCACGTGTGATTTACATGTATTAGACACGTTTTAGATAAAAAATTTACATGGGACTCAGAGATATTACCTTTCAGGGTAGACTTGCTGTCTCCTCACTCCCAACTTACCAAACACATAAGTAGAAACACATTCCCCAATAGTTTGCTAGGAGACAAAAGTGTGTTAATGACCACAATAAACTATTGGGTGAAAGACCCAGGCTTTCCAGATCTCAGCATTCCTTTCATATACATCTGTCCCAAGAGTACCAAGCTGGCAGAGACCATCATGGCCTCCTTAATAATGTCCTTTTGCATTACATAACATAATATCTTTCTAAATGCTTGTAGCTCCCTCAAATGCCAGGACCCATAGTCGGTAGGCAAGAGGCTAGCATTCAGTCCCCTCCAAAAGCCTCTGTCCCGGGTGAGTCTGTCCCATTTCTCCTAATCAAAAGTCGACTAACAAGGTCCCAGACCTCCACCTGGTTTGGACATGCGTTAGTTGGGCAGAGTGAACTCACATAGTCAGTCCGCATGATCTCCAGTCTTGGCTGCAAGGAATAGTTGACCTCAGTAGGTGTGGGACAGAGGTTATTGAGGTTCTTTCAGAACACCATACTTTTAATCATCCACACACATGTGGAATGTGTTGCAGCAATCGGGCATGCTATGTGGAGGTTTTCTTGGCTGGGGTGGGGTTCCTTGCCTCTGCTCCGGAACAGGCAATTGACTCTCTGTCCGGCTGCCAGCGCTTCAACTGGGTGGTTTCTAACATTCCGGGGCTCGGTCTGCCGCTGGGCAGAGGGGCCGATCACCCCAGCTTCCTGAAGCTGTAGCGACACTGTAGGTGCTAGGCAGAGGCCAGCAGTGCTCTGTGCTGTTGCCAGTGATTCAGCTGGGAGTAGAAGCTTTACTACATCAGCTTGTCGGCTCCGGCTCCCTGGAACTCCACAGTTGTTGCCGGTGCTAGGCAGAGGTTGGTAGCACTCTGCCCTGTTGCCAGCACTTCCGCTGGGGATGCCACATCCTCCGCTCCGACTAACCATTGGGGCAGGAGGCTGGCTTCCTCCACTCCCAAACTGTGTAGCTGCCATTGGGAAGTTGATCTGGCTGCTTCCTCTTCCATTCCCTCATCTGGCTGCTGGGATGACATGTCTGTGGTTCTGTAGCCAAGGGGGGGGGATTTGGGACTTTAAATGAGGCACAATGTTTGTGCCTCCATCCCGGGTTCAAGTACATAAAAAAGGGAATGTGGGACTTTAAATGAGGCAATTGACTTGTGGAGGTAGAGTATATAGTAATTATTTTTATTTGTAACAATAGTAAAAAAGTATTTTCATATGTATACATGCACAATGGCATAAACATAATAAATACATATACATTAGCTAGGCAGCACATAAAAGATAGTAAATGTTAATAAATATAATACAAGGTGTTTCATATTAGCAGGCATTTTTTCTTTTTTTTTCTTTTTTTCTTTTGACTCATGCAATATACCCACTCACCATGGTGTATGTGTGTATTTTTTATACTTACACAACACTCATTATAAAAAATTTTTTTCTCTCAAACACTCATCATGTTTTTTCACTTTTTTTTACATTTTCTCACTTTTTTACTTTTCTCACTGTTTTTACACATATTTTTCTAATTTTCATACATTTTCTTTCAGAACACCATACTTTTAATCATCCCCACACATGTGGAATGTGTTGCAGCAATCGGGCAAGCTATGTGGAGGTTTTCTTGGCTGGGGTGGGGTTCCTTGCCTCTGCTCCGGAACAGGTTATTGACTCTCTGTCCGGCTGCCAGCGCTTCAACTGGGTGGTTTCTAACATTCCGGGGCTCGGTCTGCCGCTGGGCAGAGGGGCCGATCACCCCAGCTTCCTGAAGCTGTAGCGACACTGTAGGTGCTAGGCAGAGGCCAGCAGTGTTCTGTGCTGTTGCCAGTGATTCAGCTGGGAGCAGAAGCTTTACTACATCAGCTTGTCGGCTCCGGCTCCCTGGAACTCCACAGTTGTTGCCGGTGCTAGGCAGAGGTTGGTAGCACTCTGCCCTGTTGCCAGCACTTCCGCTGGGGATGCCACATCCTCCGCTCCGACTAACCATTGGGGCAGGAGGCTGGCTTCCTCCACTCCCAAACTGTGTAGCTGCCATTGGGAAGTTGATCTGGCTGCTTCCTCTTCCATTCCCTCATCTGGCTGCTGGGATGACATGTCTGTGGTTCTGTAGCCAAGGGGGGGGATTTGGGACTTTAAATGAGGCACAATGTTTGTGCCTCCATCCCGGGTTCAAGTACATAAAAAAGGGAATGTGGGACTTTAAATGAGGCAATTGACTTGTGGAGGTAGAGTATATAGTAATTATTTTTTATTTGTAACAATAGTAAAAAAGTATTTTCATATGTATACATGCACAATGGCATAAACATAATAAATACATAAACATTAGCTAGGCAGCACATAAAAGATAGTAAATGTTAATAAATATAATACAAGGTGTTTCATATTAGCAGGCATTAGTACATCATATGCAAAAGAGCTGCTATAAGATAGGTACACGTACACATTGATAATTGCATAGTACTCAATGAATCTTAGATGTATAAAAAGTATATATGGGTCAGTGAATAAGTAATGAGCCGGACTTGACTGAGCACCCCATGGAAACTCGACGCGTTTCATGGCTATATGCCGTTCATCAGAAGTTGGGTACAGAAGTAAACTGTAAATATAAATAAATATGTAATATTAGTAAATATGTTCTACCGCTTTAAAGGGAGAAAAGACCTCACGGGGAGAAAGAGATCTGTACTCACAGGTCGGCTATAGCACTGTGCTTGGCTAGCATTGAGGAGGATGGGACCCAAAATTGTTGCCTGTTCCGGAGCAGAGACAAAGAACCCCACCCCAGCCAAGAAAACCTCCACATAGCATGCCTGATTGCTGCAACACAGTCTACATGTGTGGGGATGATTAAAAGTATTGTGTTCTGAAAGAAAATGTATAAAAATGAGAAAAATATGTGTAAAAACAGTGAAAAAAGTAAAAAAGTGAGAAAATGTGAAAAGTGAAAAAACATGATGAGTGTTTGAGAGAAAAAAAAATTGATATGTATATATTATAATAAGTGTTGTATAGGTATAAAAAAATACACACATACACCATGGTGAGTGGGTATATTGCGTGAGTCAAAAGAAAAAAAGAAAAAAAAAGAAAAAGAGGGGAAAGGGCTGAAAAAAGGAGAAACTGTGCATAACTTATGTGTGTCTGTATCCAGTGAATAGGCTGTGTGTGTTACCTCCCTGGTGTCAAACACACAGTGAAATGGTAGACAATCAAGCTCGCCTGCTTAATGCGGAAGTCCCCCAAATTTTTTTTTTTAAAAGTCAGCAGCTGCAAATACTGCAGCTGCTGACTTTTAAAATAAGGACACTCACCTGTCTCGGGGTCCAGCGATGTCGGCACCCGAGACCGAACCGTCCCTCGGTCCTCGGGTGCTGCCGCCGCCATTCTCAGTGAAGGAATCAGGAAGTGAAGCGTTGTGGCTTCACTTCCCGGTTCCCTACTGCGCATGCGCAAGTCGCGTTGCGCGTTCTCAATGGTCCCTGCTATCTCCTGGGACCTGTTTGTTTCCCAGGAGACAGCGGGGGAGTGCGGGAGGGGGCGTGACTCCTGCGGGAGTCTATTCCTGGAAGTGGGTGCAGATACCTGTATAATCCCCCTCCCCCCTGAAAGGTGCCAACTGTGGCACCGGAGGGGGGGATTAATCCGATGAGTGGAAGTTCCACTTTTGGGTAATTAAGTAATCCAGGTGTGGGGCGGGTCCCCGACCAACGTCATGCACACCATCGAATGAGAGTAGGGGTTGGCAGTGAAATCCACCACCGCCACAGGCGCCAAAGTGGAGCCACGCCAAACCCCATCTTCAATGAGAGATGGACCAAGGAAGTCCCTGTATTGCGGCATCAAAAGACGCCACAAACAGGTCGGTGGCGCCTGTGCCGGTGGTGGATTTCACTGCCAACCCCTACTCTCATTCGATGGTGTGCATGACGTTGGTCGGTGACCCGCCCCACACCTGGATTACTTAAGCAGGTGAGCTTGATTGTCTACCATTTCATTGTGTGTTTGACACCAGGGAGGTAACACACACAGCCTATTCACCGGATACAGACACACGTAAGTTATGCACATTTTCTCCTTTTTTCAGCCCTTTCCCCTTTTTTTCTTTTTTTTTCTTTTTTTTCTTTTGACTCATGCAATATACCCACTCACCATGGTGTATGTGTGTATTTTTTATACTTACACAACACTCATTATAAAAAAATTTTTTCTCTCAAACACTCATCATGTTTTTTCACTTTTTTTTACATTTTCTCACTTTTTTACATTTCTCACTGTTTTTACACATATTTTTCTAATTTTCATACATTTTCTTTCAGAACACCATACTTTTATTTCAAATATTTTTTATTAATTTTAAGAAGAGATTACAACACAGTGAATTACAGTAATGTTAACTCGAGAAGTTATACATGTATATAACTAAAATGAAACATACGAATCATATCTCCTAGCATAGTTGTTATGTATAGACAAATAATATGTCAGAGGTATTAACAATCTGTTGAGGTCGAATCAAAGAATAGCCATTCTATTTCGAACTCTGTTTAGCTAAGAAGATATGGGTGAACCGTAACGAGGAAGGAGGGATGAGAAGAACAGGGGAGGGGGGGATAGGATAAGGGTATGGTAGGAGGGATACCCAATTGCGTGTAATGTTCTGTCGTGATATTACCTGTTAGTATTACGGGGATTGGACTAAGTATGGTTGTGGAGTTCTCTCCATGGGGCCCATTTTTCGTAGAATTTGATTAATCCTCCTGATTTGTATGCCATTAATTGTTCCAAAGAGTACGTCTCAGACAGTAGGCTCGTCACCTCTTTGACATTCGGGGCCTTGGTTGACTTCCAATGTCTCATGATAATCAGTCTTGCTGCAAACAGAGTATGTAAAGCCACATGTCTGAGAGTCTTCGGAAAGTTTCCTATGTCGATGCTCAGAATAGCTAGTTTAAAGTTAGGTTTAGATATGAGCCCGGTTAATTTAGTGATGAGTTTGAACACTGAGTTCCAGAAACTACGAATGTTAGGACAGAACCATAGCATGTGTGATAGAGTACCTATTAGGCCGCAGCCTCGCCAGCATTGATTATTGTGTTCAGGAGTAAATTTAGCTATTGTGTATGGTGTGTAATACCACCTAAGATGGAGTTTTTGTGCCATTTCCCAGTATGTAGCACACCTAGAAAATGACACATTGTTTGATATTGCTTTTTGCCACTGGTGGGCTGAGATATTATCGTTCAGTTCTATGGCCCATTTGTTCAGGGGTTTGGTTACACAAAAGGTGAGCTTGTCATGAAGACAGTTATAAAAGTATGATATACCTTTCTTTTTGGGTATCGGAGATGTCCAGAAGTTCCAGGCATCTTGTGAGATCTTTACATTTAACTCAAAATTGGGAGTTAGCGTGGATTTTATTTGCGCATATGTGAGAAACTCACCCTTTGGCAATTCGTATTTAGATGTTAACTCCTCATAAGAGATGAATTTACCATCTTTGAATAAGGACGCGATTTCTTTGATTCCTTTTAATTCCCATTTGTGAGTTGTTATATTTGGATTAATGAGTCTAAGTACTCCTATGTTGAGTGGGATATCTATTTGTTTGTTTGTATTATTGCCATGTTGTAGGAATTGTTTCCAAGCTAGAATGGAAGCTGATATGGTAGGATGGTTTAAGCCTATATTTAAGGAGGGGGAAATAGCGTTAGCTAATAAAAGTGAATGTAGGGTATTCGGTGAGATTGCTGATTGTTCTATACTACTCCATGATTTACACTTAGGTTGTGTAATCCAGAACCTTAATTGGTCTAGTAGTGTGGCTGAGTAATAGTCTCTTAAATCAGGTACTCCCATGCCCCCTGCTTTCCTATGTTTCCGAAGAATGTGATGATTGCATCTAGATTTACCTTTGTTCCATAAGAATGTAGATAGAATTTTCTGAGAGTTTTTAAAGAAGGCTGCTGGGATCTGGATTGGCAGTGTTCTAAAAAAGTACAAGATTTTTGGTAGGACGGACATTTTAAAAGCTGCCAGTCTACCTGCCCAGGATAGAAAAAGCTTACTGATTTTGGTCGTGTCTTTTTGTATTGTTAATAAAAGTGGTGCGAGGTTCTCTTTATAAAGATTTGATAGGGGTGATGTTAATGTAATACCTAGATAGGATAGAGCACCTGAAGACCATGGGTATGTGAATTTGGAATGCAGGGAGGTTTGTAAAGATTTGCTAATGTTAATGCCTAATATGTTAGATTTGGTTTCATTGACTTTGTACAGGGAAACTTGGTTAAATTCGGTTAAGATTTGATGTATTTCTGGCAAGGATTTGGCTGGGTCTTCCAATGTTAAAATAATGTCGTCTGCAAAGAGAGTTATTGGGTAATGATCTTCACCTACTTCTATCCCTTTAATGAGTTTATGGGACCTAATTTTCTCCGCTAGGGGTTCCATTACTAATGCAAAAATGAGCGGGGATAGGGGACACCCCTGTCTTGTACCATTAGAAATCATAAAGTTTTTAGAGAATAGACCTTCTGAAAAAACATAGGCAGACGGGACCGTATATAAGGCCATGATGGCAGAGAAAATATCACCTATTATACCAAATTTTTCCAGTACTTTGGCCAGGTAACCCCAGTGGACCCTGTCGAAGGCCTTCTCCGCGTCTAAAGTCAACAGCAGAGAAGGCCTTCGAGAGGCCTCCGCCCGGTGGATGAGATTTATAACACGTCTGGTGGCATCAGGGGCCTGGCGACCCGGAACAAAGCCCATTTGGTCTGGTTTTACCAGATCAGGTAGAAAGGGTTGTAGCCTATTGGAGATAAGTTTCGCGTATATCTTCAGGTCTACATTTAAAAGCGAAATAGGCCTAAAATTTTGTACATATGCGGGGTCCTTTCCCGGTTTCGGTATGGTAATAATGTTTGCAATTAACATTTCTTCCGGGAAGGAAGCTCTGGTCACAGCGGCATTGTATACCCCCTCCATATATTTGGAGAGGGTATTTTGAAAGAATTGGTAATATTCTGAGGAAAATCCATCAGGACCGGGTGCTTTATCATGTGGGAGTGATTGAATTATTTTAAGGATTTCTGCTTGTGTAAAGGGTTGGTTGAGGATCATTCTGTCTTCTGGAGAGAGGAGGGGCAAATTAATTGAGTTCAAGAATTTGTCTATGGTGTCTGGTGTGGGTTGGGGGATGCCATCCTGTTGGTTTAGATTATATAGTGTACTGTAATATGTCCTAAAGGCCTCTGCAATGTCTTGAGGGTTCAGTAATTTCTGTCCTGATTTGGGGTGGAGTATGTGGGATAATTTTTGTTTGGCTGTTCTGTCTTTAAGTTGGCTTGCAAGTAATTTACTTGCTTTGTTGCCATGGAGATAAAAGTTTGCTTTTGAAGCTCTTAGTTGCTTAAGGTGTTGGTTTGTTAGGATTTCTCTCAGATCATGTCTCGCCTGATTAAGTTTCGTCAGTGTATGTGGAAGAGGATGCAATTTATGGGTTTGTTCTAATAATTTTATAGATGCAAGTATAGTATTAAGCCGCTGTGACCTAAGCTTCTTAGCGGAGGCACTCTGCTTTATTAATATACCTCTAATAAATGCCTTGTGCGAATTCCACAGTGTGAAGGGGTCTGCCGTGGACGGAGCGTTTATGTCAAAAAATTCCTGTAGTGCTTTTTGTATTTGTAGCTTGTTCTCCGGCCTAGCCATGAGCACGGCATCATTTCTCCATCTGTTCGCTCTCGTCCCTAGCTTCTCCCTCCCCAGTGAAATGGACACAGGCGCGTGGTCTGACCACGTAATATTTCCAATCTCTGATTGTTGAATCTCCTGCAAAAGAAATTTATCTGTAAAAAAAAAGTCAATGCGGGTGTAGGATTTATGGGCATGAGAAAAAAAAGTAAAATCTTTTTCCGTGGCGTGTTGACATCTCCACACATCAAATAGGGAAGCTGAGTCCAGGAAGTTTGCCAGGGTTATTCTGTGAGAGCGACTTGGTGAGGAGTTGGACAAGTCCATTTTGCGGTCTGTTATGGCGTTAAAGTCTCCACATAAAACAATGTGACCCTGGCAAATAGGATGGACCTTTTTCCAAATTTTATTCAAAGCTGAGATCGGTCTGATATTGGGCAAGTACACGTTAATGATAGTATAGAGAATATTGTTGATCTGTCCTACTAGCACCAGGTATCTTCCTAGAGGATCCACTGTCAAGGAGGTCAGAGTGAATGCTACTGAGTCCTTTATCGCAATGAGGACTCCTCTTTTTTTTGTTGGAGCATTAGCTTGGAATATATGAGGAAATTTTTTATGGTTGAATGTCGGAGGGTTTTTTGAGGCAAAGTGCGTTTCTTGCAAACAAAAAATATCACAGTTGAGTCGGGCTGCTTCTTTCCATGCCGTTTGCCGTTTAAATGGACTGTTCAGGCCTTTAACATTCAGCGAAGAGATCTTAAATGCCATCTTTGACTTGTTATTACAACAGGTAAAGGATTAAGAAAGTGAGATGTTTAGTTGGTAATCTGTATTTTAAGGGTATTGCAGGGGTCCTTATTGAGAGTAAGACCAGATTAGTCAAATGGTGCAACTAGTGCTGGGAGTTGGCAATTGGGTATATCACAGTCAGATATTGAAGGGAGGGTAGGTAAGGAAAAGGGTAAAAGAACCAACTGTTCTTATGGGGACAGATGTCCAAAAATGAACAGAAGAAAAAAAAAGGTATGGTTCTACGTAGAACCTGAGCGGGTTTTGTCCGCAACATTCGGGGGAACAACTGCAACTGTAATAAAATT
Organism: Lithobates clamitans; assembly: GCA_037952925.1. Taxonomy (NCBI): domain Eukaryota; kingdom Metazoa; phylum Chordata; class Amphibia; order Anura; family Ranidae; genus Lithobates; species Lithobates clamitans. The sequence goes on along the minus strand of JBBGZY010001000.1, from coordinate 886,603 downwards.
GGATAGCTTGTGCATTGTACTAGCTCGCCGGAGCTAAATCAGCTTGATTGTGAAGATTTTTATCCAGGCCCTGGATTAGTGGAAGAGAACTTGTCATGAGGAGAGGCGTGCGGTGATATCGCCTTGTCTATATTTTCAGTGTCTGGATCCAGGATTTGCCAATCTCGGAGAATGCGTATGCCCTCTTTTAAGGAATTGATTGTATAGAGACGATCGTCTTTTGTGACAAGAAGTTTTGCCGGGTACCTCCACTGGTAAGAAATGTGGTGGTTTCGCAGGGGCTTCGTTATGGTGGCAAGTTGTCTTCTTTGATGCGTGGTATGAGCAGATAGATCTGTAAACAGCGAAAGTGTCTGCAAATGATCTGGGAGTCGATCTGCATGTCTGAAGGTCGCCATTAGTTTCTCCTTCGTCGTGAAGAAGTGGATACGAGCTATCGTATCTCTGGGTAGATGTGCAGGGATATGCTTAGGTTTTGGTAACCTATGTATGCGGTCGATTAGTAAATCTTCTAGCGGGAGGTCTGGTAGGGCGTCCTTCATCACCTCGGTAAAGAAGGACATTAAATCTGTGTTTTTGATGTCTTCGGGGATTCCTCTAATTTTAATATTGTTGCGTCTGGAGCGATTCTCCAGATCTGCGATTTTGGATTTCATCCATGAGATTTCATCATCATGGGTATTGTGGGCATCTATTAGCTCATTGAAAGTGGAGGCAAAGTCTCCCATTTTATGTTCCACATGTGTGACTCTTTCCCCAATTTCTTTGACTTCTGCTTTAAACTGCTGAGCAAGTGACAAGATGTCTGCATGGAGTGTGCTACGTAGGGATACCAGCATATCTTTCAATGTAGTATCCATCACAGGTTGATTTACTGTGGGAAATTCAGTAATGGAGTCCTGCAGTTCCCTGGTGTCGTCTAGGGGGCTTGTCATGTCACTCACCTCCAGTGTTGAGATCGGTGTGTCCTGGTATTTAAGCTTCGCCTTCACTGGGCTGGAAGAGCAGGAGGAGGATTGGGAGGTTCTGCCTGGTGCCTGGTTTGGGTTAGAGAAGTCTGGGGAGAAGTGCTGCAGACGTCGCTCTGTGTCTTTAGTGAAGCCACGTTTGTGCGGCTGGGAGCCGCCGGCGCCATCTTGGCTGGAGGAGCGACGGGGCTGTGAGTAGAAGTCCGTCATTCTTCTAGAGGGATTCCGGTCTTTCTGCTTACGGGGCATGTAGCGGAGGGATGCCCGACCTGCTGGCTGAAATTTATGCCTCTTTTTATGGCGCTGGATGACCGTTAAAAGCTCCAGCGAGCTGGCTGTATGCAGAGCAGTGTTTTCAAGCGGCCATCTCCCACGCTAGCCGGCCACGCCCCCCAACACCATACTTTTAATCATCCCCACACATGTGGAATGTGTTGCAGCAATCGGGCATGCTATGTGGAGGATTTCTTGGCTGGGGTGGGGTTCCTTGCCTCAGCTCCGGAACAGACAACTCATCCTCCTCGATGCTAGCCAAGCACAGTGCTATAGCCGACCTGTGAGTACAGATCTCTTTCTCCCCATGAGGTCTTTTCTCCCTTTAAAGGGGTAGAACATATTTACTAATATTACATATTTATTTATATTTACAGTTTACTTTATACATCTAAGATTCATTGAGTACTATGCAATTATCAATGTGTATGTGTACCTATCTTATAGCAGCTCTTTTGCATGTGATGTACTAATGACTGCTAATATGAAACACCTTGTATTATATTTATTAACATTTACTATCTTTTATGTGCTGCCTAGCTAATGTATATGTATCTATTATGTTTATGCCATTGTGCATGTATACATATGAAAATATTTTTTTACTATTGTTACAAATAAATAATGATTACTATATACTCTACCTCCACAAGTCAATTGCCTCATTTAAAGTCCCACATTCCCCTTTTTTATGTCTGTGGTTCTGTCTCCCAGGTGCACGGATTTTTGCTGGGGAGGAAAGACTGCTTCCTCCAACCTGGCCAACAGTTGTTGGGGAGGGACGACTAATACCTCCTCTCCCTTCTCCCCCTGTATCCTGATCTGCTGCTGGGAAGTGACTGCCACCTTCTCACCCTGAGCCTCTGGAACTGCCACAGATGTGGGGCAGAGGTCTTGGACCCTCTGTCCAATGGCCAGTGCTTCAGCTGGGGAAGTTCCTTGTAACTCCACGGATACCGCTGTTGGTGCTGAGCAGAGCTCAGTGAAGTTCGGCCCTGATACCAGCTCTTCTGCTGAAGGCTCATCAGGTTGTTCTTCCTCAGCAGAAAAGTCTATCAAATCCTCTGTCTCTGCAACTGGTGTCTGGGGATAGAGGTTCACCATCTCCTTTCCGTGGGACTCAGAAGATGCTATGAGTGCTGGGCAGAGGTTAGTAGAGCTCTACTTGCTGTGGGGGCACTCAACAGGAAGGAGGGACCAAGAGCGATGAGGAGGGACCCGAGAAGAGGAGGGGTCTCTCTGTGCAAAAACACTGCACGGGGCAGGTAAGTATAACATGTTTGTTATTTTTAAAGGAAAAAAAAAATTGGACTTTACAATCACTTTAACTTGTGAGGCCTTAGTTTATCCAATGACAGTTCTTAGATATTACAACATGATTTCAGAACTGATCTTCCTGTTACGGGGAAAATAGGCAAACCCCACCATGTATCCCACATTGCAGTGATAGTTTATTTCTCACATTTTTCTGTCACAGGTTTACTTTGTGAAACCACCTAAATATATATTCACACAGACTCATAGACCTTCTAAATAAGGGTTTATTTTTAACAATTCCTTGCTCTAACATTATATTTTTGGAGTATATGGGATTTGGCAGTTATGATAACAGATATGTTCAACTAGGCATATACTAATACATTTAATAATATGTGTATTCCCCATCTTGTGTTTTACATGCTTCCTCCAGCTGTCAAGTGAATGAATTCAGAGGATCATTCCTGTGTAATAGAGTGGATGGCTTCTCCCATGACTCCCCTGCACTCAGGAAGTGTTCCGTTTCACTGAAAAGCATATTGCTGTTGACATGCTACAAAGTGAGTTGTGCAAGGAAGGGTTCAAAGAGAGGTTGACATGCCTCCCTTCACCTTTTTACCCTGAATAGTCATTTCAGGGAATATCACTTAGCTAAGATTTTGGCTCTTGACTTCACGTTACTAACTTCTGTATTTCATTCTAATTAGGTTTTACTTCTTACTTTTATTTTTACTCAATAACAATAAAAAATCATTTTAAAAAGAAGGTGAATATAAAGTCCTAACAACTAAATTAGGGTCATGATATTAAGTGGTAATAAAACCAAAAACAAAAGTTTAATATACAGTGGGGACGGAAAGTATTCAGAGCCCCTTACATTTTTCACTCTTTGTTATATTGCAGCCATTTGCTAAAATCATTGAAGTAAATTTTTTTCCTCATTAATGTACACACAGCACCCCATATTGACAGAAAAACACAGAATTGTTGACATTTTTGCAGATTTATTACAAAAGAAAAACTGAAATATCACATAGTCCTAAGTATTCAGACCCTTTGCTGTGACACTCATATATTTAACTCAAGTGCTGTCCATTTCTTCTGATCATCCTTGAGATGGTTCTACACCTTCATTTGAGTCCAGCTGTGTTTGATTATACTGATTGGACTTGATTAGGAAAGCCACACACCTGTCTATATAAGACCTTACAGCTCACAGTGCATGTCAGAGCAAATGAGAATCATGAGGTCAAAGGAACTGCCTGAAGAGCTCAGAGACAGAATTGTGGCAAGGCACAGATCTGGCCAAGGTTGCAAAAAAATTTCTGCTGCACTTAAGGTTCCTAAGAGCACAGTGGCCTCCATAATCCTTAAATGGAAGACGTTTGGTGGGACCAGAACCCTTCCTAGAGCTGGCCGTCTGTCCAAACTGAGCTATCGGGGGAGAAAAGCCTTGGTGAGAGAGGTAAAGAAGAACCCAAAGATCACTGTGGCTGAGCTCCAGAGATGCAGTCGGGAGATGGGAGAAAGTTGTAGAAAGTCAGCCATCACTGCAGCCCTCCACCAGTCGGGGCTTTATGGCAGAGTAGCCCAACGGAAGCCTCTCCTCAGTGCAAAACACATGAAAGCCCACATGGAGTTTGCTAAAAAACACCTGAAGGACTCCAAGATGGTGAGAAATAAGATTCTCTGGTCTGATGAGACCAAGATAGAACTTTTTGGCCTTAAATCTAAGCGGTATGTGTTTACCATCCAACCTGACAGAACTGGAGAGGATCTGCAAGGAGGAATGGCAGAGGATGCCCAAATCCAGGTGTGAAAAACTTGTTGGATCTTTCCCAAAAAGACTCATGGCTGTATTAGATCAAAAGGGTGCTTCTACTAAATACTGAGCAAAGGGTCTGAATACTTAGGACCATGTGATATTTCAGTTTTTCTTTATTAATAAATCTGCAAAAATGTCAACAATTCTGTGTTTTTCTGTCAATATGGGTTGCTGTGTGTACATTAATGAGGAAAAAAATGAACTTAAATGATATAAGCAAATGGCTGCAATATAACAGAGTGAAAAATTTAAGGGGGTCTGAATACTTTCCGTCCCCACTGTATTGTAGTTTACCAATCCTTAATTTTGGCTGATAATTGCGGTTTTTTTTGGCTTGTTTCCCTTTATTTTAATCTTGTGATCCAACAAGCAACAAATATCCTGCCTTAGGTTGTCTTCACTCTGAATGAAGGAGCAATAGAGACACCTTTGGACAGCAGCATTGTTAATCTGGGGAGATGGTAGTGTTATGCCTCGTACACACGATCGGATTGTTCACCAACAAAACTGTGGAATTTTGTCCGAAGGGCATCGGCTCCAACTTTCCTTGCATACACACGGCCACACAAATGTTGGCCAACAATTACGAACATAGGGATGTACTAGAGGTACTACGAGCCGATAAAAAGGAAGTTCAGTAGTCATGCGCCACCCTTTGTTCTCCTTTTGCTAATCTCGTGCTAGTAGAAGTTTGGTGAGTGTTGATTCGTGCTTTTCAGCCTCATGCTTTTCAGTTCGTTTCTGCTTTTCAGGTTGTGCTTGTCGGTTCGTATCTGTTTTTCAGTGCGTGCTTGTCATTTCTTTTCTGGGTTTCAGTGCATTCTTTTTAGTTCACTTCTCATTTTCAGTGCGTTCTTGTCAGGTCTTTTCTGATTTTCAGTGCGTTCTGTTGGTTCATTCTGAACAGCCGTTCGTATACTAGCCATGTGGCGTTCTTGTCGGAAAGATTGTGCTATTGTTGGGCTTGGAGTTATTGCTTTGGTCCAAGTCCAGTCCAAGAACAGGGGGAGGAGGAGTTCTTGGACCAAGAATTAGTTGCTTAATCGTGACCAATTCTCTCATATGCCTTTGCTGCGGGAGCTCCAGAAGAATAATCCTGATGATTTCAGGAATTATCTACGGATGACAGACCCCTGCTTTCACCGTCTTTTGGCTTTGCTGTCCCCTATATTAGTAAGCAAGACACATGCATGCAGCAAGCCATCACTCCCGAGCAAAGGCTCGTCGACACCTTGCAGTACTTGGCGACGGGGAGAAGTCTCCAGGACCTCAAGTTCATGACTGGGATCTACCCCCAGTGTCAGGAAGATCCTGCCAGTAATGCGCAATCGCGCGCGCATGGGAACGCACGTGCGTTAGTGTCCGGCAGGTTATTTAAACCTGTCTGACACAGGTAAACATTGCTGTTTGCTCTGCAGCTTTGTGTGTGTGTTACCTGATAATCTGAAACCTGCTCCTGTTGACAATCTTCAAAAAGCACTGGCCAATTCTGCTTTAAGACACACATCTTCGACCTCTTCTACCTGACCATCCTAGAATCATTTATAGAAAAGCCCCGAACATAAAAAACAAAATAGCGCCTAGCAAACTAAAGCCACTAAAGGGGACCAGCACATGCCTGCTTGATTCCTTTAAGGGTCATGTTCCAGTGTAGAAAGCCCTTGTGCAAAACTTGTACTTTTGTGAAACATGGCAAGAAGCAATTTTCAACGAAGGGAAAAAGCTATGACCTAGGGGATTTCAACAATTGTAGCTCTGACTTTGTAGTCTATGGCCTCATTTGTCCTTGCCACCTAATGTAAAGAAAGAAAAATGCCCCAAGAGGGATACTATGGGCAGAAAACCAACACAGGATCAAAGTATGAATAGAAAAATAGATAAAATATATACATTTTATTTAGTATACAAAAATAGTAGAAAAATGATACAAAAATGATACAAAAATGACAAATACCTTTCCTAAAAACATTGAATAGCAAATGAGGAACAGGAGTATTGCACAATACTACAAGCTGCAGCAAAGAACACTTCTGAAAACTGGGAAACAGAGACCAGAAATGGCTGCATAAGGACCCAACATGTTTCGCAGAGCATAAAAAGATCAAATTCCTTTCATGACACTATATTTCCTTCCTCAGGGGTTCAAATAAAGCGTGCTGTTGTGTTTCTAACAGAGAAAGAAAACATATATATGCATATAATAGATATTGATTCCATACTTATGAATAATTAATTTGACATCATCCAGAAAGACAGACATAAAAAGCATGTATCATTTACAATGGTACTCACAATATAAAAAACCACGCATGCTCCTCTGAAATGACAATGACAAGATACACAGCAATATTGATAAAAGATGAACTCCCACATCCAAAAGTCCACTAGGTTGATTTATCAAGTTGGAGTAACCCAGGTAGGATTAGCTTTTTACTGCCCGCTTGAGTGTGGGACATGCGTCAAATCATAACTTGGAGAGACAGGTGAGCTGGACCCTGAGAGAGCGGAGCGGTAGATCAGAGCTCACAGGAACCGCCACGAGGATAAGGAGGATGCGAATCTAGCAAATAACAAAAATATATGCATGCGTATCATCAGTATATGTGTATATATTCCTGCCAGATGAAAATATAGTATAGGTGCAGAGATAGACTTGTTAGCAGATAATACCCAGAGTAAAAGTGAGTATGTCATTTCAATGTAGATGGTAAAATGCCAAACCACATAGTACTAGGTAAGAAAAAAGGAAAAAGAAAAAGAGGAAAAAGAGAACAGAGAGACTAAGAGAAAAAGAAAAAGAAGAAAAAGAAAAGGAAAGAGAGAAAGGAACAAAAAATACAACGTTGTTTCTACCTCTGGGTAAAGCCTCTCATGTTCCTGCAGGACTGATGTTCATCTGGGCTGTGTAGCAGTGCTGTGCTGCACTTACCTGGATTTAAATAACTCCCAAAGTGGGGGTGGTGGTATGGCAACAGCCAATCGACTTGGTGTTGACCAAATAAGGGCCATGGATAAGGCATGGCCTAGCAATTAGGCCTATTGATCGCACAGATATCTGTGCAACCACCACACCTGTGTGTGGGACATCCTCCAGCTGTGGCCCCTCGGCCGTCGCGGCATCCGGCGTCACCGTGTCAGACGGCTCGATGACATCAGACGGCGATACAGGCCGCTGGCACGGAGGAAGGGCAGCAACTGAGGGCAAGAATGGAAACATTTACTAATGCGCCAAGGTGAAGCACGGGAAGCTCCACGCATGTGCATATTCACCGCTAAACTGCCTCCACCCCTAGAGAAACAGGGAGTGGAGGCCCCCCGTGCCAGGGAGCACCACCAGCACAGGACAACTAGGACATCTGGAAAAATTGGAACTAAAAACTGTTCCAAATCTGTCCAAGGACGCATATCAACCACATAATAAAGAATGCATATAACAAATATATATAAAAATTACATCTATAGGAAAAAGAAAAAGTGTTTTCAGAAGAAAATATTAGATACATAATTTAATATAAAAATAATGATAAATGATTCACTAGTGCCTGCCCTCCCTCCAAGTGAAATCAGATAGCAGCGCTAATTATAAAAATGTGCATACATATGTGACTTAATCACAAACAAGCTGAAAAGTGACAACCTCTTAAGTGTCATATAAATAATGAGCAAAATTATTCTAATGTGAAAAAATTAAACAGTGTATAAATTGGTAACATAAAAGTCCAATAAAGTAGTGACGTAGTGATATGTGTGATGCTTCACAAATAATACAGATCTTCAGTGAGCAAAAATATTTATCATTATTTTTGTATTGTTTTAATTTAAGCAGCAGCTGTCAGTGAGGGGTAGGTCTGTGAGCGCAGCGTTTGGCACATAGGAGAGGGCGGTATTCCTGTGTACCATACCAAGTGACAGAGTTATTGAATTTATTAACACGTGCAGCCATGGAAGTCTTTAATTTTCTTGCCAACAGACAAATGAATCCAGATAATATTTTTTCAGCTAATCTAGAGGTGGCTGAGAATGATGAGGATGTGTCCGGCATGCTCAAAAGTCTAGAAGGTCTGTTGGAGAAACAGATTAAGACTTGGTGGGATGTCTTCACATTCTCACATTATCAAAAGGAAAAATTAATTTTTAGGAGTTTGAGGTGGGATGTGCCCCCCCAAGATGGTCTTGAGGACCAGTGTTTTATGAATGAATGGTTGGAATTTTTTAATAGAGTGGGGAGGGAGTTACAAGATCTGGTACTCACTAGGAAACAAGTGAAATTGGGGAAGCTCAATGAACAAATTAATCACTTACGTAGTAAATTAGAACCAGTGAATGAGTCAAACCAGATGAAGGATTTTAATATTAATATGAAAAAGAAACTTGAAAAAGTTGATCGAGACACACAAAAGAAAAAAGTTAAAAAATATAATAGGGATGCGGCAGATTTTAAGAATAATAAAATTTATGCATGGCAGACCCCCACCCCAGGTACTAATGAGGCCCCCGTACCAGTTAAAGGAAACGGGAAAATATCCAATGCCCCTATAGTAGACCATAGTAAAAAGGTTGACAATAAGAAGGGTGGGATGAGGCATGAACAGAATGCACCTGGGCATACTTATAATAATTATCCCCCTACACAACATAGAGGGAATCAACTGAACGATTATTATGGTTCACCAAAACCCCCCCAACCAATGAGAGGGGGACAACATGCGTATTATAATCAGGATGACTGGAAGGGCCCCCAAACAGAGAGATCAAATTACGGAGGGGAACAATATAGACAACAAGACTATGGCAGTCATTATCATTATCAGGCATCCAATTATGGAGAGGGGAGAAGTCCCATACCAATTCATAATAGATATCTACCTCTGGAGGAGGAATATCATAGACCTCAATATCAAGAACATGGCCCCCCACCTTTTTTAGGCCAGCGAGGGAGGAGGGGGAGAGGAGGGGGGACACCGAGAGGAAAGAACCACCCAACATACAACAGGGAAGGAATGAAGGGACCACAGCCATATACCAACAGAGCGATGGGACCATTCCCAGGAGGCGAAGGGGATGCCGGGCAGGACGACGGCAACAACCCAAGAAAGAGATTGAGGGACATGTAAATACGGGGGTTTACAATTTAAGTGAAGTGACATTAAATGCCAAAGAGATGAATATTTTAAATTTGGGCCTGAAATGTGCCCCCAGGAGGGTTCTAAATAAATTTGGAGTGTACATTGACACTCATAAGTTTATTAGATCCCTCAACATTAAAAAATATTTTCTCAGTCACCCAGTAGTTTCGACCCATAATGTGGGGTCTTCTTCTAGCAAAGTTGATAGCGGCCTAAGGAACAAGTCACTATTTAATCCCCAAAACTCCAATAACCATTATGTTGAGGTATTCAAAAATCTAGTTTTGAAAGATCTAGATACCATTAAAGTAAAAGAGGAAGTGAATTCAAAACATATTAATGAAGGAATCAGGGCACTAGAAAAACGGAACGACATCATTATACGTCCGGCTGACAAGGGAGGGGGGGTTGTCATTATGGATAAATCATTTTATCACGGACAACTTTCAAATATGCTTAGTGACCGCTCCACATATGAAAGATTAACCACAGACCCTACTGAGAAATATAGGGAACAGTTAAACTCATTGGTTGAATGGGGATATGCTACTAATGCCCTGAACCTTAGAGAGAGAAGGTACCTTGTCCCTAGTGCGTGTAGGATTCCTGTTATATATACACTTCCTAAAATTCACAAGGACGCCAAACTACCACCAGCGCGCCCGATTGTAAACGGGATAGGATCTGTCACGGCGAGGTTGGGAGAGTACCTAGATAGGTTTCTCCAGCCAAGTGTAAAAAACACTAAGGCGTATCTACGAGATACCACCGACCTACTCCAAAGATTGGGGGAGGTCTGTTTGAACCCTGCCGCTGACATCTTTTTAGTGACAGCAGACGTGTCCTCATTATATACGATCATTCAACATGAGGACGCCTCCCTGTCATTGAACTGGGCCATGAGTAGGAGAGAGGACATTCCAGACATGCAGAAGAGGTTTGTGGGCCAGGCCCTAAACTTCTGCATGTCACACAATTATTTTTGGTGGAATGGGCACTTTTTCTCCCAACGGGTTGGCGTGGCTATGGGGGCTAAGTTTGCCCCCAGCCTCGCCAACCTGTTCATGGCTGAGTGGGAAGACAGATTCATTTTTAGTAAATCTTTTCCCCAGTTGAGATTCTATCGAAGGTTCATAGATGATCTCCTGTTCATCTGGGAGGGATCTAGAGAATCTGTTGAAGAATTTTTGAAATACCTCAACACCAATAATAACAACATCAAATTGGAGGCCCAGATTAGTGAAACATGTGTCAATTTTTTAGATGTGTCCATTGAAAGGAAGGAACAGTCTCTGGTGACTAGTGTATACTTCAAACCAACGGACCGGAACAGTTTCTTATCCATCAGGAGTGGTCATCACCCTGTATGGATAAAAAATATTCCGAAGGGACAATTCTTGAGGGTCCGTCGAAATTGTACAGAACAAGGGAAGTACTACACACAGGCAAAGGTTTTAAAAGAGAGATTCCTCCAGAAAGGGTATTCAGAAAAATCCATGGATGATGTCATAGAACAGGTAGCTAATATACCAAGGGAGGACTGTTTGAAAAAGAAAGAAAGGACTAAGTCTGAGGAAAAACATCAGTGGAGTTTCATATCCAACTATCATAGTCAATATAGAGAGATAGAGACCATTTTTAAAAAATATTGGTACATACTCCGTAGGGATCGACATCTAGGAGAGATGTTACCCGAAACCCCTAAGTTCATCTATAGAAGGGCCCCCAACTTTGGAGACAAAGTGGTAAAGAAAATTCTTGACCCCCCAGTTCAACCATCAATTAAAATTAACCTTAAAGGTTTTTTTCCATGCAACAAATGCATATGTTGTAGAACAGTGAGGAACAGGAGTAGGAGTACGAAGAGTATCACTAATCGAGCAAATGAAACTTTTGAAATCAAGGAGTTCATTACATGTAACTCATCATTTGTTGTATACTTGATGTGGTGCCCATGCGGCCTGTTCTATATAGGACGCACCAAAAGACTACTAAGGGTTCGTATTTCTGAGCATTTAACCAATATAAAAAATGGTTTCAAGTATCACAGCGTGTCCCTCCATTTCAAAGAATACCATAACCAGGACCCCAGTTTATTACAATTTTGCGGGATAGACATTGTATATCCATCGTGGAGGGGTTCAAACAGAATAAGGGATCTGTCCCAACGAGAAACCCGATGGATATACCTCTTTAAATGTCTTTTTCCGGGGGGTTTAAATATAGAATTGGACCTCAACTGTTTCATCAATGATTATTGATAATGATTGGTGGGCGGTTGATGACCGGTTGGGGTCCCTCTGTATTTGTCACCCTAAATATAGAGAGGCTAAGAATCCATAACACCAACGCAATTATGAGATTTACCTACTAAGGGGGGTGACAGGGAGGGGGGACAGAGTGGATAATAATATGCTGCACTTTGATAACTGTGGAAGGTGCACCATAGATAAAAAATTGTGTGTCGGTAGAACTCTTTCAGAATACCCAGGAGTACCTGAGATGGACCGTAATGGGTTAAGTTTTTTATATTTTTTTATTTTTATTTTTATTTTTATTTTTATTTTTATTTTTATTTTTATTTTATTTTTAATAATTTTTATATATTTTTTTATTCACTTTTCCAACCATTCAGCTTTAATATTAATGACAGTCTTTTATAGAAATAAAAAAGATATAAATTTCAAAAAATATTTTTTTAAATGTTTTTTGAGATGACACTTAAGACCTGCAATATAGAACACATGTAAAGATGATTGGTGACCCGCACGGCCTATGACATGAGCTCACGGGATTACCAAGCAGTTCTCTTGCAGATATATAGTGTCATACTCAGCACTTGCAGTAACTGAAGCTTTTAAATGCATGTTAACTTGTGTATACTAAGCAATGTACACGTATGGTGCGAGCGGAGACACAGGGAGTGCGCAGGCGCGGTGTCACCATTACCGCGTCATACGAGAGAGGAGGGTATTTAAGAAAGATTGCCAGATAGCGCAGCCAATCCCATGAATAAGTCCCTTGTGACGAAACATGTCGGGGCGTGGCTACGAGGCAATCTGACGCGCTAGACGTAGGACGCTGAGATAGGAGGCGCCATACGGGAAAGCGGGGAAGCGGCTCCAGGAGACGCGAGGAACGGGTGAGAGTCATCCGAACATCCGACTGCCTGGGTCCGCCGTGACCACCATACGTCCGGTTATTATTTGGAGAGTGTTTTTTGGTGATGACCATGTGTGCTGTGCTATTCTGCTTGATTCAAGTTTTTGAAATGTGAGTTTAATGGTGGAGGAGAGTGTTACTTTTATTAAAGTTTGTTGCGTTACTGCACTATTGCTTCGCTTTTCTTTGTTTCATGTGGAGAGTACGCTAGCATATGCTCTGGATATCCAACAGGAATTGAGTGGAAATTATCACTGTACCCCCTACTGTGTGGGAATAGCCTGTGAGCCAAGCACGAGAGTGTAAGGCAAAAATAGCTGGTGAGTCTGCTCGCTGAAGGGGAGTGGAGATCACAGTGCACAGCGGTGTGGTGGAAGATTTTTGCTCACTGAAGATCTGTATTATTTGTGAAGCATCACACATATCACTACGTCACTACTTTATTGGACTTTTATGTTACCAATTTATACACTGTTTAATTTTTTCACATTAGAATAATTTTGCTCATTATTTATATGACACTTAAGAGGTTGTCACTTTTCAGCTTGTTTGTGATTAAGTCACATATGTATGCACATTTTTATAATTAGCGCTGCTATCTGATTTCACTTGGAGGGAGGGCAGGCACTAGTGAATCATTTATCATTATTTTTGTATTGTTTTAATTTAAGCAGCAGCTGTCAGTGAGGGGTAGGTCTGTGAGCGCAGCGTTTGGCACATAGGAGAGGGCGGTATTCCTGTGTACCATACCAAGTGACATAATTTAATATATATGGTTAAAATATGAACTGGGTATGGACTAGAAGGATGTGGGATCATCATCTGTACACGTTGGTAATATTATATTCAAATAGAAAAAGAAATGATATTATCATCTGTAAGAAAGAGGAGCATGTATGATCATTAACATGACGAGAACCGTAAATGCAATACATACTAATAACAGCCATATTAAGCATGCAAAATAGGCGACAAAGATAAATGGATTGATATTAATGACAAGGTGACTGAGCCAAAGCAAAACAAAAAATCAAATAGTCAAACATAAATAATACAAAATGGGAAATTTTCCTAAACAAGCAGAAGAGAAAGAACCGAGAAAAGGGAAGATGAAAAGAAAGGAAGGAAATGAGGATGATGCATAAATTTAAAGTTCTTTATCAAAGCCTCCCGTCACGAAGCCTGGTAAAAAAGGTTTTAAATTAAAGGCTTCGTTAAGGCCAGGCGGAGAAGGCCCATTCAAGTTGAATATCCAAAGAAGCTCACGTTGCAGTAGACCTTTATTAAAGTCTCCGCTGCGTGAGCTTGGGTGTATGCGATCTAATACTAAAACAGAAATTTTGGGAAAAATACCACCATGGACCTGAGCAACATGCCTCCCCAGAGGAAGATCTGGGTTGGCAGTTTGCATTGCCCTGATGTGGCGGTATAAGCGTTGCCACAGTTTTTGTACCATTTTGCCAACATAGAAGCAGTTGCAGCTACACAGTAGCAAGTAAACCACTCCCATGGTTTGGCAGTTAGAGTGATGTTTCGGTACAAAACGTGTACCATTGGGTAGAAAAATGTTTTTCCTAGTATCCATGTATTTACAATAGAGGCACGATCCACATGGGAACGTTAAAAAATTATTGCGGCGCTAAAAATTAATTCAAAGGAGTCTGAAGAGTGGGAGGATCAAATCACCAGATATAATGTGTAGATGTAGAAAAGTCACTCGTCACCACGTGATAATGTAGTCTGCTTACCAGAAGGTAAAAAGGATTAGGCATGAATGATAAATTCTCAATGGCATCCAGCAAATCCAGCCCAATGGAACCCCTCGTCAGGCAACAACCTCTGTGTGACTTCTTTCATGTGTAAACATCTCACAAAAATCACTTCAGAATTGGGGCTTTCAGACGTGTAGTCATCATGTACTTAGGAAGAGAAATGAAGGACCAATAGTGAAGCCCGTAATAATAAGTAAAAAAATTTTAATGTAGTAACTTACAATTGAAGCTCAAAACAGCATGCATCAGAGAAAAGGACAATTGGCTGCAGCAATCAGCGTACGGATGTCAACCTGCCTGACATGTTTCATCCTAACGGATGTCTTCAGAGGCATGGCTTCAGCTACAACCACACGCTATATATATATAAAAGATAGTGGGTGGATCAAAGGGGATATGATCCACCTAACCACTAACAGCTGGGCAAAATGTGTGTCTATCGTGCAGCGCTCCCTGCGCACGCGCCAGAGACACAGGCACTGATATCTAATCAAGTGGAGATAGCATTAGGTTACTCCCCACGTCGCTGGAAAGTAAACAGCTCAGTGCGCATGTCTGCTTCCCAGGAGCTAACAGGATGAACTTTAGCTAGCAACAAATGACGCGACAGCGCGCGGCCAATCAAAAAAAGGGGGCAAAAAAAACAGGTGGGAATGGCAACAGATGACGCAGTGCCACATCATTGGCCAACCTATCATCAGTGAAAACAAAGGCTAAAAATGCCAGATGAGCGTAGACAGGCGGCGAAAAAGAAAGCCTGTCATGCAGTCCGGCTCAGGGACATAATAAGAAGACTAAAAAATTCTAAATTAATCGGAGACTGTACCTGATATATATATATAATATATACATTATAAAAATTGATGCCGGCACAGACAAGCTGCAAATTAACGCCTGTCATGCAGTGCAATTCAGGGGCATGAGAAAAAACGCTATGCATTGTGCAACATATCTGCGCCTCCCATGTAATATGGCTCAGGGGCATATTAAAAAACGCTAAACATTTTTAGTCTGATTAATCGTGAGCATAATGACACATAATTCAATAGAGGTTCAGTAAACAGCAATACATGTGTTAAAATACAAAAATTAAAAAATAGTTGTAAGAAACATCATTTAAAAAAAATGCTCAACATTGATCCAAGAATGGCGAGTATATATATAAAAAATGATGGAAAAAATATATAGTAAAGAGTAAACCAATAGAGGAATGTACTGATGCTAACTGTTGTTAATGAAGCTATTAACATGCCACTCCACATTTAACCCATGGGGCATATAACATTTAAGGGTATGTATCCATCGAGTTTCCAACCTCGAGATTTCTCTCTTGGTATAACTGCCTCTCCAATGAGGTGTGAAACGATCAATGGCAGTAATCAAGGTCCCTGCTGGGTTTTTATTGTGGTATTCCAAATAGTGACGTGAGACCGTGTGTTTAGGAAAACCCTTCTTTATGTTTTTTATATGTTCCTTTATTCACACATTCATGGCTCTCATAGTGCGGCCTACATATTGTAGACCGCATGGACAGGTCAATAAGTACACAACATTTTTCGAAGTGCAAGTGATAAAGGTATCTATATCTTAAACCTTTGTGGTGGAGTTGGATTTGAATTGACAAATGTTTCTATTTTTATCGCTATTTATGCAACACACTTTGCATTTGCGACATGGGAAGAAGCCTTTAGAGTTCTGAAAAAAAGAAACCCTATTAGGGGCATCAAGAACATTAGGGGCAACCTGCAACCTCAGGGGAGGTACTCCTCTATAAATAACCTGTGGGTGTTCAGGTAAAGATGGACCCAACACTTTATCATTTTTTAACACGGCCCAATGTTTTTTAAGAATTTTCTTTACATCATAATGTTGTCGAGAGTAGGTGGTCACTAAAGAGAACTCATGAACGTTGTTATTCTTAGTGACTCTATCTGTTCCCTTTAGCATAGTGGCCCTATCCATGGTGGCAACCTCATTGATGGTTTTATCCAAGTCAGCAACAGAGTATCCCTTTTCCAAAAATTTAGTTTTAAGGTCAGAGGACTGCATCAAAAAATCATGTTTGAAAGTGCAGTTGCGCCTTAGGCGGATAAACTGGCTTTTAGGAACCGCTTCTAACCAGGAGGGGTGGTGGCAGCTCCCCTGTCAATATAGCCACTTCGATCTGTCTCCTTGAAAAAAGTGGTGGTTCTAAATTTATTGTCACAGATCTGTATATTCAAATCCAAAAAATGGATAGCAACCTTGCTCATTTCAAATTGTAGAGATATACCAAGGGTGTTCTGGTTCAGCTCTTGCATGTAATTGGTCAATGATGTTTCATCGCCATCCCATAGGAGGAGGATGTCGTCTATATATCTGCCCCAGTACACCAATTCTGGCCGTCTGTCAGCATAGACGACATCCTCCTCCCACTTGGCCATGAACAAATTATCCATGCTGGGTGCAAATTTTGCACCCATGGCTACTCCTCTGCTTTGGAGGTAATAAGAACCTCCAAACCAGAAGTCATTGTGCATCATGGCAAACCTCAGCAGTAGTAAAATGAACTCCTTCTGTGGGGGGGCCAACTGGTTATCTCTATTGAGAAAGGTCTCAACTGCGTGCATACCATCTGAGTGAGATATGATGGTGTATAAAGAAGATACATCGGCGGTAGCCATGATGTAACCTTCTTTCCACTCAAGGGTATCCAGTATCCGTAAAACCTGAGAGGAGTCCCTCAAAAAGGAAGGGGTCTGGAATACCAGAGGTTGTAAGAAACCATAAATATATTTCCCAATACGGGAAGTGACAGAATCCAGCCCGCTGATAATGGGTCTCCCTGGTGGGTTAACTAAACTTTTGTGAATTTTTGGTAAAAAATAAATAACCGGAATTCTGGGAGCCATGGGGACCAAAAAAGCTTTTTCTTTTTTGTTAATCAAATGTTCATTAAACCCCTTTTCAATAAGTTTCTCCAATTCCCTTTTATATCTGACAGTGGGATCATGAGGAAGGGGGAGGTATGTGTCAGTATCAGACAGAATTCTCCTCATCTTAGAGGTGTAGGCAACCTTGTCTAAGACGACAATCCCTCCCCCCTTGTCCGCAGGTCGAACAATTATGTCGTCCCTATCTTTAAGGGTTTTCATCCCATCCTGAAATTTCTGATTGTTTGGATCCTTCCGAATTTTGAATTTTTCCAGATCATTCAGGACTAGATCCTTAAAAACTGAAATGGATGGTGGAACAAAACCCGGGGGGTTTAATAATGAGGCATTCGCAAGGCCAGAATGTCTAATTCCATTAGCAGTATGTTCAGCTCTGACATTAGCAGTATGTTCAGCTCTGACAATGGGTTGAGACAGGAAGTGTCTTTTTATGCTAATTTTCCTGATATATTTCTGTACATCAATGAAGGCACTGGATTTACTCAATGGTCTATCAGGTGCATATTTAAGCCCGTGATTTAATACAAATTTTTCATTATCACATAAAATGGCCTTGCTAACATTAAAGATCCCGATATCGCTTACAGTCTCCATTTTTTTCGTTCTGTGTCTCCTCCCCCCTCTGGACCCTCTTTTGGTTCGCCGTCCCTCTTGTTCTTTTGGTAACCCTTCGGGAAAAAAAGGGGTGGAGGACCTCTAGGTGGGTACTAAGATCTTCTGGGCGGATAAAAACCAGGAGAATCCCAATCAGAGACTTCCCTGGTATAATAACCTGCCCTGGGGGTATGCTGTGACGGATGATCCACAATGATTCTGTTGTCATATCCATCATAGCGGTCAGTATATTCCCTATTTAGGGGTTCATAATAATTGTTAGTGGGAATATGGACAGGATTACTCCTTGGTGGGTGGTTATACTGAGCATAACCTTCCCTTCCTTCATGGGTCCTAGTCCGCGGATGTCTGGGTTTAGGTCCTTTTTTGGGACCCACCTTCTTCCAGCCATTCCCGGGCTTATTCCCCTGAACATTTCCAGCATGATGGGATGGAATCACAGGCATAGAAGTGGATTGAATATGTGGTCTATTCAGAGACTCGTTATTTCCATTAGCCACAGCGGCTGTCGTCTATGGAGGAGGATGTCGTCTATGCTGACAGACGGCCAGAATTGGTGTACTGGGGCAGATATATAGATGACATCCTCCTCCTATGGGATGGCGATGAAACATTATTGACCAATTACATGCAAGAGCTGAACCAGAACACCCTTGGTATATCTCTACAATTTGAAATGAGCAAGGTTGCTATCCATTTTTTGGATTTGAATATACAGATCTGTGACAATAAATTTAGAACCACCGCTTTCTTCAAGGAGACAGATCGAAATGGCTATATTGGACAGGGGAGCTGCCACCACCCCTCCTGGTTAAAAGCGGTTCCTAAAAGCCAGTTTATCCGCCTAAGGCGCAACTGCACTTTCAAACATGATTTTTTGATGCAGACCTCTGACCTTAAAACTAAATTTTTGGAAAAGGGATACTCTGTTGCTGACTTGGATAAAACCATCAATGAGGTTGCCACCATGGATAGGGCCACTATGCTAAAGGGAACAGATAGAGTCACTAAGAATAACAACGTTCATGAGTTCTGTTTAGAGACCACCTACTCTCGACAACATTATGATGTAAAGAAAATTCTTAAAAAACATTGGGCCATGTTAAAAAATGATAAAGTGTTGGGTCCATCTTTACCTGAACACCCACAGGTTATTTATAGAGGAGTACCTCCCCTGAGGTTGCAGGTTGCCCCTAATGTTCTTGATGCCCCTAATAGGGTGTCTTTTTTTCAGAACTCTAACGGCTTCTTCCCATGTCGCAAATGCAAAGTGTGTTGCATAAATAGCGATAAAAATAGAAAAATTTGTCAATTCAAATCCAACTCCACCACAAAGGTTTATGATATAGATACCTTTATCACTTGCACTTCGAAAAATGTTGTGTACTTACTGACCTGTCCATGCGGTCTACAATATGTAGGCCGCACTATGAGAGCCATGAATGTGCGAATAAAGGAACATATAAAAAACATAAAGAAGGGTTTTCCTAAACACACGGTCTCACGTCACTTTTTGGAATACCACAATAAAAACCCAGCAGGGACCTTGATTACTGCCATTGATAATTTCACACCTCATTGGAGAGGCAGTTATACCAAGAGAGAAATCTCGAGGTTGGAAACTCAATGGATACATACCCTTAAATGTTATATGCCCCATGGGTTAAATGAGGAGTGGGATGTTAATAGCTTCATTAACAACAGTTAGCATCAGTACATTCCTCTATTGGTTTACTCTTTACTATATATTTTTTCCATCATTTTTTATATATATACTTGCCATTCTTGGATCAATGTTGAGCATTTTTTTAAAATGATGTTTCTTACAACTATTTTTTAATTTTTGTATTTTAACACATGTATTGCTGTTTACTGAACCTCTATTGAATTATGTGTCATTATGCTCACGATTAATCAGACTAAAAATGTTTAGCGTTTTTTAATATGCCCCTGAGCCATATTGCATGGGAGGCGCAGATATGTTGCACAATGCATAGCGTTTTTTCTCATGCCCCTGAATTGCACTGCATGACAGGCGTTAATTTGCAGCCTGTCTGTGCGGGCGATAATTTTTATAATTTATATATGTATTTGTATTGAATTATATATCATCAGGTACAGTCTCTGATTAATTAAGAATTTTTTAGCCTTCTTATTATGTCCCTGAGCCGGACTGCATGACAGGCGTTCTTTTTCGCCGCCTGTCCGCGCTCATCTGGCATTTTTAGCCTTTGTTTTCACTGATGATAGGTTGGCCAATGATGTGGCACTGCATCATCTGTTGCCATTCCCACCTGTTTTTTTTTGCCTCCTTTTTTTTGATTGGCCGCGCGCTGTCGCGTCATCTGTTGCTAGCTAAAGTTCATCCTGTTAGCTCCTGGGAAGCAGACATGCGCACTGAGCTGTTTACTTTCCAGCGATGTGGGGAGTAACGTAATGCTATCTCCCCTTGATTAGATATCAGTGCTCGTGTCACTGGCGCGTGCGCAGGGCGCGCTGCACGATAGACACACATTTTGCCCAGCTGTTAGTGGTTAGGTGGATCATATCCCCTCTGATCCACCCACTAACTTTTATATATATATATATATATATATAGCGTGCGGTTGTAGCTGAAGCCATGCCTCTGAAGACATCCGTTAGGATGAAACATGTCAGGCAGGTTGACATCCGTACGCTGATTGCTGCAGTCGATTGTCCTTTTCTCTGATGCATGCTGTTTTGAGCTTCAATTGTAAGTTACTACATTAACCACCTCAATACAGGGCATTTTCACCCCCTTCCTGCCCAAGCCATTTTTCAGCTTTTAGCGCTGTCGCACTTTGAATGACAATTGCGCGGTCATACAACACTGTACCCAAATGAAATTATTATCATTTTTTCCCCACAAATAGAGCTTTCTTTTAGTGGTATTTGATCACCCCTGTGGTTTTTATTTTTTGCGCTATAAACAAAAAAGGAGTGACAAGTTTTAAAAAAAACACAATAATTTTTACCTTTTGCGATAATAAATATCCAATTTTTTTTTCTTTAAAACAAATTTTTTCTCAGTTTAGGCCGATATGTATTCTTGTACATATTTTTGGTAAAAAAAAATCGCAATAAGCGTATATAGATTGGTTTGCGCAAAAGTTTTAGCGTCTACAAAATAGGGGATAGATTTATAACAGTTTTATTTTTTTTTTTTTTACTAGTAATGGCGGCGATCTGCGATTTTTATCATGACTGCGATATTGCGGCGGACACATCGGACACTTTTGACACATATTTGGGACCATTCACATTTATACAGCGATCCGTGCTATAAAAATGCATTGATTAATGTATAAATGTGACTGGCAGGGAAGGGGTTAACACTAGGTGGTGATCGAGGGATTAACTGTGTTGCTAGGGAGTGATTCTAACTGTAGGGGGCAGGGACTCGGGGAGGAGACCGATCGGTGTTCCTCTGCACTGGGAACATACCATCGGTCTCCTCTCCTCTGACAGGACCGTGGATCTGTGTGTTTACACACACAGATCCACGGTCCTGCTGTGTTACCGGCAATCGCAGGTGCCCGGCGGACATCGAGGCCGCTGGGCACGCGCACCGGGTGCCTAGTAACACGGCGGGCGCGCGCGCCCCCTGGTGGCCTAGGAAAGCGAGGACGTCATATGACGCCCTACCGCAACGAGAGCTGCGCCGCCTGGCCGTCAATTATTACGGGCTTCACTATTGGTCCTTCATTTCTCTTCCCAGATACATGATGACTACATGCCTGAAAGCCCCAATTCTGAAGTGATTTTTGTGAGTAGGGATGAGCCGAACACCCCCCTGTTCGGTTCGCACCAGAACATGCGAACAGGAAAAAAGTTTGTTCGAACACGTGAACACCGTTAAAGTCTATGGGACATGAACATGAATAATCAAAAGTGCTAATTTTAAAGGCTTATATGCAAGTTATTGTCATAAAAAGTGTTTGGGGACCTGGGTCCTGCCCCAGGGGACATGGATCAATGCAAAAAAAAGTTTTAAAAACGGCCGTTTTTTCAGGAGAAGTGATTTTAATAATGCTTAAAGTCAAACAATAAAAGTGTAATATCCCTTTAAATTTCATAGCTGGGGGGTGTCAATAGTATGCCTGTAAAGGGGCGCATGTTTCCCGTGTTTAGAACAGTCTGACAGCAAAATGACATTTCGAAGGAAAAAACCCATGTAAAACTACTGGTGGCTATTGCATTGCCGACAATACACATAGAAGTTCATTGATAAAAACGGCATGGGAATTCCCCACAGGGGAACCCCGAACCAAAATTAAAAAAAAAAAAATGACGTGGGGTTCCCCCTAAATTCCATACCAGACCCTTCAGGTCTGGTATGGATTTTAAGGGGAACCCCGCGCCAAAAAAAAAAAACGGCGTGGGGTCCCCCCAACAATCCATACCAGACCCTTATCCGAGCACGCAACCTGGCAGGCCGCAGGAAAAGAGGGGGGGACGAGAGTGCGCCCCCCCCTCCTGAACCGTACCAGGCCACATGCCCTCAACATTGGCAGGGTGCTTTGGGGTAGCCCCCCAAAACACCTTGTCCCCATGTTGATGAGGACAAGGGCCTCATCCCCACAACCCTGGCCGGTGGTTGTGGGGGTCTGCGGGCAGGGGGCTTATCGGAATCTGGAAGCCCCCTTTAACAAGGGGCCCCCCAGATCCCGCCCCCCCCCCCTGTGTGAAATGGTAAGGGGGTACTTACCCCTACCATTTCACTGAAAAACTGTCAAAAATGTTAAAAATGACAAGAGACAGTTTTTGACAATTCCTTTATTTAAATGCTTCTTTCTTCTATCTTCCTTCATCTTCTTCTTCTGGTTCTTCTGGCTCTTCTGGTTCTTCCTCTGGCGTTCTCATCCAGCATCTTCTCCGCGGCGTCTTCTATCTTCTTCTCCTCGGGCCGCTCCGCACCCATGGCATGGGGGGAGGCTCCCGCTCTTCTCTTCATCTTCATCTTCAACCGTCAGACGAGGAGACGCCGTCACACAGCGGGAGCCTCCCTCCATGCCAGCATGGGTGCGGAGCGGCCCGGAGAAGAAAATGAAGAAGAGAAGAAGGAAGAAGAGAAGAAGATGAAGAAGAAGATGAAGAGAAGAGCAGGAGCCTCCCCCCATGCCATGGGTGCGGAGCGGCCCGAGGAGAAGAAAATAGAAGACGCCGCGGAGGAGATGCTGGATGAGAATGCTGGAGGAAGAACCAGAAGAACCAGAAGAAGAAGAAGATGAAGGAAGATAGAAGAAAGAAGAAGCATTAAAATAAAGGAATTGTCAAAAACTGTCTCTTGTCATTTTTAACATTTTTGACAGTTTTTTAGTGAAATGGTAGGGGTAAGTACCCCCTTACCATTTCACACAGGGGAGGGGCCGGGATCTGGGAGTCCCCTTGTTAAAGGGGGCTTCCAGATTCCGATAAGCCCCCCGCCCGCAGACCCCCACAACCACCGGCCAGGGTTGTGGGGATGAGGCCCTTGTCCTCATCAACATGGGGACAAAGTGTTTTGGGGGGCTACCCCAAAGCACCCTCCCAATGTTGAGGGCATGTGGCCTGGTACGGTTCAGGAAGGGGGGGCCGCACTCTCGTCTACCCCTCATTTCCTGCGGCCTGCCAGGTTGCGTGCTCGGATAAGGGTCTGGTATGGATTTTTGGGGGGACCCCACGCCGTTTTTTTTTTTTTGGCGCGGGTTCCCCTTAAAATCCATACCAGACCTGAAGGGTCTGGTATGGAATTTAGGGGGAACCCCACGTCATTTTTTAAAAAATTTTGGCCAGGGTTCCCCTTAATATCTATACCAGACCTGAAGGGCCTGGTATGGAATTTAGGGGGACTCCCACGTCATTTTTTTTTTTTAAATTTTGATTCGGGGTTCCCCTGTGGGGAATTCTCATGCCGTTTTTATCAATTAACTTCTATGTGCATTGTTGGCAATGCAATAGCTGCGAGTAGTTTTAAATGGGTTTTTTCCTTCGAAATGTCATTTTGAGTTCAGACTGTTCTAAACACGGGAAACATGCGCCCCTTTACAGGCATACTATAGACACCCCCCAACTACAAAATTTAAAGGGATATTACACTTTTATTGTTTGACTTTAAGCATTATTAAAATCACTGCTCCTGAAAAAACGGCCGTTTTTAAAACTTTTTTTGCATTGATACATGTCCCCTGGGACAGGAACCGGGTCCCCAAACACTTTTTATGACAATAACTTGCATATAAGCCTTTAGAATTAGCACTTTTGATTTCTCCCATAGACTTTTAAAGGGTGTTCCGCGGCATTCGAATTTGCCGCGAACACCCCAAATTATTCGCTGTTTGGCGAACTTGCGAACAGCCAATGTTCGAGTCGAACATGAGTTTGACTCGAACTCGAAGCTCATCCCTATTTGTGAGATGTTTACACATGAAAGAAGTCGCACAGAGGTTGTTGTCTGACGAGGGGTTCCAGTGGGCTGGATTTGCTGGATGCCATTGAGAATTTATCATTCATGCCTAATCCTTTTTACCTTCTGGTAAGCAGACTACATTATCACGTGGTGACGAGTGACTTTTCTACATCTACACATTATATCTGGTGATTTGATCCTCCCACTCTTCAGACTCCTTTGAATTAATTTTTTTAGCGCTGCAATAATTTTTTAATTTGACTTTGTGTTTGATTTCAAGTACTTTGCTGAGCGCTTGCTTCTTTCAGTTCAGCGCAAATTTTTTTGTTTTCCACATAGGAACGTGCCTGTTGTTGTGCATGGATCACCTCTTGCTGAGCCACGAAATTCACTTTGAACTAGCAGATCACCGACAGAGGCAGCCCGTCTATAGGTGATCCGCGGGGTGGGAGGAACAAAGGGTCCTATTGTGGGGTGGGATGTTAGTAAGTGCCAATACTTCTTACATATATGCAATATTTTCTTGTGATAATTAGTGTATGTATCAGACTCCTACTTACCAGACCGGTGAGTCCGCTTGGGCAGAGAGTAGGCTCCCTTACGCGTCCGACTCGCCCCTGGTAAGGTAACAGGAAGCACAGGAGTGCGGAGTGGTATGAGAGCCTGTGAACTAGAGTCCAGATGCTGGTGGAATAGCAGTCTATGAACAGCAGGTGCAAGCTGGAACACAGGCGATGAGACTGAGCAGGATGGTCAGGAGACAGGCTGGGTTCGGCAACAGACGGGCAACAAGGTACAATAGGAGCAGGCAGAAGCGGAGTCAAACAGGCCAAGGTCGGGTACAGGCAGCAAGAAGGGGAATCCAAGGGCAATCCGGGTCGTCAGGAGATCAGGTAAACAGGAAGACAAGACAGGAAACAGGAACTACGGCACAGGAAGCTGATGATCAGGCAGCACTGAACAGAGTGCCTGACAAACTTAAATAGGCCGGCTTGCTCACAGGCACTCCCTCTGGTGGCCAATCCCATGACCAGCAAGGTGAGCTCTCTGACAGTGCCCCCTCCCCAAGGGCAGCCTCCGGATGCCCAGCCGGGCCAACCTGGAGGCATGAACATTTCTGAAAGTCTGCAAAAGTTCCGGGGCATGCAAATTGTTTTCTGGTTCCCAGGAATTGTCCTCCGGACCATACCCCTTCCATTTGATAAGATACTGTATTTGATTGCGCCTTTTCCTACAGTCCAGGATAGCCTCGATTTCAAACTCCTCCTCGTTATTGATCATAACAGGCTTAGGAGGACTGGTACTACGGTTGGGGAAAGGATCAGGAGCGACCGGTTTCAGTAAGGACACATGGAAAACCGGGTGTATTTTGAAGGAGTCCGGCAGACTGAGCTCGTACGCTACGTTGTTTATTTTTCTTCTCACCGAGAAGGGTCCCATGAATTTAGGCCCTAGTTTCCTAGAAGGGCAAGCCATTTTTAAGTTAGTTGTGGACAGCCATACTTGATTGCCAGGTTCCAGGATAAGCTCCCCGCGCCTCTTCTTGTCGAACGTCTTTTTATAAGAAGCCTGGGATTGGGCCATTGTTTCCTGCAGAAGTTTGTTGTTGGTAGAGAAGAATTCCAATGTCTCGGTCACTGCAGGGAGGGAACATTCAGGTATTGAGCTGGGTAGAAAGGAGGGATGAAATCCATAATTGGCAAAAAATGGCGTCTGGTTGATGGCTGAGTGCAGGGAGTTATTGTATGAAAACTCCGCAACTGGTAGCAGAGAAACCCAGTCATCCTGGGAAAAGGCAGAGAAACAACGGAGGTATTGCTCCAAGGTTTGGTTGGTTCTCTCCGTCTGGCCGTTTGTCTGAGGGTGATAGGCTGAAGAGAACGCTAACTCAATTTCGAGGGAACCACACAATGCCTTCCAGAACCTGGAGGTGAATTGGACACCCCGGTCCGAGACGATATTAGAGGGAACCCCATGTAATCTCACAATTTCTTTAATGAAGATCTTCGCCGTTTCCACGGCTGAGGGTGTGCCTTTCATAGGCAAGAAGTGAGCCATTTTTGACAATCTATCAATTATGACAAAGATGGTAGAGAAGGCTTCGGATGGGGGCAGTTCCACAATGAAATCCATCGCGATCATTTTCCAAGGTCTGTCAGGGATGGGCAAGGGTTTCAGTAAGCCCCAGGCCTTCGTCCGAATATTCTTGCTTCGGGCACATGTGTGGCAGGAACTGACGTAATTCCTACAGTCCTCGGCCAACTGTGGCCACCAAAAGGTGCGCTGCACCAGTTCGGTTGTCTTCTGAGCCCCGAAGTGCCCAGCCAACTTGTGGTCATGGCAAAGCTCTAGTACTGGTACCCTAAGGCTCTCAGGAACCATGATCTTCTCCTTATGCCAGAGTAAACCATCTCTTAGGCTGGTCTCAGTGGGTTGGGGTATAGTTGTGGAAGCTTGCCTTATTCTGGAGATTAAATCCCCCTGAAGTAATAAAAAATTTCCTGCAGGCAGGATAGTGTCCGGAGGGACGGTTTCTTTGGAGTCATGGAACATTTGTGAGAGAGCGTCTGGTTTGATGTTTTTGGAGCCGGGTCTGTAGGTAATATGAAATTGAAAGCGAGAGAAGAAGAGCGCCCATCTGGCTTGTCGCGGTTTTAGTCTCTTGGCAGATCTCAAATATTCCAAGTTCTTGTGGTCCGTGTAGATTAGAATAGGATGTACAGCACCCTCCAAAAGATAGCGCCACTCCTTCAGAGCCGTCTTGATGGCCAGAAGCTCCCGGTCTCCTACATCGTAGTTTCTTTCAGACACCGATAATTTGCGAGAAAAAAAAGCTATTGGAAACAAAAGGGCCTTGGGGCCCTGACGTTGGGAGAGTACAGCTCCTACTGCGACCTCTGAGGCGTCAACCTCCAACACGAATGGCAAGGCAGAGTTAGGGTGTTTGAGGATGGAGGCCGACGTGAATAATCCTTTTAATTTTTCAAAGGCCAATTGAGCCCTAGGGGTCCAGCAGAATCGGGTTCCTTGTCTTGTTAATTCAGTAATGGGGGCGATGATCTTGGAAAAGTCTCTGATGAATTTCCTATAGAAATTGGAAAATCCAACGAAGCGTTGGACCCCCTTCTTGTCCGTAGGTGCGGGCCAGTCCAGGATGGCGGACACCTTTTGAGGGTCCATTTTAATACCTTCCACTGAAATGATGAGCCCCAGGAATTGGATGCATTGGAGTTCAAATTCACATTTATCGAGTTTAGCATACAGCCCGTGTTGCCTGAGCCGGGCGAGGACATTCCGGACGTGCCTGCGATGATCAGTCAGTGATGATGAGAAAATGAGAATGTCATCGAGGTAGACGATGACGTAGAGATCCAAAAATTCCCGGAAGATGTCTTTCACAAAATGTTGGAATGTGGCTGGGGCATTGCATAGACCGAAGGGCATAACGCAATACTCGAAATGCCCAAAACGAGTGCGAAAAGCGGTTTTCCACTCGTCCCCCTCCCGGATACGGATTAAATTATAGGCTCCGCGAAGATCCAGTTTTGTGAAGACGGTTGCTGTTCCTAGCCTCTGGAATAATTCAGGCACCAGGGGTAAGGGGTAGCGATTCTTGATCGTTATCCGATTTAATTCCCGGTAGTCGATACATGGCCGAAGGGAATGATCTTTTTTTTCCACAAAGAATATGCCTGCGCCGGCCGGAGATGTGGACGGGCGGATGAACTTTTTCTTTAAATTCTCATCAAGGTATTGTTTTAGTGTATCCAATTCCTGCTCAGTCAATGGAAAGATCCTACCGAAGGGTACTTCGGTTCCAGGTAGCAGCTCTATAGGGCAATTATAGGGCCTGTGTGGCGGTAGAGTCTCAGCACCTTTCTTGCTGAATACATCAGAGAAATCTCGGTAGGGTTCTGGGATGGCTTGGTGTGAGTTGGTTTCGGGGTGTAGGCCGAGGAGTTGAGGTATCTCATGGGCCATTCTTGGCAGGCAATGTTGTTGGCAATAATCAGACAGAAACTCCACTTTCCCAGAAACCCAGTTGATATGGGGGTTATGGCCCAGCAACCACGGCATGCCCAGGATGACAGGGAACAGAGGAGAGGAAATGACATCTAAACGGAGGAATTCCTGGTGTTGAGAGTTTATAGTAGCTATTATAGGGATAGTCTCTTGAATGACAGGACCGGAACGGAGGGCGGAACCGTCTGCAAGATGAACAGCCAGGCTCTGGGTCTTGAGTCGGAGTGGGATATCATGCTGAGCTGCAAAGGCCTGGTCCATGAAGCAGCTGCATGCTCCGGAATCAACGATGACTGGAACTTGGATAGCCTTTCCGGGAAGCTGCAAAGTGACAGAGATGGTAAGGTGAGTACTAGGTTTTGGCATGATAGTAGCACATATACAAGCAGAAGAACGACACTTAAGCGTCTTGTTGGGGCAGACGCTGGCGTAGTGCCCAGGTTCCCCACAGTAGAGGCATAGGTTAAGGTTACGTCTTCGTAACTTCTCTTCGGGAGTCAAGGAAGGACGGAGCAGACCAAGCTGCATAGGCTCTGATGTGTCGAAAACTGGAGAGGTTGGAGGAGCCAAAGGCCTACTAGGAGGACTGGGAACCTGTGGAAGCATCCAAGTGGGTCGATAGGCACTGGTAGACCTTTCGGTGCGTCGTTCTCTCAGACGACGGTCAATTTGGATTGAGAGGTTAATTAATTCTTCCAGGGTCTGAGGTATCCCAACCCGTGCTAACTCGTCCTTGAGTGGATCGGACAAACCCATTCTAAAGTGATGACGCAGAGCCGCGTCATTCCATGCCGTATCGGAACTCCAGCGCCTAAATTCAACGGCATAGTCCTCCGCTGCCCTGCGGCCTTGCCGAAGGGAGTGCAGGGAAGCTTCAGCAGAAGCGGTTAGTTGAGGATCCTCATAAAGTTGAGACATCGCCAAGAAGAAGGCGTCCAGACTTTCCAGGGCATCCGACTTTTGTTCCAGAAGGTGATGGGCCCAGGTTTGAGGCTCACCGGACAACAGGGAAATAACAAAGCCCACTTTGGTGGCTTCTAGGGAGAAGGTCCGAGGCTGCAGAGCAAAATAGAGACTACATGCATTCTGGAATGCACGGTATTTACTACGGTCTCCAAAAAATCTCTCCGGTATAGGTACTTTGGGCTCTGGAGGGAGCATGACTACGGAGGGTGCCCCGGTTGCAGACGAAGTCCCCTGAGGATTGGTAGGTGCAGACAGGGCCTGAACACGTTCCTCTAGTCGGGTATAGCCATCCTGTAAACTTTTGACTGCTTGGGTTAATCCTGCCAAGTGTCTGCAAAGTTCGTCCATAGGGGAGGCCCCCTGCCCGGACTCGGTCATGGCTGCCTGATACTATCAGACTCCTACTTACCAGACCGGTGAGTCCGCTTGGGCAGAGAGTAGGCTCCCTTACGCGTCCGACTCGTGGCCCCTGGTAAGGTAACAGGAAGCACAGGAGTGCGGAGTGGTATGAGAGCCTGTGAACTAGAGTCCAGATGCTGGTGGAATAGCAGTCTATGAACAGCAGGTGCAGGTTGGAACACAGGCGATGAGACTGAGCAGGATGGTCAGGAGACAGGCTGGGTTCGGCAACAGACGGGCAACAAGGTACAATAGGAGCAGGCAGAAGCGGAGTCAAACAGGCCAAGGTCGGGTACAGGCAGCAAGAAGGGGAATCCAAGGGCAATCCGGGTCATCAAGAGATCAGGTAAACAGGAAGACAAGACAGGAAACAGGAACTACGGCACAGGAAGCTGATGATCAGGCAGCACTGAACAGAGTGCCTGACAAACTTAAATAGGCCGGCTTGCTCACAGGCACTCCCTCTGGTGGCCAATCCCATGACCAGCAAGGTGAGCTCTCTGACAGTATGTTGTAATTATTCTCTGGTTTTCGCTTGGGGTTGTAGCTTTTTTTTTTCCTTTTTTCTTACCTAGTACTATGTGGTTTGGCATTTTACCATCTACATTGAAATGACAAACTCACTTCCACTCTGGGTATTATATTTTCATCTGGCAGGAATATATACACATATACACACATACTGATGACATGCATGCATATATTTTTGTTATTTGCTAGATTTGCATCCTCCTTATCCTCGCGGCAGTTCCTGTGAGCTCTGACTTACCGCTCCGCTCTCTCGGGGTCCAGCTCACCTGTCTCTCCAAGTTATGATTTGACACATGTCCCACTCATTTTACACCCAAGCTGGCAGTAAAAAGCTAATCCTACCTGGGTTACTCCAACTTGATAAATCAACCTAGTGGACTTTTGGATGTGGGAGTTCATCTATCATCAACATTGCTGTGTATCTTGTCATTGTCATTTCAGAGGAGCATGCGTTTATTCCGAGTACCATTGTAAATGATACATGCTTTTTATGTCTGTCTTTCTGGATGATGTCAAATTAATTATTCAAAAGTATGGAATCAATATCTATTATATGCATATATATGTTTTCTTTCTCTGTTAGAAACACAACAGCACGCTTTATTTGAACCCCTGAGGAAGGAAATATAGTGTCATGAAAGGAATTTTATCTTTTTATGCTCTGTTTCCCAGTTTTCAGAAGTGTTTTTTGCTGCAGCGTGTAGTATTGTGCAATACTCCTGTTCCTCATTTGCTATTCAATGTTTTTAGGAAAGGTATTTGTCATTTTTGTATCATTTTTGTACTATTTTTGTATACTGAATAAAATTTATATATTTTATCTGTTTTTCTATTCATACTTTGATCCTGTGTTGGTTTTCTGCCCATAGTATCCCTCTTGGGGCATTTTTCTTTCTTCACATTAAGCTTTGGGATGTGGCAGAGACCCTCAGGACTAGCTTCCTACTTAGCGCCCCTTTTTTCTATATTGCCACATAATGTATGTAGGGCGTACCATACGCCCACTTAGACAAGGATAAACACAGTGTTCCACATCATTTCGCAGAACATCACAATAAATCCACAAAAGGCATTGAAGTTTAGATTTTAGAGCAAATGCCGAAAAATCTTTTTGAGGAAGAAAGATTTCACAAATTGTGTGAATGTGAGACCTATTGGATTTATTCCTTAGATACTTTAAATCCTTTTGGAATCAATGAGGAGTTGGAAATTTCCACAATTTTGTAAAATGTATCTACATATTATTGAACGTATCTTCCAATTTTCCTCTTTGCCCTAGGAGATGTTACATGTTGATCTCTAAAAAGCAAAATAGTGGATTGGTGGGCCCTTTCGCCAATTCGTAAGTAATTAGACCTATCTCCCCCCCCCCTTCCTTATCCTTCCTCCTTTAGCAACCCCCCCCCCCCCCTTTTTCCAAGAACTTTCCCTTTTTCCTGAACTGAATTTATTCACTCTTGAGAAGAGGAGAATAAGGGGGGATATGATCAACATGTTCAAATATATAAGGGGTCCATATAGTGATCTTGGTGTTGAGTTATTCTCTTTACGGTCAACCCAGAGGACACGGGGGCACTCTTTACGTCTAGAGGAAAAGAGATTTCATCTCCAAATACGCAAAGGTTTCTTTACAGTAAGAGCTGTGAAAATGTGGAATAGACTCCCCCAGAGGTGGTTCTGGCCAGCTCAGTAGATTGCTTTAAGAAAGGCCTGGATACTTTCCTAAATGTACATAATATAACTGGGTACTAACATTTATAGGTAAAGTTGATCCAGGGAAAATCCGATTGCCTCTTTAGGGGATCAGGAAGGAATTTTTACCCCTGCTGTAAAAAATTGGAGCATGCTCTGCTGGGGTTTTTTGAATTCCTCTGGATTGACTGAGGGTATAAAACTGGATATATTGGATTGTACGATATTTTTTATTTTATTTATTTATTGTTTTTAAGGTTGAACTGGATGGACTTGTGTCTTTTTTCAACCTGACTAACTATGTAACTATGTCCTAACCCCCCCCCCTCTTTTCCCCCTTTTTTTTTTTCCTCCCTCATTTTCCCTCCCCCCTCCTTCCCCTTGCCACTTCCAAAACACTATCTCTACAAAGGATAAAATATATATCGATTCATGTGAATTTGTTTAAAACACATTGATATATTATTCATAATGTCATTAAATTGTAATGAATTTTAATAAATGTTATTAAAATTTACTAGTTTGATTACACCTTTCCTAATACCCTTTATTATATTCATAATCTCTCATTCCTAGTTATAATTAAAAAATGACGCTAGTTCATAATATATAAAATATAAAATTATTTTATTTTACTCATAATATCTAAATTTAGCATCATCCAGTTTTAATTAATTAATTTTCTACTCTAGTGTATAACACAGCATTTGCACTTGATAGTTAGGTTTCTCAATATATTAGTATCTCGATTTATATATTTATTGATTCATTGTTAATTTAATTCTATTAACTAATATTTTAAGCGTATGGTCATTTCTTGATATATGTTTTTGATATATGTTTTTTCTATTAATTTACTATGTTTTCTGCGTTTGTATCATAATATCCATCACCAACATTATGTCTTTACTTGTTAAAGTTTATAGCGAACAGTATATATAAGTATACACACGTTATCATTTTTTCATTATCATAATGACTCGTCACTATGATTACATTGCTCCTGTGTACACACAGCCAGTGATGTTGAATTTTACCACTAGGTGGCGGTGCCATATAGGCACATAAATAGACCACACACAGCCCATACACCATAGCTTGAGAAAGGAGCGCGCATCCCGCGCATGCTCAGAAACACGTCGCTTTACAGCAGTACAGCCACTATACTAAACTATACACTTCAAGCCTCTCAGTGACTGTACGGCCACGCTCCAAGCCTCGTTTTGGTTTCTGCCCGAATACCGGAAGTCTCCTGTGGATCAGGACACCAACAGCATGGAGACACAGAGCTAATTACCATCTGAACTGCAGAGATCATATGTGCCTTCACTGGACTCCCCTGCGCTTAACAACAGATTTGTACATGTGAGTGTTTTAATGCATTTGGATAATAAATCTAAACAATCTTACTAAGAGGAACCTGTTGCTTAGTTTTCTCTCTCTACATATCTGGAGTGGCTTCAACTCCCTCTACAAGACCGCCCTACCAATACAGACTGCATATGCTCAAAGGACTATTTGTATGAACTTGCACTACTTATCTCCATACTATAACCTGCGCCACTACCCATTGTTGTTTGCCAATAGTGTAAGTAAAAAGGGGCTGGCCAAAGTAACACACGTTATTTATGCATTCAGCTCTCAATGAAGTGGAGAGGGTTACCTGTCCAAAACATCTACCCACCCACCCCACCATTAAATTTTTCCAATGGGCCACCAGAGGGGGTGAGGAATCTGATAAGTTGACCTTATACTTTTGTCTTTAAATACTCATTTCAATAAATGTTATACTTTTGTTTGTGTCTAATCTGCTTGCAATGTTATGTGCAAAAGTACTATTTTCTTTTCTTGTTTGACCCCACAGTTTCCTTCAAACTCACAGGAATGGCAGACTGTGGCTTCCCAGTTTCACCACAGTGGGATTTTCCCAATTGTGGTGGTGCGATTGATGGGAAGCATGTGAGGATTCTCCCACCACCCAACTCTGGCTCTTATTACTACAACTACAAGGGCTTTTGTAGTATCGTCATGTTGGCGGTGGAGTCGGCCAATTACGAGTTTCTCTACCTATACATTGGGAATAATGGCAGAAACTCTGACGGAAGGAGTGATAGCCCAGACAGAGTTCTACTGGCGGCTACAAAATGGCACCTTGCAGTTGCCACCTCCTGAGGAGAATGTGGAGGGCCTCAACTTTGTTTTTGTAGTGGATGAGGCCTTTACTCTGGGGGGGACACCTCATGAGGCCGTTCCCCATGAGGAACATGACCCCAGAGCAGAGGGTTTTCAATTACTGGCTGTTTCATGCCAGAAGAGTGGTGGAGAATGCCTTTGGCATAATGGCAAGCTGGTTCCCTCTCTTCCTAACGGCCAGGAACCTGGCAGAATATAAACTGAACCACGTGGTGTTGTGCTGCTGCATTCTACACAACTTCTTAAGGAAGAATGCAGCCAGCTATCTGGCCGCAGTTTCGACTGAGGCAAACTTTTCACCCGAAACAGCAGTGATGACGGCTCTAGAAAGTGGCCGTGCTGGCTTACCTGCCCAAAGCGCCCGCAAGGTCAGACAAAAATATGTGGCTTACGTTGTGGGTAGGGGGGCAATTGATTTACAGCAAAATATGGCAGATGTCCAATAAATTGTTTTTTAAAAACTAAACTCTTATTTCATTTGAATTACTGTTTGTGTTTCTTATCTGTCTCCTAGGTTCTCAAATGGCTTTTTAATTTTGTCCATTTTCTTCAATAGTGCGTAACTTATTGGATACATGAGGTGACAATCTCTTCTTCAGCTAACTATTATGTTGTGCTGTGGGTCTGCTACACACACACAATGTTATTGTTGTTAATGTATGTAATACATCAATGATAAAAATATTCATCCTTTTCAACTCCTTGAACTAATTGCTTGGAGTCCCTAAAATGGCCTGATTTTGGCACATTTTACAGCACATTGTCACTGTAACTACACTAACTTAACAAATAAACTGGTACTGAGCATTGAATAGGAAGCCACACATTGTTGAGTATAAAACATTTTACTCCAAGCACATTCACATTTGCGTTATAAACGGTTTTTGCACAAACCAACATCTTGGTGTATAACATGTACATTTGACATTAATTTGCCTTTTTTGGGGCTAAACAGGCATGTTTAAAAACATAACATATACATCCCCAACTCAGGAACTTACAAAGTTCGGCTTTGCTAAAGTGAAGGCCATATGAGACATTAGTATGTCAAAACTGTGTTGATCTTGCCTTCATCAGATGGGGTGATCTCACCCCTCTAAAAGCCAAATTTTGAAGACACAAATTGGGACTCAAAATTTGGATTTCCCTCATGATCCCATGTCTAAAATGTGTGTCTTTTCTCTACATCTATTTTGTTAAAGCCCCAAAACACACAGTGTGTCAACATGTGCTATCTCCCATCATGGGATATCAATGTACGTGTTTTGTGGGTGCAACCCCTTCCTCCAAACCAAAGTAGGTGAGAGGAAGGGGTTGCACCCCCGAAACACATCCATTGATCCCCCATGATGGGAGCTAGCACATGTTGACACACTGGGGTTTATTTCAGAAAGGCCAATCTACTTTGCCCTACAAGTGCACTTATAGTGCAAAGTGGTTTTGCCTTTTTGAAATAAGCCCCAGTGTGTCAACATGTGCTAGCTCACATCATGGGGGATCAATGTATGTGTTTCGGGGGTGCAACCCCTTCCTCTCACCTACTTTAGTTTGGAGGAAGGGGTTACACCCACAAAACGCGTACATTGATATCCCATGATGGGAGATAGCACATGTTGACACACTGTGTGCATCTTCAAAATTTGGCTTTGCGATTCATTTAAAACTGTAAAAACACGTACAACATAACGACAACTATAAAATGTTATTTTTATTTAGATTTTGCCTAAAATATCTATGATGTTGCTCAGTCTTTTTTGAACATCATGGATGTTTTGTTTCATTTGTTCCAAATCACGATTACTGTACAAACCATGA
The DNA here is from genome assembly GCA_037952925.1 of Lithobates clamitans. NCBI lineage: Eukaryota > Metazoa > Chordata > Amphibia > Anura > Ranidae > Lithobates > Lithobates clamitans. The sequence goes on along the minus strand of JBBGZY010001000.1, from coordinate 850,644 downwards.
TCTCACTGGTCAGAATTTGTGCACTTGCACTGCTGAAGTGAGTTTCTTTTTCCACAACATCCACATCACCTAACAATTAAAAAACACACCATGTATTAAAAATATGCAGGCATCCATCTATTACCTAAAGCTGTGGTCTCAGATACTGACCTGTGGTCGACACCATTTCTACAACTTCACCCAGTACTTCCTGCACATCAGCATCCACATCTTCAGGGTGTGTGGTGAGTTGCCTTTCTTCAGGATGCTCAGTAGGTGCTGGGTTACTGGTGTCCCCAAATGTCCCTCCTCTTTTCTCCCCTATGTGAATATAAAAAAGGTATACTTAGCAGACAGATATGTTAGGCTAGAAATAGTAATCTGAAACATTGCTTGGAAGTGTCTTCCAATTGTCTGTTTTGGCAGAGTTCCAAGCTGAATACATGATTTTCACTTTCAAAAGCTTGAATACTTACAATACTTACTTGCAAGTTTCACACATGAAGAGACCCCTAGTATCCACTGGAGCACCTGCGTGGGACACCATAACAAGGGTGTCCTACACTAGTGCTCCTGCATCCAGTTGGGTAAACAGCTGCTGAGTGTCCTTTCCTGACACTGAATAAAGTTGACTGTCATAAACCAGATGTGAGCAGAACTGTGTGACTGCGACAGAGTGAACCATACATAAATAGGTGAAAGTAAAGAAGTTTATTAAAGTAAATGCATATAAATGTGAACACACCACCAATACATAGTGAACAAACCAAACAACCAAACAGTGATAATAAACCAACCAGCATATATAGCAAAAGGGAGTACCAGAATCGTAGTCAAACCAGGCCAGGATCATAAACAGGAGATCAGCAGATGTGGGGCCAGGAGTAAACAGACAGGGAACAAGATGGAAGGGATCAGGCTGCAGGGCAAGGATCCAGGGATACAGGAACAGATACAAACAGGTTCAGGATACAGGTTACAGGAATCAGGGTTCAGGATCAGGATAAACAGGATGAAGGTTAGGGCACAAGGACAATACCAGGCCAAGGTGTGTGTGCACTTGCCAGGTTTTTATACTATTAGCTGCTATCAAACTCAGGTGATGCCTGACTGCAGAAGGTAATACCTGCTCCACACTGCCAGGATCCATCCGCTGGTGGACGCCAGTACTGTGGCCCAAAGATGACATAATACCAGCAGGGGAAAGCTCTCCCAACAGTTCCAAACTGCCAGGAGACACTTGCTGGTGGACCTCAGTATTGCACGCCAAATGATAGATATTACCAGTGGATGGAACCTTTCCTGACATTGACATTTCATTATAGTTTCAAACACATCTAGAGAACAATGTAATAAACGTATTTTAATCAAAATAGGCCTGAACAAATGTAGTTAACCTGCATCTCCCAAAAAGGAAATATTAGTGGTCCAATGAACAATGTTTAATGTCCCACGAACTATTCTTGTGTCCACAAACCTTAAACTTGCCATTTTAAACTGTACAACAGTAAAGAAAAGCACATGGACCAGCACGAAAGTCATAATAATAATAGGAACACACAACAAATACTTACTTTTTTTGCAGCACTTTCCTGATCTTTCTATACTGATCTTGCTCTCTCAATTTAAAGTGGAGGGCCACCCTGAAATAGAAAATAACATAAAAAATCTTTAAAAAAAAAAAAAAAAAAACATTTGAAAAAAAAAAATTTTTAAACATATTTGAACCCTCGTTTCTAGGCAGTCTTCCTAATCTACCTCTTCCTATTCCGCAGGGTGTTCTGCTCCTAGCTGAGCGGCCCCATTGCCTTCTGGGAACTGTGTGTGTTCCCAGAAAATCACGGGGCTGTGGCGAAAATGTAAGCATAGGATAGTTTTGCCTTAACAAGATGTGGTGTGATCTGTAGAAGTAGTGTAATTGTAGATGTAGTTAAATTCTGGGTTATTAAAAATATAGTATTCTTTGTCAGTCATGCACATATGTTCTTTCATTAGCATTTGAAAAGGACAGAGATAGTTTTTTCTAGGATCGAAGTGACACCTAGATGCCAATAAAAGTTTCCATTAGAGTAAACAGATTGCCACCATCCTGAGGCTTCAAAGAAAACTGCTAGTCATTTTGGCTACACGGATCTGCAGGGGGCATTCATAAGGCCCCAGCCAGTCTGCAAGCTTTGATTAATATCAAGAGATCTAAGGAACCTATTTTATCTCTCATAAAAGCTAAAATATTAACGGCAGAGAGATGAAAATAATTCCTTTTGATCGTACACGTGATGGGTTACGTGTACATGTAACTTTGTATGTTTAGCAGGTGTGGAATCCTAGAGAACCATACAAAACTGTTATATGGCGCCTGATTGCAGCAAGCAGGCAGTGATTGGTACTGTTGCGTTCGGACTGATGCGCTGGTATCGGAAATCCTATCCACGACCCAGCAATCAGCGCCATTCTGGGCCAATTTGACTCTGGTCATTTCAGAACACAAACGTTCTGTGGGCTGAGACAGGAACACCCCCAAGGGTTGATTGGCCAAGGGCTAGAGTCCTGCCCACATCCTCCATATTTTAATAAATTGGGTAGCCTGAGATATGGACATTGTTCTTCCACGAAGCCAGTTTGAAACTGGGGAGTTCCCACATGTTCCAGTATGCTTCTACTAACGGATAGACTTCGGTAAAGTTTATTTCTGTTGTTATCTCTTTTTATTTTCATAGCAAATTGCCAATTTGTGTGTCTTTCTGCATTTCTTATATCTTTTTTGGTAAATCCTTTTTCTTTGTATATCTTATATGCGCTGCCCACTTGAGGGATATTAAATGATAAAATTAATAAGTGACTTCTGTATACTAAGCTAGGACTCATATCTCTGGAGAGGTTGTTGTATTTTAGTGCCTAAGTACTCAGTCTAAGTTATGTGCCAATCGGTATGCAATTGCACTGTGTGTTGGCAGATTGCATGCAGATTGTAAGCTAACAGATCTGCCAGATGGAGATCTGTGTGTTTGGTGGCTCAGCAGACCAGTCTGCGGACAAACTGTTGGGTGGTGGCAGGCTATCGTTTATTGTGTGTCTGGTGTGTGGGTGTTGGGACAGTGGGGAGAGTGATTAACACAGGGGTTCAAGCTTGCAGGATAGCTGGAGGAATCCTAGAAGTGTATAGTAATTGCTAGACTGCTCCCCAACCCTTAGAGTGCACCAGATTGTATGTAAGATTTGTATCTGCCTGTGTGTGGTCAGCTAGCTGGATTGGAGTGGAGTCTCCTCTAGTGGTGGCCAAAGGTAGTGCAGGCTGTGAAAGTACCACAGCCAGTCTTACATGCTCGGTATAAGTTCTCCCTTATTCCCTTAGTTTCTCATATACCTCGGTCACGGAACGCACGTCGCGGTTAGTTAGTCGCTGTGGGGTGTGGAATTCATGACAGATTGGCTGCAGCGAGCGGGATTTGCTTAGTACATTAGTACATGGTTTATTCATTTAACCTGTGTACTAAAGGTTGGAAGCTTGTTAGAAGCAACTGACCTACAGAAGCTCACCCAGTGCATAATTTTTGTTTTGTAGAAGACATACTTGGCTATTTGCTCCCCACCCCCTCTTTTTTTCTTTTCTATCTTTTATTTGGGCAAAAAACTTGGACATGGTAACCCACAAAATGATATGCTGGTACAAGAGGCAATCCGAAGAGACCGCGACTGACCTCTGTGAGCTAAGAGGCATCAGTACAGTCGGCAAGACGAGGACCCAGCTTTTATGTGCGTTGATAGAGGACGACCATGAACAGTTCACTATGGCAGCTAAATCCAGAGACTGTGCCACTCCAGAGTACTATGCGAGAGAGCATGACTCTGTTCTCAAACCCTCTCAGCGGAATCGATCACTACAGCAGATGAAGCAAATCGAAAGAGATGATCACCAGAGTGAAATAAAGCACCATCAGAGGATGGAGCAAAGAGAGAGAGAGCACAAACTGAACAGTACCCAAATCCAGCATGGAAATGCAACATCACCTCAATCTGCATCAAGAACTACAAGAGCCAGACCTACATCTGTGGAAACCTTGAAGTGTTTTGTCTGTAACCAAGGTGGACATTACTCAAGCCTTTGTTCAAAGAGGAGGAAGCCTACCCCACCAGCAAGTGTGAAAAGTGCACCCCCTACTGTGTTGCTTGTTGGGGAAAATGTAGGAGGCCATGCGGATAGCCTGCAGCTGGTTACCGTAGGTAACGGTGTTACAGTTGGACTCCAAGCTGTTGGATCAGAGGATGTCCTAGCTCTTCCAGGATTGAGGAGCTGTGAGGATGTGATCCCAGGGGAAGCCATGGTTGTCACAGGAGGTGGAGGAGCCATCCCTGCCGTGCCTATGGCTTGTGTTTCGTTGAACCAGGAATCTAAAAGCCAAGTGAAGGAAGTGGCCAGAGCAGATCCCACAAATGTAGGAGGCCGTGCGGATACCCTGCAGCTGGTTACTGCAGGTAATAATGTTTCAGTCGGACTCCGAGATACAGGATCCATGGATGTCCTAGCTCTTTCAGGATCGAGGAGCCATGAGGATGTGGTCCCAAAGAAAGCCACAGTTATCACAGGGGCTGGAGGAGTCATCCCTGTGTTACCAACAGCTTGTGTTGCTTTGCTCAGAGGATCAAAAAGCAAAGTGAGAGAAGTAGGCATAGCAGATGCCAGTAACGTACTATCGGGTACTGACCGGTGCAGTTGGTAGCTCGCTATGAGCCAAATTCAGCCCCCCTGGAACCTGCATCTCCACCTGAAGCCCCGGATTCACGTAAAGTACTGTTGGGTGACTCAGTGCAGGTTGGGAACTCTGGGGAGGGTCAGGGGACTAGTGACTGTGTGCCAGGTCCAGGCCCTAATGGGTTTCTGGAGCCAAGGCCCAGAGAGGGAACTAAAGTCACAATGAACTCTGAACTTGATAATGTTTTGTGTGATGTAAAAAGTCATGATCTGTGCTGTGCAGACGTTCCCTCTGCTGCAGTGGTGACTCCCGGGGCCCACCAGTCTGCCCCGAACCAGACACTGCCCACTGCTACAGAGGGACTGTCTGTGAAAGGGCCCAATCCAACTGGGTCGGACCCTTGTGAACTTAGTCAAGCAGGTCTGAGGTCTCCTTACACTGTTGTCTTCCTGGCATCTGTGGCAGATCGCTCTGAGTCCCCTGAGGCTGTTAAAATTGACATCAGCCTGGAGGAGTACAGAGGTATGGCTGATGGACTGCCAGTTGGGGATGGCAGGATGAGGGTGTACGAGGAACAGGACTGTGACTCTGTAACCACTTGTAAAGAATGTTTTGAAGTACCTTTTGAAAAGGAAAACTGTGTTTCAGTAGATCCTGCTAAGGACAAGCAAGGTGTGCTTGTAACCTTATGTGAGGCAAAGTCTTCTGTAGTCTGCTCCTCTGCCATCACAGCTACCAGTACTTCCATTGTGGATTCTGGGCTGTGCATCACAGTGGAAATACCACAGGGTGAGGGGGCAAATCTGACCCAATCTGACTCTACTCCCTTTACAGTTGCGGCTGACAGCACTGAGTTCTTAGGGGCTGATACATGTGCTGCCAGCCCAGAGGAACTCAGGTGTTGTGCCAACAGATGCTCTGCTGAGGAAGGAGTAGGAGTATGTGATGTGGGTCAAAGGACAACCCCCGGTGGAATTCAGTCTTCTGTGACCTTCTCCTCTGTCACCACAGTTGCGAGTACTACCACTGCGGATTCATTGCTGTGTGTCACGGAGGGAATATTACAGGGTGACAGGGCAAATCTGGCCCCATCAGGGCCTTTCACCTCAGCAGCTGCAGCTGACAACACCAAGTACTTTCTGGCTGATAACTCTGATGTTGGCCCAGAGGAACTGAGGTGTTGTGCTGGCAGGCTTTCGGCTGAGGAGGATAGAGTAGGAGAGTGTGACACGGGTCAGAGGATGACCCCTGGCAGAATAAAGTCTTTTGTGGCTTTATCCTCTGTCCCTACAGCTATGAGTATCATGATTGAGGATTCGTTGCTGTGCATTACAGGGGAAGAACCACAGGATTATGGGGAAAAACTGACCCCATCTGAATCTGCTCTCTCAGAGGCTGCAGCTGATGGCACTGCATTCCTACAGGTTGATGTTTGGTGTCAGCATAGAGGAATTCAGGGGTTGTGCTGGCAGGCCTTCTGTTGAAGCAGAAAGAGAAAAAGTGTGGGAGACAGGCCAAAGGGTGGAGGCCCTGGTACCCAGGCCATGGAACCAGGCCCAGACCACCCAGGGCCGGCCTTATGCCAGGCTCAAACATCTGGCTGTGGTAGCCAATAGAGTACCACCAGATGGCCAGGGCCAATGGCTGAGAATGCTGACAGCACACAATGACACATTTGCCTGTACCCTTTCAGTAGGTAGGCAGTGGCCAGTGGATGAAGTGGATCCGCAGGGCAATCTGCTGGCCAATCCTGATCCAGACCCGTTAGGATCAGTCAGAGAGGGGTGCGGTCTCCCTCTCCTATCTGCAAAGGGACAGGCTGAAATGTCAGTGGTGCCAAGCTTCAGTTGGGGGAACCTTCACCCCCATCCTAGGGAATCTTCCATGCAGACGCTTTAGCTGACCCGTTTAGGCTCAGCTGTGCGTCATCTGGAAGGGGGAGATGTGACGAAAATGTAAGCATAGGTTAGTTTTGCCTTAACAAGATGTGGTGTGATCTGTAGAAGTAGTGTAATTGTAGATGTAGTTTAATTCTGGGTTATTAAAAATATAGTATTCTTTGTCAGTCATGCACATATGTTCTTTCATTAGCATTTGAAAAGGACAGAGATAGTTTTTTCTAGGATCAAAGTGACACCTAGATGCCAATAAAAGTTTCCATTAGAGTAAACAGATTGCCACCATCCTGAGGCTTCAAAGAAAACTGCTAGTCATTTTGGCTACATGGATCTGCAGGGGGAATTCATAAGGCCCCAGCCAGTCTGCAAGCTTTGATTAATATCAAGAGATCTAAGGAACCTATTTTATCTCTCATAAAAGCTAAAATATGAGAGATGAAAATAATTCCTTTTGATCGTACACGTGATGGGTTACGTGTACATGTAACTCTGTATGTTTAGCAGGTGTGGAATCCTAAAGAACCATACAAAACCATTATATGGCGCCTGATTGCAGCAAGCAGGCAGTGATTGGCACTGTTGCAATCGGACTGATGCGCTGGTATCGGAAATCCTATCCACGAACCAGCAATCAGCGCCGTCCACTTTCGGGATATTAAATGATAAAATTAATAAGTGACTTCTGTGTACTAAGCTAGGACTCATATCTCTGGAGATTGTATCTGCCTGTGTGTGGTCAGCTAGCTGGATTGGAGTGGGGTCTCCCTCTAGTGGTGGCCAAAGGTAGTGCAGGCTGTGAAAGTACCACAGCCAGTCTTACATGCTCAGTATAAGTTCCCCCTTATTCCCTTAGTTTCTCATATACCATGTCGCGGTTAGTTAGTCGCCGTGGGGTGTAGAATTCGTGACAGGGGCCATTCACGGATGCGTGTGCAGTAGGAAACTGGCAGTGAAGCCGCAAGGCTCCACTGCCTGTTTCCCTTACTTAGAATGGCGCACCGGGACCCGAGTGCCGGGGGACGGGTCGGCCTCAGGCGGCCTACATTGCGGGCACCCAGGACAGGTAAGTCTACTTATTTAAAGTCAGCAGCTACAGTGTTTTTAGCTGCTGACTTTTAAAAAAAAAATTTTAGTGGCCGGATCCCTGCTTTAAGGTTTGATCAGCGTCTTCTCAATTGATCCTTGGACCCCAAAATTCCTCTGCAGACTTCTCACAACTTTAGCCATGATCTTGGCCTTTCTGACATTTGGTTTTCTGTAAGGTCCATGCTTTCCATCATAGTCTGTCCTCTTTAAGATGTCCACCATTTCTTCAAAAGACATATTTGAGGCCTTATATCTCCTCCTGGATGTGGACGTTTCTTGCTCCGGGCTTTCGTCGTAGCTGCTCTCTGCACACACCTGCTGTCTTGCTGTCATATGCTCTCCCACTGCCCCAAAAGAGAAGAGGCGGGGAATACACTAGAAAGGACAGGGGCGGAGTTTCACACATGCGCAGTGTATATAAAGCCCTAACACGCGGTCCATGTAGCAGACGTAGGTACAATCTGTGAGTGGAGGAGGTAAGATCGTTTTCGCGCAAACGAACATTGAAATGAAGGTACAATTGGGGTATCAGTGGTTAGTGGCCTATACTGCTTATAGATTGAGGCCTATATTGAGACAAGATTATGAGAGTTTAGCCTGACATTAGGGTTTGTGTTGTGTTGTGTCTTGCAGATAAAATGGTGGATAAATTTACTGCCCCTGACTTCCTCCCTGACTTTATCCAACAATACCGGGGGCTGCCATGTCTATGGCCAGTTAAATGCAAGAATCACTCCAATAAAATCAAGAGGAAGGCAGCAATGGAGAAACTGTTGGAATTGGTGAAGCCTGTGTATCCCACGGCAGACATCAATTATTTGAAGGCCAAAATTGGTATCCTGCGGAGCACATATAATAGGGGGCGCAAGAAGGTCCAGGATTCCCAGAGATCCGGAGCATCAGCAGATGACATATATGTCCCCAGGCTGTGGTACTACCACAGCCTGCGTCAGACCAGACCGAACGCAGGCCATCGCTCTCAACACTTCCTTCCACATCAGCTGAGGCTCCTGAGGTCCACCCTGGGCCTTCCACACAGGCAGAATATGTGGAGGAGCCCAGCTTGACCCAGGTATAGCATTTTGAACATATTGGTTGTCAAAAATTGAATGATGTTAACTAGATGTTATTGATCTCAAATTTCTGCTTTAACAGAGTGGTTTACATATCAATAGACAGTAGTGGCCAAAAATGTTTGGGACAAGAATGAAAAATGCTGGGGTTAGAATGATAGTCTTTTATATTTGTTAACATTCAATTTGCAACAGTCATGAGCTCAAAATTGTGTGTGTCTCAGCCTCAGCCAAAGCCAAGAGGAGGCCGTGCCAAGCAGCCTGACTGAACGCCAGGTTCCTCCCCTCCGCCCTCCAACAAAAAGGGCCAGGAAGTCCAGGAACCTGGATGAGGCCACAGCTGCATTTCTACGGAATGCAACAAGTGCGATTAGTACGGCCCCTGATTCCCAGGAGGCTTTTGGCTGCATGACGGGCAACAAACTAAAAGAGATGGAGGAGGACCAGCGTATTATGTTCGGAGAAATCATCCTTAAGGTCCTGAACAAGGGGAAGAAGGGCCAAATCACCTCTGCAAATTTGACCATCCACCTGCACCACCTCCACCAACAACACAGCCACCCCACCCACCACAGCAGCATGGCGGACCGTGGCCAATGCAACATCAACACCCCCAACAAGGCCACTGGGCTGGGGATTATCCCCAATATCATTTATAATTTTCTTTAGGTTTAATTTGAGTTTGTTTTTTTAATTTTTTTTGGGGTGCAGAGAATGCATTTTTATTTAATTTCTTTCATTTGTGTGGAAGGAATTGTTAGGAGCGATGGCCTGGGTTCGGTGTGGTCTGGCAAAAAACACAGGCTGTTGGAAGACCACAGCCTCGGGACATATAAGTCATCTGCTGCTGCTCCCGATCTCTCGGAGTCCAGGACCATATTGTGCTCCTTATTAAATGGACTCCTCAGGTTACCAATTTTGACAGTCATATAATTGATGTCTGCCCTGGGATACAAACGCTTCACCAATTCCAACTGTTTCTCCATCGTTGCCTTCCTCTTGATTTTGATATGACCTTGTGCTCCCTGTTGAATAAAAAATTTTGATTTTGCAAAATACTTGACTATGTGTTTTACTTAAAAAAGGACAGTTTGTTTGTGAGTAGGCAGGTACTTTTCAAAAATACAATGTCAAATTAACAAGGGACACCAACATAGTTGTATCTTTGAGGTTAAAAAATATGAGATAATAATGGTGTTGTGGTAACTTGACACAAAAAAATATTCTGGAGATCACTAGAAAAAAAAAATATTATTCTGGACAACACTAGAAAAAAAAATACGTTTGTCAGAACTCTGTGAATATCACCAGCAAAGCAAATTCATTATTATACCATTATAAAGAAGAAGAGAATGTGCTTCATTTAGATATTTCATAATTTGCCGCATCACGAATGTGATATCTCCATTACAAACGCTAGTTTTACAAGGCAGAGCGCTTCCGGCTCGTCCTTGCTTCCGAGAATGCATGTTTGTACTTTGGACTTTTGTTCGATGTACCTGTGTACACACGATCGAAAAATCCGACATCACACATTTGTTGGTAGAAAATTTGAAAACATGCTAGCCAACATTTGTTGGCGGAAAGTCCAACAACAATTGTCCGATGGAGCATACACACGGTCGGACTTACCGCCAACAACCTCACATCCAACATTTCCCGTCGGAAAGTCCGATCACGTGTACGGGTCTTTAGACTAGCAGATTTCAAAGGATTTTTCTTCAGCCAAACTCCAGCTAACACCTTTTAAACAGCTACAGACTTACAGCTTCTTATTTTTGGGAAGGCTTTGCTTTAATGTATAAAAGCTGACCATTGTTAGCACCCCTGACAGTGTAATGCCCCGTACACATGGTCGGATTTTCCGATGGAAAATGTCCGATCGGAGCGTGTTGTCGGACATTCCGACCGTGTGTGGGCTCCATCGGACATTTTCCATCGGATTTTCCGACACACAAAGTTTGAGAGCAGGCTATAAAATTTTCCGACAACAAAATCCGATCACGTCAATTCGGACCGTGTGTGGCCTGTTCCGACGCACAAAGTGCCACACATGCTCAGAAGAAATTCCAAGACGGAACAGCTCGGTCTGGTAAACTTAGCGTTCGCAATGGATACAGCACTTTCGTCACGCTGCAATGATAAAAATGGTTTAATACAGCGCACTCTCTTCTTCTTTATAATGTGAGAAGAATGAAGTAGTTTTGCTGCTCATATTCACACAGACTTCTCACAAACTTATTTCTTTATTATTTATCGGGATTCCCTCAATATATTTTGATTTGTCACATCTGACAACATTATAATTGTGTTGGATTTTTTTTTTTTGCTTTTAAGGCAGATTATTATTTTTTTTTGGTTTGTCTTTTTTTCAAGGCTGATCTTTGTTTTATTGTATTTTTATTTTTACTCCAGAATATTTTTGTGTGTGTTTTGTGTGTCAAGTTACCACAACACCATTGATATGTTGTTCTATTTAATCTGTAGGAGATTGTTTGGTGTTGTTGTCTCTTGTTAATTTCACATTGTACTTTAGAAATGTACCTGAATCCTCACCAACAAACTGTCCTTTTTGGATGAAAACACACATAGGAGAGTATAATTTTCCCCAAAATTTCCTTTATTAAGGGCTCACAACTAAACAAAGAGGGAGGCAACGCTGAAGAAACAGCAGAAATGGGTGAAGCCTTGGACCTCCAGGGCGCATATCAACTATTTTCAAGCAAAATTGGTGGCCTGAGGAGTCCTTATCTAAGGGAGTGCAGTCTGGTCCAGAAGTCCCAGAGATCCGGAAAGCAGCAGATGACATCTGTGTCCCCAGGCTGTGGTCATACAAGAGACTGCAGCTTTTGTCAGACCAGACTGAACCTAGGACCATCACTCTCTGGTCTTCCTTCCACGCTTCCTTCCATGCTGTGGCTCTGGTGGTGGAGTTGTGGCAGCAGGAGGAGGAGGAGGATGGTCCCTACCAATCACGTCGGTCTTGGGTGTGATTTCGCCACTCACCCCCTTAGTTAGGACTTTATAAATAAGTTGCTCACACATGAGGCGTTGACTCTCCTGCATGCCCTGCAGTTTTGTGGCAGCCATGCAGGCAAAGGCCTCTTCAGGAGTGGGTAAGGCTCTGAGGGACGCAGAAGCCTCCTGAATAAGCCTGAGTGCAGAATCCTGAACATGACTCCCCTTCCTGGGTCTTTTGTATGGAAGGCGGAGGGGAGGAACCTGCAATTCGGTCAGGCTGCGACTGGTCCCAGGCTTCTCCTGGCTGACACTTAGCCCCGCCTCCTCCTGGCTGCAACTTAGCCCCGCCTCCTCCTGGCTGCCACATTCCACAGCCTCCTCCTGGCTGAGGTCTTCCTGTGTATGAAAAAGGGACATAGTTTTAGTTTTTTAGTCATCAATCACACACAATTTTCTCCTCCTGACTGTTGCAAATTGAATGTTAACAAATATAACAGACTATCGTTCTGAGCACAGCATTTTTCATTCTTGTCCCAATTTTGGGTGCCCACTACTGTCTATTGATATGTAAAACACTTTTTTCAATCAGCAATTAGTGATCAATAATAACATCTAGTAAAGATCATTATTTATTGACAAGAAATCAGTAGAAGAATGCTATACCTGACTCCAGCTGGGCTCCTCCACTTCTTCCTGGCTGGAAGGCCCAGGTTGGACATCGGAAGCCTCAGCTGGGGTGGAAGGAAGAGTGGAGAGGAATTCCCTGACTTCAGTGTGGTCTGACAGAAATCGCAGTCTCTCATAGTACCACAGTCTGGGGACATAAATTTCATCTGCTGCAGCTCCGGATCTCTGGGAATTCGTGACCTTCTTGCGCTCCCTAAGATAAGTGCTCCTCAGGCCACCAATTTTGGTTTTTAAATAAGGGATGGTTGCTGTGGGGACCACCAGCTTCACCAACTCCAGCAGTTTCTCCAGCGCTGCCTGCTTCTTTTGTTTATTATTATAATGGGGATGTCTCACCTGCCACAGACAGGGCAGCTCCCTGTATTTGTCTATGAACAGGGGGAGGAAGTTGTGGTCATTGAAGCTATCCATTTTCTCTGCAAGACAAACCCTAAGGTCAGGCCAAACTCTCCTAATCTTGTTACAATATAGGCTTCAATTTCGAAGCAGTATAGGCCCAAGTTTAGAGCTTACATTCATTATCACGATCAGCGCCTCCGATGCTCCTTCCTCCGCTCACAGATCGTACGTAATACGCACGCGTGTTACGCTTTATACACACTGCGCATGCGTGTAACTCCGCCCGCCCCCGACGTTCTTTCTACTCTATTCCCTGCCCCTTTTCGTTCTGTGCAGTGGGGGAAGAGCACATGGCGGATACACAGCAGGTGCGTGCTAATTACAGGAACAAGGAGGAGGGGGAGGAAAGCCCGGATCCGGAGACGTCCCGATCCAGAAGAAGGTTTAAGGCCTCAAATATGTCCTTTGGGGAGATGTTGGAGATGGTCGTTATCCTGAAGAAGGCCGACTATGATGTAAAGTATGGACCTTACCCCAACCCCAATGTCAGAAAGGCCAAGATCATGGCGAAAGTGGTCAAAAGTCTGCACCGGAATTTCGGGGTACGACGATCGAAAGATCAGCTCAGGAAGCGGTGGTCGGACCTGAAATTACGAGAACATGAGCAGTACAGAAAGATCAGCAGAGTGCTGCAAAAAAGTAAGTAGTTGTGCAGTGTTCCTATTCTTTTTGTGTTTATTACATTCGTGCTGCTCCATGTGCTTTTCTTAAAAGTGTACATTTTAAAATGGCAACTTTCATGTTCATGGGCACATTATTCGTTCGTATCAAACATTTTTCTTTCGCCCTATAAAACACCATTGTTTTGACCATATGCATTTGGCCACATTTTTTACGCCCTACTTGTATGAAACTAATTTGGTTGTGTAGATGTGTTTGTTACTAGAATGAAATGCAAACTAGATTCTGTGTAAGGAGAGGACACTGAGCAGCTGTTTTCACATCTGGACACTGGAGCACTAGTGTGGGACCCCAGAACACCATTTTTATTAGGGGGGCCACACAGGTGCTCCAGTGTATACTATAGGGGTGACTCCATCTGTGAAGCTTGTACCAAACAGGTAAAGTATTGCAGCTTGACAAAGGACACTGAAAATGGAAAACCTCAAGAAAAACATCAATGATGTTATTCAAAAAAATAAAAACATCAATGATGTTTTGGGGCGAGCTTAAAACCCCTCCAAATCCCTTTGTTTTTTTGTGTGCTACAATGTTAAAAATGTTTTAGCGATTTTTCAAAAAGCAAAATTTGGAGGATGCACACAGTGTGCCAACATGTGCTATCTGCCATCACGGGAGATCAATGGACGCGTTTTGGGGGTGCAACCCCTTCCTCAATAATAAAGTAGCTGAGAGGAAGGGGTTTCTCCCCCAAAACATGTCCCTTGATCCCCCGTGATGGCAGCTAGCACATGTTGACATTGGCAAATTTGTGTGCATCTTCCAAATTTGGCTTTTCCTGGGGTGACTTCACACCATCTGAACGCAATATCAAACACAGTTCCTAAATACTCATGTCTAATATTGCCTTCGAGTTCTACCAAATGTGAACTTTGTAAGTTCAAGATTTGTGTCTTTCTTGTTAGTTTTACACATGCCTGTTTTATCTGAAATGGACATTTCTATTTTTTATAATGCCACCCCAAAAATTGTTATACAACAAACATGTTGGTTTGTTTTAAAAACCTTTTCTAAATGCACATGTAATTGTGCAGGTATTAAAAAGATTTTTAATCAAGAATGTGTGGATTATTGTCTCAACGCTACAACACTTTTGTGGTGATGTAATTGCTGCTTTCTGTGAAAATGGGGGTTATTTCCTAAGGGCAAATCCTCTTTGCACTACAAGTGCAGTTTCAGTGCAGTTTCAAGTGCACTTGTAGTGCAAAGTGCCTTTAGTAAATAACACCCAACAGTGCTTTGTATAAGGTTACACAATCACGCCATTTTCAGGACTCCCCACATTTCTGTCAGGGTTAGCTAAAACAAACACAAGCAGTAAATGTCACCAAAGATTTGCTTTTTTTTGTTTTTATTTGATAAAGGCTTCCCAAATTGTGTGGCATATTGATGGCCCCCCTACCCGCAAAGAACTCAAGGTATCTTAACCGGACATCACGGGCACTCAGGGAGGGCAAGCCAGGACGGCCATTTTCAAGCACTGTCAGGGTTATTTCATTTAGAATTCCGGCCTCAGGCCCAACTGAACCAGCATAGTTGGCAGAATGTTGCCGTAAAAAGTTATGTAGAACACAGCACGCCAGGATTATATGATTAGGTTTATACGCCATATGGATGGGTGTCAGAAATAGGCGGAACCAGCTGGCCATGATTCCAAATGTGTTCTCCACCACTCTTCTGGCTCTGGCCAGCTGGTAATTAAAAACCCTCTGTTCCAGGGTGAGGGTCCTCATCGGGAATGGCCGCATAAGATGGTCCCCCAGCACAAATGCTGACCCAGGAAGGGGAGTCCTTCCACATTCTCTTCTGGAGGTGGCAAGTCCAAGCTGCCATTCTGGAGATGCCTGCAAAACTCCGTCTGAGCGATGACACCACCATCGGACATCCGGCCATTCTTCCCCACGTCCACATACAGGAAGTCGTAATTAGCCGACACCACCGCCAACATCACAATACTATTGAACCCCTTCTAATTATAATAGTACGACCCCGAGTTGGGTGCTGGGATGTTGTGGACGTGTTTCCCATCAATTTCCCCTCCGCAGTTAGGAAAGTCCCACCGCTGGGCAAAGTGGGAGGCCACAGTCTGCCATTCCTGTGGCGTGGAAGGAAACTGTTAAAAACAAAAAAAACTCAGTATTTTTGCACATAAACATGGAAAGCAGATTAGACACAAACATTCTTGGCCAACATCCAGATAACATTTATTAAGGGGAATTTTACAACACCAAAGTATAAGGTACACCTATCATATCCCCCCCCCCCCTCATGGACCATTTATAACATTATAGGGGGGGGGGAATCTTGAACAGGTAACCCTCTTCACTTCATTGGGAGATGAATGCCTAAATACAGGGTATTACTTGGAGCAGCCCCTCCTTAGTTACACTATTGGCAGCCCACTGGACAGGTAAGAAGTGTCATAATACAAAGATATAAATACACACTGCACACATTTGAGCATATTTGGACACTCTGCTATTACCTATCAAGATAATAATAGGATACAAAAACTTTAAACAGTACTTTAAACAGTACCATTTGAAAGTATACAGGCAGGCCCTTGCACTACATGCTTTGGGGAATTCATCCATACATCTGACCACAAAAGAGGTGGGTATAGTGTGTATGGGCTTAGCAAAGTCAGCAGATAGATGATTGAGGATAGATAGAGAATTGGTATCAGCTGACTTAGCAGTTGGGAGGAGGGAGGGTTCCAAATGATTTGGGAACCCCCCAAAAAAAGCCTCTGGCACTCTGTCCGAATTTAAAGCACAAATCAGATTTCTAAACATTTTAGGGGGTGTTTGGGGTAAAGCACTACTATGGAGCTGATAAAATACATTGTTAAGTGACTACATGAGGTGAATATAGGGCCAGGAGACCATGCTGGGGAGGTAAGTGAAGGCAAATATGTATGAAGGACTAAAAAAATAATTACATAAAAATCCAGCATGCATGAGAACAAAGGGGACATTCACAGCATATTCCAATCATGGTAATTAGGGAATGAGGAAAGAAATACAATATATTATCAAACATTAAATACAATAAAATGTGATAATAAAGGATAAAAATCTTACCTTCATATACTCCTTCTGCAGGACCTGGATGAGGCAGAACAGGTCTCTGGGATAATGATCCCCAGAGCCTGGGGGGAGATGCCTGTCGAGAACTTCAAGTCCTGCAGGCTTCTCCCTGTCGCCAAGCACCTCAGGGTAGCGACAAGCCTCTGCTCCGGAGTGATGGCTTGCCTCATGCAGGTATCCTGCCTGCTGATATAGGGGGTCAGCGAAGCCAACAAACGGTTAAATAGGGGTCCATCATCCTGAGAAAGTTCCTGAAATCATCAGGATTATTCTCACGGATCTCATGGAGCAAAGGCATATGAGAGAACTGGTCACACTGAAGCAACCAATTCTTGGTCCATGAACTCCTTCCCACACTGTTCATGGACTGGACTTGTGTCAAGGTCAGGACCCCAACACCAAGCCCCCGCACAGCACGAACTCTACGAGGAGTACGTATACGCAACATGGCTAGAAAACGGTCAGCTGCTCAGAACGAAGTAACAGAACGCACTGAAGAACAGCAAGGCCTGTGAAGAGCGACCTGAAAAACAGTAACAAACGAACAAGAACACAATGACAAAGTCACGCGTAGCTTGCTTGCACACACTGAAGAGCAGATACAAACCCACAAGCACAAACTGAACCGCAGAAAACGATCTCTTTCTTTACTGTAAGAGCGGCAAGGATGTGGAATTCCCTTCCACAGGCGGTGGTCTCAGCGGGGAGCATTGATAGCTTAAAGAAACTATTAGATAATCACCTAAAAGGACCGCAACATACAGGGATATACAATGTAATACTGACACATAATCATACACATAGGTTAGACTTGATGGACTTGTATCTTTTTTCAACCTCACCTACTATGTAACTATGTAACTATGAAAGCCACGAGTCTGAAAAAGCGCGAATCGTCTCTCACCAAACTTTTACTAACACGAGATTAGCAAAAGGAGCCCAAAGGGTGCCGCGCTTGGTTCTGAACTGGCCTTTTCTAGTCTCGTCATACGTGATTGACGTCACCGCGTTGTTGGCGATCCGACAACTTTGTGCGACCGTGTGTACGCAAAACAAGTTTGAACCAACATCCGTCGGAAAAAATCCTAGGATTTTGTTGTCGGATTGTCCGATCAATGTCTGACCCTGTGTACGGGGCATTACAGTTGAACTAAACCTACATTTTTGAAAAACACGAGCTGGCAGCTTTTTATTGCAGAAGAGACATAGCATGTCTGCAATAATACATATGTATCTGCCTGCTCACAGCTTTCTACTGAATGCACTCTGTGCTGCCCATGCACAGCTCATCGTGCATTTCCAGCATATTACCTCTGTATCCTGCTTGAAGTGATTGTAGCCTTATTAGTTCACTTGTGACAAAAACAATTGAGTAAACATTGGTGAAACCGGTCAGGGACCAGCACTGCTGGAGCTGAGGGACTCTCCTAGCTGCCATGGGAAGAACTCCTCCAGTGAGAGTGCGGGGGAAGCGAAGGGAAAGGATAGACAGATTCTGGTGGTAGGGAACTCAATTCTTAGGACAGAGAGGGCAATCTGTCACAAAGACCTGAAGTGCTGAATTGTATGATGTCTACCGGGCGCTCGGGTTCGAAACATCATGGATCTGGGGAAGACCCAGCTGTCATGGTGCACGTTGGCACCAATGACAAAGTCAGAGGCAGAAGGAGTGTCCTAAAGAACGATTTTAGGGACTTGGGAGCTAAATTGAGGAAAAGGACCTCCAAGGTAGTATTCTCAGGAATACTACCGGTACATCAAGCCACACCAAAAAGGCAGAGGGAGATTAGGGAAGTAAACAAGTGGCTGAGGAGCTGGTGTAGTAAGGAGATGTTTGGGTTCCTGGGGAACTGGGCCGACTTCTCAGTCGGTCACAAGTTCTATAGAAGGGACGTAAATGAGGAGAGTGCAGATTTGCTGGGATTGAAGATGGCTAAAAAGGTTTTTTTAAACTAGGCGATGGGGGAGGGTTCAGAGGTGCAGATAGCCAGTGTGGAACATATTCCAGAGGATACTATTGGGGGCATTAGTGGTAGGTTGACTAAAGCACATAAACCCGTAGTAAGTATAGTAACAAGTTTTATTTGCAACCTCGGAACACCCAATAAGAGGATAGTATGCAACCGGTCTAAATTACGTAGCATGTTCACCAATGCTAGGAGCCTGGCGGACAAGATAGGGGAACTAGAGATACTGTTGAACGAGGAGGATTTCGATTTTGTGGGAATTTCAGAGACAACTCTCATGATTGGCTGACAACCATTCAAGGGTATTCCCTTCATCACAGGGATAGAGAGGGTAAAAAAGAGGGAGGGGTATGCCTATATATCAAGAATAATGTACAAGTGAATGTGAGAGATGAGATCAATAATGGAGCTAGGAAGGAGGTGGAATCCTTATGGGTAGAGCTCCAAAGGGATGAAGCTAAGGGGAAAATAATACTGGGAGTATGCTCTAGGCCCCCTAACCTGTGGGAGGAGGGGGAGACAAACCTCCTATTACATTTCGGATTAGCAGCAAGGATGTGAAGTGTTATTATAATGGGGGATTTTAATTATCCAGACATAGACTTGGTGGAAAGAACCACGCATTCATCTAAGGTTCGCCAGTTCCTAAATGTCTTGCAGGACAATTTCATGGGTCAGATGGTAGACGCACCAACTAGATACAAGGTGTTACTAGATCTACTGATTAATAACAATACAGACCTGATCACGGATGTGGAAATACGGGGCAATTTGGGAAACAGCGATCACAGGTCAATTGGCTTCAGTATAAAATCACACAAATAGGAAACACAAGGGGAACACAAAGACACTGAATTTCAAAAGAGCAAACTTCCTTAAACTATGAACCTTGCTAGAAGATATAAATTGGGATAAAATCTTAGAAACAAAGAACACAGAGGAGAGATGGGTTTGTTTTAAGAGCATATTAAATAAGGGCATTAGCCAGTGCATCCCATTGGGAAATAAATGTAACCACTTCAGCCCCGGAAGATTTTACCCCTTCCTAACCAGAGCACTTTTTACAATTTGGCACAGCATTGCTCTAACTGACAATTGCGCTGTCATGCAATGCTGTACCCAAACGAAATTTGTGTTTTTCCCACAAATAGAGATTTCTTTTGGTGGATTTTGATCACCTCTGCGTTTTTGGGTTTTTTTTTGCGCTATAAACCAAAAAAAGCGACAATTTTGAAAAAAAAGAAAATAATATTTTTTACTTTTTGCTATAATAAATAGCCCCCAAATTAAAAACAAAAAAACAAAAACAAATTTCTTCATCGGTTTAGGCCAATATGTATTCTTCTACATATTTTTGGTAAAAAAAATAATAAATAAATAGTATCGCAATATTGATTGGTTTGCACAAAAGTTACAGCGTCTACAAACTATGGGAAAGATTTATGGCATTTTTATTGTTTCTTATTTTTTTACTAGTAATGGCGGTGATCTGGGATTTTTAGTGGTATTGCGACATTGCGACGGACAGATTGGACACTTGACACATTTTTGGGACCATTGACAATTATACAGCGATCAGTGCTATAAAAATGCACTGATTACTGTGTAAATGTCACTGGCAGGAAAGGAGTTAACAATAGGGGGCAATCAAGGGGTTAAATGTGTGTTCCCTAAGTGTATTCTAACTGTAGGGGATAGGACTGAGTAAGAGAGGAGACATATCGCTGTTCCTATTATTTGGAACAAACAACATGTCTCCTCTCCTCTGACAGCACAGGGATTTGTGTGTGTAAACAATGGTGGCCAAAAAGGGGAAGGACGTACCCATACGGGGTTTCACCCAGAAGAGCCATTCTGCCGCAGTATATCTGCGTGAGCCGGTTGGGAACCGGTTAAAAGAGCGAACAAAAGTCCTAGATGGCTTAACTAATGTAAAAATGCATATAAAAGCAAAGGAGAAGCCCTTCAAAAAATACAAGGCTGAGGGATCAGCAATCAGACTTTACAAAGAATGCAACAAGATATGTAAGGGTGCAAAGAATCTTTAAAATTCTTTAAGTATATAAACAGTAAAAAAGGGAGGACAGACCATATTGGCCCCATAAAAAATGAAGGACATCTGCTTACAAAGGATGGGGAGATGGCGAAGGTATTGAATGTATTCTTCTCAGAGGGAATCAGGGGGCTTCAGTAACCAAAACTGCAGTGTTTGTCCTCATGACACATCACCGGAAGCACCCTCATGGATAACAGAGGACAGAATTAGAAATAGACTTGGGAAACTTAACATTAATAAATCACGGGGACCAGATGGCTTGCAGCCGAGGGTACTTAGGGAACTCAGTCAAGTAATTGCCAAACCATTGTTCCTAATTGTTACTGACAGTCTACTGACTGGAATGGTACCAGCTGATTGGAGAAAAACCAATGTAGCACCAATATTTAAAAAAGAGCCAAAATACATCCCTGGGAATTACAGACCAGTTAGCATAACATCAATAGTATGCAAGCTCTTGGAGGGGATAATAAGGGACTAAATACAAGATTTCGGTAATGAAAATGGTATCATTAGCAGTAATCAGCATAGATTCATGAAGAATCGTTCTTGCCAAACCAATCTATTAACCTTCTATGAGGAGGTGAGCCGCCATCTAGATAAAGGAAGGCCCATAGACGTGGTGTATCTGGATTTTGCAAAAGCATTTGACACAGTTCCCCATAAACGTTTACTGTACAAAGTAAGCTCCGTTGGCATGGACCATAGGGTTAGTACATGGATTGAAAAATGCCTACAAGGGCAAGTTCAGAGGGTAGTGATAAATGGGGAATACTCGGAATGGTCAGGGGTGGGAAGTGGAGTCCCTCAGGGTTCTGTGCTGGGACCAATCCTGTTTAATTCGTTCATAAACGACCTGGAGGATGGGGTAAACAGCTCAATCTCTGTATTTGCAGATGACACTAAGCAGGGCAATAACTTCTCCACAGGATGTGGAAACCTTGCACGAAGATCTGAACAAATTAATGGGGTGGGCAACTACATGGCAAATTAGGTTTAATGTAGAAAAATGTAAAGTAATGCATTTGGGTGGCAAAAACATAAATACAATCTACAGTACTCACTAGGAACCTCTGGGAGAATCTAGGATGGAAAAGAACCTGGGGGTCCTAATAGATGATAGGCTCAGCAATAGCATGCAATGCCAAGCTGCTGCTAACAAAGCAGACTATTGGCATGCATTAAAAAAGGGGATTAACTCCAGGGATAAAGCGAGAATTGAAAGGAAAAGGGGTAGGGGGTTTCAAGTTCCCCGGCCCCTTTTCTAATGGGATTGTGGCAGGTAAAGGGTTTCAAGACTCCCCTGGGAATAAGTAGGTCAGGGAGCCTAGAAACAGTTAAATGGGGGAGCCTTGAAACCCATAGAGTAGGGCTTGGAAGTTTCTAGAAGCCTGAGAGACCCCTATATAAAGGGGGTTCCGTGAGGAGAAAATTGCCAGTCGCCTCAGGACTCATCAGCGGCGGAGTTCTGCAGAAGAGGCTATAATATAGACCTTTCCGCTGCTAACTCCGGGGGGGGCGACATGAAGACTCTCCTGCGGCTTTTAGAAAGAGCTAAAGCTGAAGGGGGAGAAGAATGGATAAGAAAGTGTCTAGCATTACCTAGCGGCACTGAGGATGAAGAAGAAGCGGGACTGAGCGGCATGAGAGCGGGTAGCGGAAGAATTCCTGAAGAAAATGCCAGTCCCATAGTCTCTGCTCCGGGAGAGGTAGTGCCGCTTCAAGTTCCAGGTCGGCGGAGTCAAGAGGAAGAAAGAACTGGAGTGACAAGAGGGCGGGCTGGAAGAGATGCAAAGTCACGTCAGCGGTATAGCCCCCAGAGATTGTGAGTAGGATTGGAAAGAAGAGGCCGGCTGTGGCTGAAGAACGGCGTAATGAAGAAGACCTCACTAGAGGCGGGGCACAGAAGAGAAGGAGTCGTAACAGAGCAGTATCCATCGGTAAGGTATTGTTGTCAAGGCTACAAGCAACGCAGACTTCTCATCATGGAGGCTTTGCAGCTGCTACTGCTAGTATCCCAGCCAGCCCTAACAGATCATTTTTGTCTGCTGCAGATGTAAACGATGAGCTGTTTGGCTGTAGTGAGATACCATTATCTGCTGCAGCCACTAGTGGTGAGTTATATAATGCTAATCTTTTGTTGAATTTGAACAATACTATTTCTCACTTAGTCAACTCTTTAGCAAATTTTAAAGGGGAAACTCAGGTTAAGGACAGCCATGATGTATGTATGGGTGGTACCTGAAGAGAAAAAAGATAATATGTCACATAACAGTGAAGATTTAGATAAAGGCAAATCTGGGAAACATAATGTTCCTGAGATATGTTTAAAAGAAAGCATGCCATGCAAACCATCTCCATTAGGTTTCCATTTAGCCAATACTGTCAAAGAAAAAATATGGCGTAATGAATTCACAGATTTATTATCACTGCTTCCAATGAGCAAAGAATTTTTGAAACAAGAAAAAGATAAAACTGAAGAAGAAAGGAGGAGACCGGTAGCACAGAATTTTTATAATTGGTTACAAGCTTTTGCTATTTATTCAAGCATTCTTTGTGAAAAATTCCCAGACCACAGCGTGGGTTTGTTTCAACATATTGATATTATTTTAGAAGCATATAAAAATTTTGGAGGTTATGGATGGTTTACATATGATGAATCACTCAGACAAAAATTAGCAGTTCATCAAGATCTGACATGGGTTAGTAAAGACGTTGGTCTTTGGCTGAACCTGTTAGTTCCACAAAAGCCAATGTTAGTTTGCCCACAGAATGTTCAAATGAATACGGCATATAAAAAAGGCATTTGCTTTACCTTTAATGATGCACAATGCAAATGGGCTACAAATTGTAGATATCGTCATGAATGCGCTTTCTGTTCAGGACCACATTCAGTAACTAAATGTTTTTTAAAAAATGACGGATATAGTTAAAGAAAAAATTCAGAATGAATTAAGGGAAAAAAGAATAGCAGATCTGTTTGATAATCCACCGTTTTTGCATTTTCGAATATCGCCATTGGGGATGTTACCTAAAAAGGAACCTAATAAATTTAGAGTAATACACCATTTATCATTCCCAGAAGGTATGTCTCTTAATGACCAAATTCCACATGATTTAAGTTCTGTAGAATATGCTTCATTTGAAGATGTTTTACCCTTGATTCAGAAATTAGGCAGTAACTCATTATTAGCAAAGGCAGATATTAAAGCAGCTTTTAGGATATTACCTATTCATCCACAAAGTTTTAGTTCCCTAGGATTTTATTTTGAAGGAAGGTATTATTTCGACAAATGCCTACCGATGGGGTGTTCGCTTTCATGCAGGTATTTCAAAGCATTTTCTACATTTTTGGAGTGGGTAATTAGAGATATTTCCAAATCATCCTACATTTTATATTATTTAGATGACTTTCTATTTCTGGGTGCAGATTGCATGAACCTTTTACAGTTATTTGTTGATGTTTGTAAAAGTTTTGGAATCCCTTTAGCACGAATTGTTTAGAATTCTTGGGACTTAACATTGATACAAGTAATATGGAATTTTGTCTCACTAAGGATAAATTGGAAATATTTCTGAATTACTCATTCAGTCTCTTAGGAAGAAAAAAAAATTATTGAAAGAAATGCAGAAATTATTAGGTTCTGCAGCTTTCGCTACCAGAATATTGCCGGTTGGAAGAATTTTTTCAAGGCGGTTATATTTTGTCATAGCAGGATTGAAGAGCCCTTATTCACATATCCGCATGTCAACAGATATGCGTGAAGATATTGCGGTGTGGATAACGTTTTTGGAGCATTTCAATGGTAGAACAATATTCCAGAATTAATTTATGTTAGATTGTGATTTTTGCTTATCAACAGATTCGGCTGGTTCCATAGGCTTTGCGGCTGTATGGAACAAACATTGGTGTGCGGAGAAATGGCCTGTTCAGTAGAAAAAATGAGGTTTGTAAAAAATTGTGTTTTATTGGAATTATTCCCAATGATAGTGGCAATTGAGATATGGGGCAAATATTTCAGAAACCGACGTATATTAATCAGTGCAGATAATAAAGGAGTGATGTTTTTCATCAATTGTTTGCCAGCCAAATCTCCACCAGTTACTACGCTATTGAGATATCTAGTATCTAAATGTCTGAAGTTGAACATATGGCTCAAGGCTAGATATATTCTGGGAAAGGAAAACATGATAGCAGATGCTCTTTCTCAAATGCAGATGCAAAGATTTTTCGAACTACTCCCGGAAGCAGACAAAATAGGCGTTGTATGTCCGGAAGACCTTTGGGAAGTAATCTAATTTCTGAAAGTATAAAAAATTCATTAGCTCCAAGTACATGGCAGGATATAAAATGGCATGGTTTTCATGGCTAACATTTTTGAATATGAATCAGCTAATAGGATCTTCTCTGTCCGAAGACATAGCACTTTATTTTCTGACTACATTGATGGAGAAAGATTTCTCCTGGTCACATATAAATAAAATTTTATGTGGAGCATCATTTTTCTTAAAGTTAGAAGGAGCCCAGTCATTATTTAGTTTCTTTTCCCTTAAACAAGCATTGAAAGGTTACAAAAAGAAGAAATTTACAGTAGATAGGAGACAGCCGATAACTCCACCTTTATTGAAAAAACTTTGCAGTACTACAGAAAGAATATGCTTTAATAAATATGAGGCTATTCTTTTCAAGGCAGCATTCTCTGTATGCCTTTTTGCGGCATTGAGAATTACCTAATAAAAAAGGATTATCAGGGCTCCTTTTTAACGCAGTTAAAGTTAATGAAAGTGGCGTTAAAATTTTCTTACAACGTTCAAAGATGGACTAATTGGGTAGAGGTGCATGGATTGACCTACATGTTTGTAATGATAAGGTAATTTGCCCAGTTAGACTTCTTACTGACTTCCTTCGGGTACGACCAGCAGGAAAAGAATTATTATTTTTGCATGAAAATAATTCTCCAGTTACTAAATTCCAGTTTATAAGAGTTTTAAACAAATGTTTGGAGTTTCTACACTTAGATGGTTTTCAAGTATCAAGTCATTCATTCAGGATAGGAGCTGCAACTACAGCAGCAAATATAGGTTTAGACAAAACTAAGATTAAAAGAATTGGTAGATGAAAATCTAATGCTTATGCTTCTTATATCAGACCTAATTTGAATTTTGAATTACAGGTGTAATGAAAAGTATATGGATGGTGGGACACTCTTTTGTGTTTTGGGCGCATAAAAGAGCAGTGGCAAGAGTTTATGGAAAGAATTTGGACTTGGACCTGAATATTTGTCACATTTTTTGGTTTGGTAAGAGGGGAATGGCTTGGAGTGAATTGATCACAGTTTTGGAAAAGCTAGCTTATGGCTGGCCATTGCCAGATGTATTAATAATTCATTTAGCAGGCAATGACATTGGTAAGCGAAAAAAGTTAAATTACATTTTTCAGATGCAAGATACTATTCGCTCAATAAAAGCTACATCTCCTAAAACTGAGATGATATTCTCTGAGATTATTCCCCGTTTAATTTGGTTGAATTCTGAACTAGGTTCATGTTTTGAAAAAATAAGAAAAAGAATTAATAGATGTATGGAAAAATTTATGTTGCTGGGATATGGACCTAAAACAAAATGTAGTATAGTGAGGCTTGTTTAATCATGTAAACCACTTCAGTGCCATAGCTCTATTGTTGCCTTCCAACCCCCATAATAATGCAACAGGTTGTCCCAAACAGGAGGGGACCAAAGAAGAAAAAGCGGGGCTCAAGGGAAGGCACACTCTGTGTGTAGTCAAGATAAAGTATCTATTTATTGGTACAAAATGGATATACATGAAGATATGTGCACAAACATAATCACAACAAGTATGAAAATACTGCCCTTATAAAATTGATCAAAAGGCTGTTTTGATCAAGTATTAACCAAACACAGACTGGGGGAACATAAAACATGTATGGGTAGACAAATACAAAACAGATGCGTCCGGACGTCTTGGCTATTGATGTCTGCACAAACCACCAAGGGAAATGTGGCAGCAATTGCTGAATGCGGTTTGTGGTGCAGGCATCAATACCCCCGGGGGGGGGGCTCAAGGATGGGGGAGGGGGGGAGGGGGAGAGGAGGGGGAAAGGGGTGGGGGGAAGAGGGGGGGGGGTGTGGGGTGGTGTGGGAAGGGCAAGTGGAGGTGAAGGGATGGGCAGGGGGAAGGGAGGGAAGGGGGAGGGGGGGGGGAGGGAAACCTAGTGGGAGGTAATCGGCCGTAATGTAGGGTACTGATGGGAATTTGGAATCAATATTTCCTGGCTGGAAAATGGGTGTTGGTTGTATGATACAACTGTGGGATCACAATTCCCAGGTTCCGGACTAGTTGATTACAGCGTGTACAGTCCCCAATGCGGGTAGACTCTGTGCATTGAATGCTATATTAAAGTCAGTTGGTGACAGGCATGGATAGAGAAACATGAAATGTTGCCTGGTACATTACCACTTCCGGGTCCCGTTCTGAGGTACTGAGGTACTTCCGGATGGCGGTGGCTTCAATATTGTAAACTAGCCATTCTGTCACCGTGTGCACTTCCGTATCCTGGCCAGGGTAGTGATCCGTGATTCGCAATGTGTTGCTGGTGTACCGCTATAAATAGCGGTGATCATACACGTGAGTACACCTGTCAACCTACAAGCGGCTGCTCCAGACTTTGGAGCGGGATACTCTCTCCGTACGTGAGCCGGCTAGCCCCCACGGGGGATGACAGCGGGCATGACTTCCGGGCGCAGTGACGTCAACGCGTTTCACAAGACAAACGTGCGTAGCTTCATCTGGACGTGCTGGGATATGGAACATCTTTTAGACATAAAGAATTAGAAGGATGTATCCGAGGGCTATATCGGAAGGATGGGATTCATCTTTCTGAGATAGGTTTGGATATACTAAATATAAATTTCCAGACAGCAATTGAAAAGGTCGCGGTCTGGGAGTGTTAGGCAGGAGGCTGGTTATGGCTCCTGCCTTTGGTGGGACGATTTGTTATTAAGTTTATGATTATATATTACAACTCGAGCTTTAATAGCTGAGTTGTGTCATTGAAATATTGAAGTAAAGTTGATTGGTGAATTTGGATAAGAAAGTTATTATATATTTGTTTTTGAATATCAATATGTATACCAATAAATAAAGCCGTGGCCAATAAAAATTTTTATTCATCGAAAAAAGTTGTATGAGTTTATTTATATATTAGCTGTCTGAGATTTATGTTTTAACTGCCTACAGTCCCATTGAAAGGAAAAGGGGTAGGGGGTTTCAAGTTCCCCCGGCCCCTTTTCTAATGGGATTGTGGCAGGTAAAGGGCTTCAAGACTCCCTGGGAATAAATAGGCCAGGGAGCCTAGAAACAGTTAAATGGGGGAGCCTCGAAACCCATAGAGTAGGGCTTGGAAGTTTCTAGAAGCCTGAGAGACCCCTATATAAAGGGGGTTCCGTGAGGAGAAAATTGCCAGTCGCCTCAGGAGTCATCAGCGGCGGAGCTCCCCTCCCGTCCACCCATAAGGACTGTCGCGGCCTAAAAATATTATTGTGGTTGGGTCACCTTTTCTGATGAAAAGGGGGACGATTCGTTATTAAGTTTATGATTATATATTACAACTCGAGCTTTAATAGCTGAGTTGTTTCATTGAAATATTGAAGTAAAGTTGATTGATGAATTTGGATAAGAAAGTTATTATATATTTGTTTTTGAATATCAATATGTATACCAATAAATAAAGCCACTGCCAATAACATTTTTTATTAATCCAAAAAAGTTGTATGAGTTTATTTATATATTAGCTGTCTGAGATTTATGCTCTATCTGCCTACATTCTTATTCTCCCACTCTACAAGACTTTGGTCTGGCCTCACCTGGAGTATGCTGTCCAGTTCTAGGCACCGGTCCTCAGGAAGGATGTACTGAAAATGGAGCGAGTACAAAGAAGGGCAACAGAGCTAATAAAGGGTCTGGGGGATATTAGTTATGAAGAAAGGTTATGAGCACTAAACTTATTCTCTCTGAAGAAGAGATGCTTGAGAGGGGATATGATTTCAATTTACAAATACCACACTGGTGACTCCACAATAGGGAAAAAACGTTTTTTGCGTAACGGAATTTAATAAGACACATGGCCACTCACTAAAATTGGAAGAAAAGCAGTTTAGCCTTAAAGTGCATAGAGGATTCTTTACTGTATTGCCCCGTACACACGGTCGGATTTTCCGATGGACAATGTCCGATCGGAGCGTGTTGTCGGAAATTCCGACCGTGTGTGGGCGCCATCGGACATTTTCCATCGGATTTTCCGACACACAAAGTTGGAGAGCAGGAGATAAAATTTTCCGACAACAAAATCCGATCGCGTCAATTCCGACCGTGTGTGGCCTGTTCCGACGCACAAAGTGCCACGCATGCTCAGAAGAAATTCCGAGATGGGACAGCTCGTTCTGGTAAACTTAGCATTCGCAATGGATACAGCACTTTCGTCACGCTGCAATGTTCAAAATGGTTTAATACAGCGCACTCTCTTCTTCTTTATAATGTGACAAGAATTAAGTACCGTATTTATCGGCGTATAACACGCACTTTTTTCCCCTTAAAATCAGGGGAAAGTCGCAGGTGCGTGTTATACGCCGATCCCCTGCGATCCCGACCTGTCAAAATAACAAAATCGCCGACCGCGATTTGAAAATGGCGCCGCCGGCGCCGAGATACACAGAGCCGGTCCTCGGCTCTTTCCGGCGGCTCTTGTTTACTTTCGGTTTCACTCGTAGCCCCGAGCGGAGCTATCCGAGTAGGTTCGGATAGCTCCGCTCGGGGCTACGAGTGAAACCGAAAGTAAACGAGAGCCGCCGGAAAGAGCCGAGGACCGGCTCTGTGTATTTCGGCGCCGGCGGCGCCATTTTCAAATCGCGGTCCGCGATTTTGAAGCCCAGCAAGCAGGGACAGGGGATCGAAGACTGCACTGGGGCAAGGCTGCACTGGGGCAAGGCTGCACTGATATGGCTGCACTGATATGGCTGCACTGATATGGCTGCACTGACATGGCTGCACTGGGGAAGGCTGCACTGACATGGCTGCACTGACAAGGCTGCACTGACAAGGCTGCACTGGGGAAGGCTGCACTGACAAGGCTGCACTGGGGAAGGCTGCACTGACATGGCTGCACTGGGGCAAGGCTGCACTGAGAAGGCTGCAATGATGGGCATTTAAATGTAAGTTTTTTTCCCTTCAACTTCCCTCCTAAAAGTTATTTTTTCCTTAAAATTCCCTCCTAAATTGGGGTGCGTGTTATACGCCGGTGCGTGTTATACGCCGATAAATACGGTAGTTTTGCTGCTCATATTCACACACACTTCTCACAAAGTTTTATTTGTGTTTTTTTAGTGGGATTCCCTGAATATATTGTTATTAGTTGTCACATCTGACAGTTTTATATTTTTTGTTTGTTTTTTTTTGGATTTTAAGCCTTTTTTTTTTCTTTAATGTTTGGATTTTTTCCAAGGCTGATCTTTGTTCAATGTTATTTTTATTTTTCATCCAGAATATTTTTGGGTGTGTTTTGTGTGTCAAGTTACCCCAACACCATTGATATCTTTTATTATTTAATCTCCAGGAGATTGTTTGGTGTTGGTGTCCCTTGTTCATTTCACATTGTATATTTGAAATGTACCTGAATCCTCACAAACCAACTGTCCTTTTTGAAGTAAAACACATAGGAGAGTATAATTCAAAACAAAAATCCTTTATTAAGGGATCAGAACCAAACAAAGAGGGAGGCAACACTGGCTCAGCATGAGAAATTAGCGAAGCCTGGGACCCCCACGGCAGACAACAATTCTTCAACATCAAAATTGGTGGCCTGAGGAGTCCATATGTAAGGGAGGGCAGTCTGGTCCGGGATTCGCAGAGATCCGGATAGCAGCAGATAACATGTGTGTCCCCAGGCTGTGGTACCACAAGAGGCTGCATCTTTTGGCCGACCAGACTGAACCCAGGGCAATCACTGTCTGGTCTTCCTTCCATGCTTCCTTCCGGGCTGTGGCTGTGCAGTTGGAGATGTGGCAGGAGGAGGAGTAGGACCTGGAGGAGGAGGAGGACTGGGGGGACCTGGAGGAGGACTGGGGGGACCTGGAGGAGGACTGGAAGGACCTGGAGGAGAGGGAGGAGGAGGAGGAGGACCTGCAGGAGGAGGAGGAGGACCAACGCGAAGGTGTGTCTGAGGTGTAATTTGGCCCCTCATACCTTTCTCCAGAGCCTCCGATATGAGGGCCTCACACAAGACTTTTTGGCCCTCCTCCATCCTCTGCATTTTATAGGCTATGAAGGCAGCAATGTTCTCCTCCATAGTGTGGGGTGCTCCCAGGACCTCTGTAGCCCTCCAAAAGAATGCTATAGCAGCCTCCTCTAGGGTACTCCTCCTACTGCCACTTTCTCTTTTCAGGGGGGGTGGAGGGACCTGCAGATCAGCCAGCCGGCTCGGCCCGGCCACCTCCTGGCTGAGACTTCCCTGTGTATGAAAAAGGGACATGGTTGTAATGTTTTGCATCATCAATCACAATCCTAAATTAGTACTCCCAACTAACATCTAGTTAACATCTATGATTGGACAAGCAGAAATATTTAGAGGAATGCTATACCTGGCTCAATCTGGGCTCCTCCACATGTGGCCTGGAAGGCCCAGGTTGGGCATCAGAAGCCTCAGCCGGGGGGGAAGGAAGCATGGAAGGAAGACTTGAGAGGGATGACCTGGGTACAGTCTGGCCTGCCAGAAAGTGCAGCCTGTCGTAGTACAACATCCTGGGGACATAGATGTCATCTGCTGCTCCGGATCTCTGTGAATCCAGGACTTTCTTGCGCTCCCTCAGATATGTGCTCCTCAGGCCACCAATGAAGATCTTTAAATAGGTGATGTCTGCCGTGGGGATCACCTGCTTCACAATTTCACACAATTGCTCCAGTGCTGCCTTCCTCTTTGCTTGGTTCTTGAAATGGGGGTGGGTAATCTCCCACAGACAGGGCAGCTCCCTTAGCATCTCTATGAATACTGACATGAAGTCATTGTCTTTCATTAAGATATCCATGTTCACTGCAAGACACAACACAAGACAAAGCCTAATGTCAGACAAAACTCTCCTAATCTTGTTACAATATAGGCCTCAATCTAGAAGCAGTATAGGCACAAGTTTGTCTCTTACCTTCGTTCTTACGATCGACGCGTCCAATGCTCCTTCCTCCGCTCACAGATCGTATGTAATACGCACGCGTGTTACGCTTTATACACACTTTATACGTAACTCCGCCCGCCCCTGACGTTCTTTCTAGTCTATTCCCCGCCCCTTTTCGTTCGGCGCAGTGGGTGAAGAGCACATGGCGGAGTTACAGCAGGTGCATGCTAATTCTAGCAACGATGAGGAGGAGGAGGAAAGCCTGGATCCAGACACGTCCCGATCCAGAAGGAGACATTTTAAGGCCACAAATATGTCCTTTGGGGAGATGTTGGAGATGGTCGACATCATGAGGAAGTCCGACTATGACGGAAAATATGGGCCTTACCCCCACCCCAACATCCGAAAGGCCAAAATCATTGCTAAAGTGATCAAAAGCCTTCACAGGAATTTCGGGGTACGAAGATCTAAAGATCAGCTCAGGAAGCGGTGGTCGGACCTGAAGTTGAGAGAGCCAGAGCAGTACCGAAAGATCCGGAGAGTGCTGCAAAAAAGTAAGTAGTTGTGCTGTGTTCCTATTCTTTCTGTCTTTATTCCGTTCGTTCTGCTCCATATGCTTTTATTAATTGTAACGTTTAAAAGGGCAACTTTAATGTTCATGGGCCCATTATTCGTTCGTATCAAACATTTTTCTTTCGGCCTCTAGAACACCATTGTTTAGGCCATATGCATTTTCATACATTTTTTGGGGCCTACTTGGATGCCAAATATTTGTTTGTGTAGATGGGTTTGTTACTAGAATGAAATGCCAACTAGATTGTGTGTAAGGAGAGGACACCGAGCAGCTGTTTTCACATCTGGACACTGGAGCACTAGTGTGGGACCCCAGAACACCATTTTTATTAGGGGGGGCACACAGGTGCTCCAGTGTATACTATAGGGGGGGCTACATCTGTGAAGCTTGTACCAAACGGGTAAAGTATTGCAGCTCGACAAAGGCCACTAAAAAATATACATCTTGGAATAGACAGTTGTACCCCACTTCCAAGCAATGTTTCCTATTTCTAGTTCTGCCATCAAATATCTGTGTGCTAAGTATACCATTTTTGTTTTACATAGGGGAGAAAAGACTCGGAGGACACCCCTCATCCCAGGAGAACACAGACCCCCCACCTATGGAAGAAGGTGAAATACCACCAACACAAGAAGAAGAGCAGGAGGAAGAAGAAGATGTGGTGGAGATTGGCACCACAACAGGTGAGTGTCTGCGACCACAGGCTCAGGTAAAAGAGATGGATGGTGGCAGATTTTTGAGACCTTTTTTTTTGTTCTTTATCTCTTTTTAGGTGATCGTGATGTGAAGGATAGAGAACGCTTTACTTCTGAAAGTGCCCAGATCCTGATCGGGGAGATCATGGGGTGTAATCTCGAATTGCACAACATACAGCAACAAATCAGTGATGTTATTAAAAAAAATAATAACATCATTGATGTTTTGGGGCGAATTTAAACCCCACAAAATCACCTGTTTTATTGTGGTCCAATCTTCTAAAATTTTTTTCAATGTTTAGAAAAGCCAAATTTGGAGGATGCACACAGTGTGCCAACATGTGCTATCTGCCATCACGGGAGATCAATGGACGTGTTTTGGGGGTGCAACCCCTTCCTCAATTATAAAGTCGCATTGAGGAAGGGCTTGCTCCCCCAAAACACGTCCCTTGATCCCCCCTGATGGCAGATAGCACATGTTGACATTCGTAAATTGGTGTGCATCTTCCAAATTTGGCTTTTCCAGGGGTGATTTCCCCCCATCTGAATACTATATCAAACCAAGTTCCTAAATACTGATGTCTGATATAGCCTTCAGGTTTTCCCATATGTGAACTTTGTAAGTTCAAGTTTTTTGGCTTTCTTGTTGGTTTTACACAGGCCTGTTTTATCTGAAATGGATATTTCGATTTTTGATAATGCTACTTGAAAAATTTGTTATACAACAAACATGTTGGTTTGTTTTAAAAACCTTTCGTAAATGCACATGTGATTGTGCAGGTATAAAAAAGTGGCTTACTCAAGAATGTGTGGATTATTGTCTCAACACTACAACACTTTTGGGGTGATGTAATTGCTGTTTTATGCAAAAATGGGGGTTATTTTCTAAGGGCAAATACACTTTGCACTACAAGTGCAGGTTCAGTGCAGTTGCAAGTGCACTTGTAGTAAAATGTGTTTTTGCATTTAGGAAGTACCAGCCAACACTGTTTTTTATAAGGTTACCCAATCACGACATTTTCTGCACTCAACACATTTCTGTCAGGGTCAGCTAAAACAAACACAAGCAGTAAATGTCCACAAAGAATTTCTTTTGGTTGTTTTTTATTTGAAAAAGGTTTCACAGATTGTCTGGCATATTGATAGCCCCCCTACCCGCAAAGAACTCCAGGTATCGTAACCGGACATCACAGGCACTCAGGGAGGGCAAGCCAGGACGGCCACTTTCAAGCGCCGTCAGTGTTGATGGATTTGGGATTCCGGCCTCAGGCCCAACTGAGCCAGCATAGTTGGCTGAATGTTTTCTTAAAAAATTATGGAGAACACAGCAGGCAAGTATTATATGGTTCAGTTTATACTCTGCCATATGGATGGGTGTCAGAAATAATCGGAACCGGCTGGCCAGGATTCCAAATGTGTTCTCCACCACTCTTCGGGCTCTGGCCAGCCGGTAATTAAAAACCCTCTGTTCCGGGGTGAGGGTCCTCATCGGGAATGGCCGCATCAGGTGGTCCCCCAGCGCAAATGCTTCATCAGCAACGAACACAAATGGGAGACCTTCAACATTGGAGGTGGCAAGTCCAAGCTGCCATTCTGGAGATGCCTGTAGAACTCCGTCTGGGCGATGACTCCACCATCAGACATCCGGTCATTCTTCCCCACGTCCACATACAGGAACTCGTAATTAGCCGACACCACCGCCAACATCACTATACTATTAAACCCCTTGTAATTATAATAGTACGACCCCAAGTTGGGTGGTGGGACGATGTGGACGTGTTTCCCATCAATTGCCCCTCCGCAGTTAGGAAAGTCCCACCGCTGGGCAAACTGGGAGGCCACAGTCTGCCATTCCTGTGGCGTTGAAGGAAACTGTTGAGGAAAAAACAATAAACATTACTATTTTTCACAGAAACATGGCAAGCAGATTATACACAAACATTATGGGGCAACCTCCAGATAGCATTTATTAAGGGGAATTTAACAACAACAAAGTATAAGGTACACCTATCATATTCCCCCTCCCCCCCTCATGGGCCATTTCTAACATTATAGGGGGGGGGGGACTCTTGGACAGGTAACCCTCTTCACTTCATTGAGAGATGAATGCCTAAATATAGGGTATTACTTGGAACAGACCCTCCTTAGTTACACTATTGGCAGCCCACTGGACAGGTAAGAAGTGTCATAATACAAAGATATAAATACACACTGTACACATTTGAGGACATTTGAACATTCTGCTATTACCTATTAAGATAATAATAGGATACAAAAACTTTAAACAGTACCATTGGAAAGTATACAGGCAGGCCCTTGCACTACATGCTTTGGGGAATTCATCCATAAATCTGAGCACTAAAGAGATGGGTATAGTGTGTATGGGTTTGGCAAAGTCAGCAGATAGATGATTGAGGATAGAGAATTGGGATCAGCTGACTTAGCAGTTGGGGGAGGGAGGGTTACAAAAAATTTGGGGACACCACAAAAAAAAGCCTCTGGCACTCTGCCTGAATTTAAATAAAAAATAACATTTCCAAACATTTTAAGGGGTGTTTGGGGTAAAGCACTACTATAGAGCTGATAAAATACATTGTTAAGTGACTACATGAGGTGAATATAGGGGCAGGAGACACCATGCTGGGGAGGTTATTGAAGGGCAAATATGTATGAAGGACCTAAAATAATAATTACATAAAAATCCAGCATGCATGAGGACAAAGGGGACATTCACAGCATATTACAATCATGGTAATTAGGGAATGAGGAAAGAAATACAACATATTAGCAAACATTCAATACAATAAAATGTGATATAAAAGGAAAAAACAGGTCTCTGGGATAATGATACCCAGAGCCTGGGGGGAGATGCCTGTCGAGAACTTCAAGTCCTGCAGACTTCTCCCTGTGGCCAAATACCGCAAGGTAGCGACCAACCTCTGCTCCGGAGTGATGGCTTGCCTCATGCAGGTATCCTGCCTGCTGATATAGGGGGTCAGCGAAGCCAACAGACGGTAAAACACGGGGTCCGTCATCCTTAGAAAGTTCCTGAAATCATCAGGATTATTCTCACGGATCTCACGGAGCAAAGGCATATGACAGAACTGGTCACGCTGAAGCAATCAATTCTTGGTCCATGAACTCCTCCTCACCCTGTTCATGGACTGGACTTGTGTCAAGGTCAGGACCCCAACACCAAGCCCCCGCACAGCACGAACTCTACGAGGAGTACGCATACGAAACATGGCTAGAAAACGGTCGGCTGCTCAGAACGAAGTAACAGAACGCACTGAAGAACAGCAAGGCCTGTGAAGAGCGACCTGAAAAACAGCAACGAGCAGGCAAGATCACACAGAAAACTCCGATACGAACTGACTACACGCACTGAAGAGCAGATACAAACCCACAAGCACAAACTGAAGGGCAGAAAACGATCTGAAAGCCACGAGTCTGAAAAAGCGCGAATCGTCTCTCACCAAACTTTTACTAACACGAGATTAGCAAAAGGAGCCCAAAGGGTGCCGCGCTTGGTTCTGAACCGGCCTTTTCTAGTCTCGTCGTACGTGGTGTACGTGACCGCGTGGTTGTCGATCGGAAATTCCGACAACTTTGTGCGACCGTGTGTAGGCAAAACAAGTTTGAGCCAACATCCGTCTGAAAAAATCCTAGGATTTTGTTGTCGGAATGTCCGAACAAATTCCTACCGTGTGTACGCCCTATAAGAGCGGCAAGAATGTGGAATTCCCTTCCACAGGTGGTGGTTTCAGCAGGGGGCATCGATAAATTCAAAAAACTATTAGATAAGCACCTGAATGACCGCAACATACAGGGATATACAATACTAAGACGAATGCCCTGTGGCGGTTCACACTTTAATTGGTGTGCCGGAAAAATATTGATTGAACGTGTGAACCGGCGCACGCAGACGAGCAATAACGATAATAAATATATAAACTGCATCTGGTGCTAGGGTAAATGTGGTTTTCTCATTAATAGCGCACACCCAATACATTTGGTTAATTTCATCTCATTGGATGTGTCTTGTTAGGCAATTGGTAGGTGTTCTCAGTGAATGAACCCTTTTGATGCAAATCTCATTCCTATTACCGTACTTCTAATATATCTTTGAAATGTGTTTTTTTTTCTATTTTTACCCAAATCTTTCAATACATTACGAACAACAGAGAAGTGTTTCTAAACCCAATAAATTAATATTTTCTGATTTTGATCTTTAAAGGCGACCATACACTGCAATCAGTTAGATCTTAAAAAAATTAGATAAGGGGACTTTCACACTGACAGCGTCCGGGCGTCAGCGGTAAAGCGCCGCTATTTTTTAGCATCGCTTTACCGTCGTTTTAGCAGCGCTTTTAACCCCCGCTGGTGGCCAAAAAAGGGTTAAAACTGCATGCAAAACGCCACAGCAGCGGCGATTTGACAGTGATTCGGTGGCGCTGCCCATTGATTTTAATGGTCAGGGGCACTTTAAGAGCGGTGTATTTCATCACTCCTACAGCGCTGCAAAGAAGCTGCTTGCAGGACTTTTTGTGACGCCCTGCCAGCGCAGTGCCCCAGTTGCAGCTGAGGCTTTTTTCAGGCGCTTTACAGGCGCTATATTTAGCGCTAAAGCGCCTGAAAAATGCCTCCAGTGTGAAAGGGGTCTTAGTGCAAGAGCCTGTTTGATTTCCTATAATTTGAATTAATTGTTCAAATGCATCTTCCTTTTACCTATTTTGCCGAAATATCGAGTTGTACAGAGATTGGCCAGTCAGATTACATAGTGCATGACCAGCTTAAGTGCCAAATTTGGAATGCCATGACCCACTTGTATTTTCCTATTGATATTTTTTGGGCATTATACAAGGCACATGAGAAACCACCTTTTTTCAAGAAATGCTAGAGTAATCAGGAATCTTCAAACTACGGCTCTCCAGCTGTTGCAACTACACTTTCCATGAGGCATTGTAAAACTGACATTCACAGACATGATGGGAATTGTAGATCCTGAACAACTGGAGGGCCGTAGTTTGAAGACCCCTGTGCTAGACCATTATTATGCCTCCAGAATTGGGAGTGTGGCATCTACCCAACTTCTCTCTGCTGGTGGACACAAGAACTTACATCTATAGATATATATTTTGGCAGCACAGTGGTGTAGTTGTTAGCACTTTCACCTAGCAGCAAAAAGGTTTGAATCCTGTCCCTGGCACCATCTGCCTGGAGTTTGCATGTTCTCCCTGTGCCTGCGTGGGTTTCCCCCAGGTACTCTGGTTTCCTCCCACACTCTAAAAACATGCTGGTAAGTAAATCAGATCCTGTCTAAATTGGCCCTAATATGTCTGAATGTGTGTTAGGGACCCACACAAACACCACCCCATGTTAAAAAAAAATAAAAATATTTTCTTAATTTGCAAATAAGGATCATCTCTTCCTCAGGGAACAGTGAGCGGGGCATGGTGGTGGAAAGAAATTAGCAGCAGTACAAGCAACTTCCTATAAGGGCGTTATGTCATTCCTGTGTGCTGTCCGCCTATCAGGAACCATGAATCAGACCAAGACAGAAGCATAGTTAAATCACACTTTTTTAATAATAATAATAATAATAAAAAAGGTAAACAGACTAAGCGTGGTCAAAGCAAGCCAGAGTTCAGTAACCGGATCGGGTAGTCAGCCAAGCAAATGTCAGAGAGCCAGAGGTAAACGTAGTAGTACAGCAAGCAGGATCAGTAGCCAGAAAGGACGTCAGCCGAGCAAGTCTTCAACAGGAACACAGGAGAATGTCTCTGTGATGTTGACAAAGGCGAAGGCAGAGATCAAGTGAGCTGGGCAGCTTTAAGTAGGCAGGACTGACGAGCAAAATCAACAACAGCTGGGTAACTGTGGAGAGAGATGGGAGCTGGTAATTAGCCGACAGCTGATTGGACAGCTCAGAGAAGGAAGGGCTGAGCCCAGCCCTGACACCGCCGCTTCCAGGAACCAGATATGCTCCACGGGACATACCTAGGTGCACACAGCAATGGCACATGCTCGCACAGCACTCATGTATTTCGCATAGACAGCGGTCACATAGCCAAACAACAAGTGAGGGTAAAACCCTACCAATGTCTTTCCTTGGGGACACACAGGTCAATCTAAACAGTTTCCCCATTAGCAGGGCAGGATTTAGGGTGGTGGGGGCCCCTGGGCTTGAGTCACTTTTGGGCCCTACCTTCTAAACATTACTTTAAACCTTTAGTTTTCTTTTAATCGAGCCACTTTGATACCGTTTGTCCGCCATTACATCACTGTCTAATGCAGACAGGTTTTCTCAACGGCAGTAAACGAGGCACTACGTAAATACCAATAACCAATCAGCAAACCTCAAGATAAGAGTTTAAGGAATTTTAAGGAAAAAAAACTATTTATGTAAAAAAACTTACATTTAAATGCTCATCAATGCAGCCTGGCACAGCGTCCATCTGCATGCTTGTCCAGTGTCATTTGCAGCCTTGTCAGTGTCATTTGCAGCCTTGTCAGTGTCATTTGCAGCCTTGCAGCCTTCTCAGTGTCATTTGCAGCCTTGCAGCCTTGTCAGTGTTATTCGCAGCCTTGCAGCCTCCATCTGCAGCCTTATCAGTGTCAGTGTCATTTGCAGCCTTGCCCAGGCTGCAGTTAAACTGCAGTGACTTGTCAGTGTCACTGCAGTTTAAATATGGCGCTGCCGAGATACACAGACCCGGTCCTATGTATCTCGGCTCCTGTCGGCTTTTCTCGGCTCCTCTCGCACTCCCGCCCAGTCCCGCCCTATGATGGACATAACACAGGTCCAATGGCGGGACTGGGCGGGACTGAGCGGAGCCGAGCGCCGCCGATATACATACATAGCCGAGTGTACTCGGCTAGCTCCGCTCACAGTCATGCCCAGTCCCTGTGTTATGTCCATCATAGGGCGGGACTAGGCGTGACTGTGAGTGAGTGAGTGAGTATAGCCAAGTTCACTCGGCTGGGGCCCACGGGCCCCCTATTGGGTGGGGCCCATGGGCTTGAGCCCAGTCACTAGGGATGAGCCAAACACCCCCCGGTTCGGTTCGCACCAGAACCTGCGAACGGACCGAAAATTCGCACGAACGTTAGAACCCCATTGACGTCTATAGGACTAGAACGTTCGAAATCAAAAGTGCTCATTTTAAAGGCTAATTTGCATGGTATTGTCCTAAAAAGGGTTTGGGGACCTGGGTCCTGCCCCAGGGGACATGTATCAATGCAAATAAAACTTTTAAAAACAGCCGTTTTTTCGGGAGCAGTGATTTTATTGATGCTTAAAGTAAAAAAAAAGTGAAATATTCCCTTAAATATCATACCTGGGGGGTGTCTATAGTATGCCTGTAAAGTGACGCGTGTTTCCCGTGCTTAGAACAGTCCCTGCACAAAATGTCATTTTTAAAGGAAAAAAAGTCATTTAAAAATGCTTGCGGCTTTAATGTAATGTCGGGTCCTGGCAATATGGATGAAAATCAGTGAGACAACCGACATGGGTACCCCCCAGTCCATTACCAGGCCCTTTGGGTCTTGTATGGATATTAAGGGGAACCCCGCACCCAAATTAAAAAAGAAAACAGCAGTATACAGGCTCTGTACTCTGAACAGCAGTATAGAGGCGGTGCAAACAAGACAGGGACTGTAGGTTTGTTCTTAAGTAGAATCTGTTTGTAATTTTGAACTGGTACATTTTTAACGTGTTTAGCTCCAGCCAAAAAATCTATTTTGAGCTTTTTGGATAACATAGGGAAGGGTTATCACCCCTGAGACATTTGTTTTGCTGTCTTTCCTCCTCTTCAGAAGATTTCACCCCACTTTTTGTCCCAATGACAAATGTTTTTTGAAAATTTGGGGTTTTTTGTGAAACAAGGATTGGTGATAAAGCATCAGTGGACAGGAGAAAAGTTTTTCCCATATTAACTCTTACAGGAGAGAATTTCCCTTCCTAGGGGTAGATTTCAACTCACTTCCTGTTGTCTCCTTCCGTTTGCAAGTAGGAGTCGTTTGTAAGTTGGATGTTTGAAACTAGGGTCCTTCCCTATATACTCAGCAGAAATTTGGGCCTTAGGTGTTGTTGTGGCCACAACACTGTAAGCCCTCACAGGGCCCTGCTGTGAAATATTAGATCAAGAATTGTAATTACATGCCCCTGTTGAACAGGGGCAGAAAAATTGGGCTTTGGTGGTGGTGGTGCTGGTGCCACGACACTGTAAATCTTCACTCGCTCTTGGTGGGCGCAGAAACGGGCCCTGCTGTGAAATATTAGATCAAGAATTGTAATTACATGCCCCTGTTGAACAGGGGCTGAAAAATTGGACATTAGGCACTGGTGCTGGTGCCACAACATTTCAACCCCTCACAGATACTCTAGTTGGAACGCAGGAACGAGCCCTGCTGCAAAGTATTGCATCAAAAATTGTAAATACACGCCCCTGTTAAACAGGGGCTGAAAAATTGGGCCTTAGGCACTGGTGCTGGTGCCACAACACTGCAACCCCTCACAGATACTCTAGTTGGAATGCAGAAACGAGCCCTGCTGCAAAGTATTGCATCAAAAATTGTAATTACATGCCCCTGTTAAACAGTGGCTGAAAAA
Source organism: Lithobates clamitans (assembly GCA_037952925.1). Taxonomy (NCBI): domain Eukaryota; kingdom Metazoa; phylum Chordata; class Amphibia; order Anura; family Ranidae; genus Lithobates; species Lithobates clamitans. The sequence goes on along the minus strand of JBBGZY010001000.1, from coordinate 809,013 downwards.
TTGGGCCTTAGGCACTGGTGGCGGCGCCCAGAACCAAAAATGTTCTTACAAGCTATCAGCGTGCTCATTGAGGAGGAAGAGGATAATTACTCAGGATAGTCACTCAGCATAGGCAGTCTTTGAAGGGATCTGAGATTTAAAAAAAAATTATTCGGTTACATCAGCATCAGGTGCTTGGTAGCTGGTGGTGATCCAAGACTGATTCATTTTTATGAAGGTCAGTCGATTGACCGAGTCGGTGGACAGACGCAACCTGTGATCGGTTACAAAGCCTCCAGCAGCACCGAATGTGAGTTCCGAAAGAACGCTGGATGCAGGACAGGCCAGTAGCTCAATTGCATACTGTGCAAGCTCTGGCCAGTGATCCATCCTCAAGACCCAGTAACCCAGAGGATTTTCTGTGGGAAAGGTGTCCAAGTCAGATCTTGCCCCTAGGTATTCTTGCACCATGTAAAACAGATGCTGGCGATGGTTGCTGGAACTGATCATACCTTGGGGTTGCGGACTAAAAAATTGTCTGAACGCATCGGCCAGACGGCCACCTTCTCCACCGCTCCTTCTTTGACTGACCGAAGCCTCAGCAACATGTTGTCCAGAAACAGGAGTTTGTAACCTCCCAGTCTCTGGGAACGCGTTGCACAGACCTTTCTGCAAGGTCTCCCGAAGATGTTTCATCCTCTGCTCCCTCTGCGACGGCAAGATAAGGTCCGCAACCTTACCCTCGTAACGTGGATCAAGGAGGGTTGCCAGCCAGTATTGGTCCTTCTCCTTGATACCATGAATACGAGGATCCTTACGCAGGCTTTGCAGGATCAGGGAGGCCATGCAGCGTAGGTTTGCTGAGGCATTCGGTCCGGAGTCCTCTGGGTCACTAAGGACGACATGGTCCGCAGCCACCTCGTCCCAGCCACATACAAGTCCATGTGTTTCTTGGGACTGATCCCTTAAAGACTGCTGCTGATGCTGAGTGCCAGGCTCCACCTCCATACTGACACAATTCTCCTCCTCCTCTTCCTCCTCGTCCTCTTCCTGTGTGATCGGTAGGCATGCAGGAACACTGTCTGGATAAAGGGGGCCTTGAGAGCTAAGGAATTCCTCCTCTTCCTGCCTCTGTTCTGCCTCAAGTGCCCTGTCCATTATTCCACGCAGCGTGTGCTCCAACAGGTGGACAAGGGGGACAGTGTCACTAATGCATGCACTGTCACTGCTCACCATCCTCGTGGCCTCCTCAAATGGTGACAGGACAGTGCATGCATCCCTGATCATGGCCCATTAGCGTGGGGAAAAAAAACAAGCTCCCCTGACCCTGTCCTGGTGCCATAGTCGCACAGGTACTCATTGATGGCCCTCTGCTGCATGTGCAGCTGCTGCAGCATGGCCAACGTTGAGTTCCACCTGGTGGGCATGTCACAGATTAGGCAGTTCAGAGGATGCACTACACTAACTTGTAGCTTTAGCTGAACACTGTGCAGCGGTCGCACTACACTAACTTGTAGTTTTAGGTAAACACTGTTCAGAGGACGCACTACACTAACTTGTAGCTTTAGCTGAACACTGTGAGGAGGACGCACTACCCTAACTTGTAGCTTTAGCTGAACACTGTGCAGAGGTCACACTAAACTAGTTTGAACATTGAACACTGTTCAGAGGATGCACTACACTAACTTGTAGCTTTAGCTGAACACTGTGCAGCGGTCGCACTACACTAACTTGTAGTTTTAGCTGAACACTGTTCAGAGGACGCACTACACTAACTTGTAGCTTTAGCTGAACACTGTGCAGAGGTCGCACTACACTAACTTGTAGTTTTAGCTGAACACTGTGAGGAGGACGCACTACACTAACTTGTAGCTTTAGCTGAACACTGTGAGGAGGACGCACTACCCTAACTTGTAGCTTTAGCTCAACACTGTGCAGAGGTCACACTAAACTAACTTGTAGCTTTAGCTGAACACTGTGAGGAGGACGCACTACGCTAACTTGTAGTTTTAGCTGAACACTGTGCAGAGGTCACACTAAACTAACTTGTAGCTTTAACTGAACACTGTGAGGAGGACGCACTACACTAACTGTAAATAGTCTAGCTGCCTGACTGTGGTATTTTCTTCAGGTAGCTGTAAATACTGTAACAAGACAAGCCTGCCTGTCAGTAGGAAGATAACAGGAACGGATCTAGCTAAACTGAATACGGTGTATATATATATATATATATATATACACACACAACACCTGGGATGCATATATACACACAATACACTGTAAGTGCAGCTAACTCACTGACTGTCCTGCCTAATCTAGCTAACTCAAATGAAATGTCTCTCTCTCTCTCTAAGCACGCCGGAACACACTACACAGGGCAGCCGTGCAGGCGGCCTTATATAGTGTGGGGCATGTTCTAAACCCCCTGAGCCATAATTGGCCAAAGCCACCATGGCTTACGCAAATTACAGCTTTCTCTACTGACGGTGCTGTGATTGGCCAAGCATGCGGGTCATAATGCATGCTTGGCCAATCATCAGCCAGCAATGCACTGTGATGCCGCAGTGAATTATGGGCCGTGACGCGCCACACAAATTTGGCGTGAACGGCCCATATCATTCGCAATTCGGCGAACGATCGGACAGACGATGTTTGAGTCGAACATGGGTTCGACTCGAACACGAAGCTCATCCCTACCAGTCACGCCCAATGGTAAGTCCGGCGCTGCCCATTAGGTAAATTGCACCCATTAGATATCTTGGACTTTGGGGTTTATTTACTAAAGGCAAATCTACTTTGCACTACAAGTGCAGTTGCTGGAGATCCGAGGGGAACATCCAAGGAGTATAAAAAAACACCATCTCTGCTTCTACATGATTGGATGTTAAAATCACCAATGCTTCCCCTCAGATTTTCAGCAACTACACTTGTATTGCAGAGTGGATTTGCCTTTAATAAACCCAAAAATACCTAATAATGTGGGGTTGTATACAACAAAGTGCTAGAGTGCAATTTGCCTAATGGGGATACTAGTTAGATTAACCTGTGTGTCCCCAAGGAAAGACATTGGTAGGGTTTTACCCTCATTTCCTGTTTGTGACAGGAAGTGAAGCCAATTTTAAGAAAAGGGACACAAAGCCCATCCTAAAAAAGTCAAGCAGGGGTTCTAACACTCACTTGGTTTCCCTTAAAAGCCCACAATTAGAATAGGATTGTAGGATAGAATAGGATTCATTCCTCAAAATTCATATTTTATTTTTTTTGCAGCTATATATTACACCATCCTTCCACAGACTTCAGTCTGTAGTTTAGGTATCTGCATAAATAGGATCAGTAGTCAGCCAATCTCACCAACTCCTCCGCCTGCTACGTAGACTCATCCCCTTCGTCCCAGAAGAGGACAAAGCAGCAGTAGTAGGAACAATAATCAATTCTAGACTCGACTATTCAAACTCCCTCTACATAGGACTACCCCAATATCAGCTTGCGCGCTTGCAACTCATCCAAAACACGGCGGCAAGACTGTTAACAGGAAAAAAACCCTGGAAATCCATCTCCCCTTCCCTGAGGAGCCTACATTGGCTAACCGTAAAGAATCAAATCACTTTCAAGACCCTCTGCCTCGTCCACAAATGTATACAAGGAAATGCTCCCCAATACCTATGCGAGAAAATAAAGCACTATACACCCAATCGCAGTCTTCGATCTTCAAACCAAAACCTCCTCCTTATCCAAAAAACCCGCTACAAAACAAAAGGAGAACGAAGATTCGCAGTCCAAGGACCACGGCTATGGAACGCTCTACCTACTCACATCCGCATGGCAGAAAACCACCAGGCCTTCAGGCAGAAACTCAAGACCTACCTCTTCTAAAAAGCTGGACAACACAGGAAAGAATTAGCGCCTTGAGGCGATTCAGTTCGCATAAGCAGCGCTATACAAATCAAATCATTCATTCAAAATCATTCACAATGCAGTGGATATATATTTTATGAACTGCACCTCACTGAGTCACCTGCCTGAAAGTGTCTTTGAACAGGTACTCCAGGAATGGCATACTGTCAGGTATAGGCTTGGCAGGACTACAATGCAGTGGATATATATTTTATGAACTGCACCTCACTGAGTCACCTGCCTGAAAGTGTCTTTGAACACGTACCCACGTACTCCAGGAATGGCCTACAGTCAGGTATAGGCTTGGTTGGACTACAATGAAGTGGATATATGTTTTATGAACTGCACCTCACTGAGTCACCTACCTGAAAGTGTCTTTGAACACGTACTCCAGGAATGGCCTACAGTCAGGTATAGGCTTTGCAGTGGATATATATTTTATGAACTGCACCTCACTGAGTCACCTGCCTGACAGTGTCTTTGAACACGTACTCCAGGAATGGCATATATATATATATATATATATATATATATATACAAGCCTGCCCTCGTAGGAGCTGCTTCATATATATAGCAGTCTGACTGTATATATATATATATATATATATATATATATATATATATATATATGAAATACACTGCAGCTAACTGAATCAACTGCCTGCCTGAAGTAGATTAGAAACAGTAGAGCAGGAATGGTCTGCAGTGAGATCTAGCTAAACTGGATCAACTGCCTGCCTGAAGTAGATTAGAAATAGTACAGCAGGAATGGTCTGCAGTGAGATCTAGCTAACTGAATAAACTGCCAGCTCAAAGTAAATGAAATGACACACTCTCTCTCTATATATCTATCTCTATATAACGCCAGCAAAACACTACACAGGGCTGACGTGCAGGTGGCCTTATATAGTGTGGGGCGTGTACTTAACCCCCTGAGCCATAATTGGCCAAAGGCACCCTGCCTTTGGCCAATTATGGCTCTGTTTGCTTACGGCACTGTGATTGGCCAAAGCATGCGGGTCATAGTGCATGCTTGGCCAATCATCACCCAGCAAAGCACTGCGATGACACAGTGCACTATGGGCCGTGACGTGCCGCTCAAATTTGGCGCGAACGGCCCATAATGTTCGATCTTCGTCGAACGATCGAACAGCCAATGTACGAGTCAAACTCATGTTCGACTCGAACAGTCAGCCCATCCCTAAAAATAACTAATGACATTTTTAAAAAAATGTAAGCACCTCCAACCCCCTGTGCTCACACTCAAATATAAACACGCATGTAGGTCTTGCACACATATGTAAATGGTGATCGTAGCACACATGTGAACAATAATTCTAGCACCAGACTGCTTGTATAATGCTAAACTGGTAATCTGCTTTTAAAGCGTTGCCTATGGAGATTTTTAGGTACCGTAGTTTGGCGCTGTTCTGTAGGAATACACAGTGGTAAAGAGTGACATGTTAGGTATCTATTTACTTGGTTTGACATAATCTTCTATATTTTACCAAAAAATTGGGTATTATATTGTGTTCACTCAAACTCACTAAATTAATTTTTTTCCAAAACATTTGCGTACTGTGTTTCATATAACAAATTGTAACACCCACCATTTTATTCTCTAGAGCCTCTGCTAAAAAAAAAATATACATAATGTTTGGAGGTTCTAAGTAATTTTCTATCAAAAAAAAAATTGTTTTTTACATGTAGGAGAGAAATGTCAGAATTGGCCTGGGAGTAAAGTGGTAAAAAAAACTGAGCTTCCTTGTATCCCTAAAATATGCTTTAAATGCTGTGCCACAAGCGAGAGTCTTACAAACATATATAAACCTCAGCATAATCATTAAAAAAAGTGAAACGCTACCATTACATATGCTTTTGTGCACAAAAATAGTCAGGGACTGCTTAGCAACCAGCAAAAAACAAAAACAAACAATTAACACTAAGAAGTAGGTAATGTACACTATAGTGTATTCAGTTCTGGAGCCTGTAGTGCACAGAGTGAAGAGTCAGGAATTTATAATGCAAAGGGTGCAAGTGTTCAAAGGGTGCAAATGTCAGATTGCACAATACACAGATTGCTGCAGTCAGGAGTACCTAATGCACAGATTGTTACAGAAAGGAGCACATAGTATACATCGATTTAGGCTTAGGAGTATAAAGCACATAATGCAGGGGTCAGAGTACTTAATGCATAAAGTGTAGGGGATGTGTAGTGCAAAGAGTGCAGGAGCAGAGGTTTGTAATGCACCATGTGCATGTGTCAAGAGTGTATCATGCAGTGCAGGGGTCAGGAGTATGTAATGCACAGCGTGTAGAGGTCAGGAGTATGTAATGCATAGAGTGCACACAGATGGCAGGGGTCAGGGTTGTGTATTGTTTAGATTCTATTGGTAAGGAGAGTACAAACTTTGTACCCACAAGCAATACTCTCTCCCACTTTCCATTCCCAGCAAAAATCTCTCTCCTCCAAAAAAATAAAAAATCCAACACTAATTTACAGGCTCCTCCTCAGTACAAATATCCCCCTTCTGCTGAAACCCAGGGCATAGAATGCATTAAGATAATCCTTCTGCCTTTACAACTGCTTTAAAGATGAACTCTAGGCACAGAAATGTTGTGCCTAAACGTTGTTAAAATAATATTCCTTGCTAGCCAAAAGGGATATACTGTAAAAAGCACATCATTGCTGTGCTGCACCTAGCATGTGCAAGGAGAAGAGCTGTAGGTGGAACCCAGCAGATCCACCCATGTCAGGCTAAATGCAGAAAACTACAGGAGGGGGCAGATACAAGACCAGACACCCTGCAAAAGGATTGAGAGCAGTAGTGACCGGTCTTTATTACAGAAAGCTCTTGCAAAAAGGCAGTTTCACATTGGATTACTGCACAGTTACATAGTTAGTCAGACACAAAAAGTCCATCTAGTTCAACCACAGATCTCAAAGAAATACACAAAATTCAGTTTTGGTTGGTGGTTCTTAAAAAAAAATTAAAAAGAGTATATTTATTAACCGCTTGCCGACCAGCCACCTTCATCATACTGCGGCAGGTCAGCACGATCTCATGAACCGCCATAGCTGTACGTCGGTCCCTTTAAGCGGGGTAGCAGACGCGCACGCCCGCTGCACTGCGGGGGTGCTAATACGCGTTGCCGGCGGTCGCGACCACACGCGATCGTGGGCATGTCATGACAGGGGGGTGTGTGTGTAAACACACAAATCCCTGTTCTGTGAGGAGAGGAGAGACAGATCGCGAGTTCCTACTAGCTAGGAACAACGATCTGTAATTTCCTCCAGTCACTCCCATCCCCCTACAGTACAGAACACACACTAGGGAACACAGTTAACCCCTTGATCGCCCCCCTAGTGTTAACCCCTTCCCTGCTAGTGACATTTACACAGTAATCAGTGCATTTTTATAGCACTGATCGCTGTATAATTGTCAGTGGTCCCAAAAAATTTGTGTCAAAAGAGTCCAATCTGTCCGCCATAATATCACACTCCCGATAAAAATCGGGGATCACCGCCACTACTAGTAAAAAAATAAAATAATTATAAAAATGCCATAAATCTTTCCCCTATTTTGTAGACGCTATAACTTTTGCGCAAACCAATCAATATACGCTTTTGCGATTTTTTTTTACCAAAAATATGTAGAAGAATATATATCGGCCTAAACTGAGAAAACAAATGAGCTTTTTTAAAAACAAATTGGGGATATTTATTATAGCAAAAAGTACAAAATATTGTGGTCGCACGACCGCACAATTGTCAGTTAAAGCGACGCAGTGCCGTATCGCAAAAAATGGCCTGGTCATTGAGCTCTCTATGGAGCCGATTCACATATCTCCATGGCGTCCTGTGCATCTTTGGCTCCGTTTCAGAGCCAAATTCAAGCAAAAATTTGTCCCTGATTCATCCCTGAAATGGAGAACCGGGACGCACCGGACCCCCTGCTGCTATCTGCGGCCGTCTGCAGTGTGAACCCAGCCTAAAGTGAATCTCATCATTAAACTTTTATAATGAGGAAAGTTGCCATGTGAGCTTATGTATCAAAATTCATAATTTCCATATCCTGTTTAGGAGGCTCCAGGGCAATTTAAATGTACCTATGGCACATTATGTGACTGCAATTTTGAATTTATTTTAGGACTCGTTCAAAATGTCAGCTTTTAGTTAAAGTTTTTATTTATTATTTGAAGTGACACTTCATGACATTTGTAGGACCAGCCCAGTATCTTGATCACACCTTTTTTCCCCAAAACTCCACCCCTCCAAATCCTTCACAAAATGACATGACCAGGTTTTGGAGTAAATGGCCTTGATGGCCTTTTTATTAACAACTTATAAAATTGATGGAGGATAAGTACAGCGCTGCACCAATGGTGTTGTAAAGATGGTTACACAGTAAGCAGCTAACACGCCTCTTAGACACAGGTAGGAGTAATTTAACAGAAAATATAGTGTAGCGCTATGTGTGTAAATATAAAGAGGTAAGAAAACAGTGAATTAGGCTCGAGCCATCTCTGAATGGCCAGCAAATGGACTAAAATAATTCAAAATTACATATGAGTGACTCAATACAATCAAAAGTGCACTAAGTGTTACACGATGACATGTAAAATATAGTGATTGTGATAAACCAGTGAAAAACAGAATGATAAACAAAAACAAATTATAAATAGGTAAAAAATCAACCAAAAAAGTCCATAGATGTTAGAAATTGCGTTCTTGGTAAAAATCAAAAACCACCGCCAAAAGTCTCTGAGGGTTAATTGATGAAAATAAAGATGGAAAGCTTCTGGTAGATGGAAAAAGTAGAACACCAAATGAATGAGACGTCTAAATATGTGACAGGACCATCACCAAAGCATCTGAGGAGGCTTACCGGAAGCAGGTGACTTGAAAAGGCATACGTCTTACAAGTCTCAGAAAGCTTATTTAGCCGCCAGGGCTGGCGAAATGGATCATCAGGTATCCACAGCTTCAAATGGGGGGGAGGGAAGGATCTTGTCACAGCTTCAACCGTCCAGACGTTTCAACAGGCCAACCGGATGTTTTTAGATACCATGAGAGAAATAAAGCTCACATGGCATGATATTGTTTAAAAAACATTCATTTATTAAAATAATAAAAAGGGACACTCACATGATAAGAGATCGTAAACAGCTCAAATTGTATCAGTCGCGGTGATCGCAAGGAGTCCACCCAACATGTTTCGGCTAACGAGCCTTCATCTGGGGTGAGTGTCATGTGAGTGTCCCTTTTAATTATTTTATAACCCCTTGATTGCCCCCTAGTTAACCCTTTCACCACTGATCACCGTATAACTGTTACGGGTGACGCTGGTTAGTTCGTTTATTTTTTATAGTGTCAGGGCACCCGCCGTTTATTACTGAATAAAGGTTTAGCCCCCTGATCGCCCGGCGGTGATATGCGTTGCCCCATGCAGCTTCAGATTAGTGCCAGTACCGCTAACACCCACGCACGCAGCATACGCCTCCCTCAATATCAATATCTGATCCGATCAGATCTATACTAGCGTCCCCAGCAGTTTAGGGTTCCCAAAAACGCAGTGTTAGCGGGATCAGCCCAGATACCTGCTAGCACCTGCGTTTTGCCCCTCCGCCCGGCCCAGCCCAGCCCACCCAAGTGCAGTATCAATCAATCACTGTCACTTACAAAACACTAAACGCATAACTGCAGCGTTCGCAGAGTCAGGCCTGATCCCTGCGATCGCTAACAGTTTTTTTGGTAGCATTTTGGTGAACTGGCAAGCACCAGCCCCAAGCAGCGTCAGGTTAGCGCCAGTAGCACTAACACCCACGCACGCACCGTACACCTCCCTTAGTGGTATAGTATCTGATCGGATCAATATCTATCACAGTTTCGGAGGCCATGGAATGCCCAGGTGGCACAAAACCCCCCCCAAATGACCCCATTTTGGAAAGTAGACACCCCAAGATTTTTGCTGAGCATTATAGTGAGTATTTTGTAGACCTCACTTTTTGTCACAAAGTTTTGAAAAAGAAAAAAAGAAAAAAAAAATTTTTCTTGTCTTTCTTCATTTTCAAAAACAAATGAGAGCTGCAAAATACTCTCCATGCCTCTCAGCAAATATCTTGGGGTGTCTACTTTCCAAAATGGGGTCATTTGGGGGGGGTTGTGCCACGTGGGCATTCCATGGCCTCCGAAACTGTGATAGGCAGTGAAGAGTGAGATCAAAAATTTACACCCTTAGAATCCTGCTTGGTTTTCGGGGACCCGTACGCGGCTAGGCTCCTAAAAAGTCCCACACATGTGGTATCCCCGTACTCAGGAGAAGCAGCTAAACATATTTTGGGGTGCAATTCCACATATGTCCATGGCCTGTGTGAGCAATATATCATTTAGTGACAACTTTGTGAAAAAAATAAATAAATAAATTGTCACTTTCCCGCAACTTGTGTCAAAATATAAAATATTCCATGGACTCAACATGCCTCTCAGCAAATAGCTCGGGGTGTCTACTTTCCAAAATGGGGTCATTTGGGGGGGTTTTATGCCATCTGGGCATTTTATGGCCTTCAAAACTGTGATAGGTAGTGAGGAGTAAAATCAAAAATTTACGCCTTTAGAAATCCTGAAGGCAGTGATTGGTTTTCGGGGCCCCGTACGAGGCTAGGCTCCCAAAAAGTCCCATACATGTGGTATCCCCATACTCAGGAGAAGCAGCTAAATGTATTTTGGGGTGCAATTCCACATATGCCCATGGCCTGTGTAAGCAATATATCATTTAGAGACAACTTTTTGTAATTTTTTTTTTTTTTTTGTCATTATTCAATCACTTGGGACAAAAAAAATGAATATTCAATGGGCTCAACATAGCTCTCAGCAATTTCCTTGGGGTGTCTACTTTCCAAAATGGGGTCATTTGTGGGGGTTTTGTACTGCCCTGCCATTTTAGCACCTCAAGAAACGACATAGACAGTCATAAATTAAAGGCTGTGTAAATTCCAGAAAATGTACTCTAGTTTGTAGGCGCTATAACTTTTGCGCAAACCAATAAATATATACTTATTGACATTTTTTTTACCAAAGACATGTGGCCGAATACATTTTGGCCTAAATGTATGACTAAAATTGAGTTTATTGGATTTTTTTTAGAACAAAAAGTAGAAAATATCATTTTTTTCAAAATTTTCGGTCTTTTTCCGTGTATAGCGCAAAAAATAAAAACGGCAGAGGTGATCAAATACCATCAAAAGAAAGCTCTATTTGTGGGAAGAAAAGGACGCAAATTTAGTTTGGGTACAGCATAGCATGACCGCGCAATTAGCAGTTAAAGCGATGCAGTGCCAAATTGTAAAAAGTGCTCTGGTCATGAAGGGGGTAAATCCTTCCGGGGCTGAAGTGGTTAAACTTTAAATATACTTTTAGTGTCATAAATGGAAACAACATACCATTGATCACTGCGAATAACTTCTTTTAAACTTTAGGCCTCCAGTCGGAAACCTCTGACTCGGAGGCGGTACCCAACCTTCACAGTGACCTACCCTTTTTAACCCTTCCAGGTTAACCCCTCGTAAACTGAAAGTGCCAGAAACAATTCCCATCCCATGGATGGGTACCAGAAACAACCCCCATCCTTTCATGGCTGGGTAACTGAACAACCCCCATCCTTTCATGGATGGGTACCAGAAACAACCCCCATCCTTTCATGGATGAGTACCAGAAACAACCCCCATCCCATGGATGGGTACAACATGTTCCATACATGTAACCTCTATCTTCTCCTTCTCCAGTGACCCAACACTGCCACAGCACGAAAGGGGTAACCCCTTACCCTTGCGTGCGCCCCCACACCCTCAGCCCTGGCTGTGTACCTACCTGAAGGTCCAGTACCCAAAAAAACCATCCCCACATCATTCAGATGTACCACATCATTCAGATGTACCACATCACTTCGCTGATACCTCCATGTATCCACCTCCAGTTCTCTGTGGCGTATGGCCAACCCCCTTTTTAGATGAAAAACCTGCTCACCTCCTTATACAGGCCTTGTCCACCTTCTTAACTGACCGTGCCCACTGCCGTGACATCCTGCCCACCATAGCAGACCGTACTATAACCATACCTGGGAAAGCCGCTCATAAACATAAATTCACAAGTTTACGTCACGAGTAATGTCCCTCATAGATATGGCTCCCATACAGTTTTCCCCCACATGTAACATCAAAAATCTCCGGGGCCATGTCCAAACGGGAGAACCTGTGTACTTCCCCCAACACCCTGTTCCACCACATGCCTGGGACCCCGATGCACCTGACCTGAGCCTCCAGCTTGGGGATACATGACTGCCTACCGTTCAGCTGAACCACCGCTCTTCTGACCCCCCAATAAACTTAGGAATGACCAAGTATACCAACTAGGCCCACCTCGTGACCTGTGAACAAAATTAAATGACAGCACAAACCACCTAAAATATCAATCACCAATACATTATGACAACAGCCAGTCCAACCTACCAATGCGCCAGACTGCGTCCTGTCTCAGACCTGCCCTGGATGCCTCTGTGGCTGCCCCTATCCGAAAGAAATGAGCAGAGAAAAACTTTCCGGAACATACCCAGCTGCTAACCCCATCTTCTGACCCTGCTACACCCTGAAACTTTGATAAGGAAGCACCTGTCCTCATGTAATAGAAAAGAAAACAGCGACCCCCCAGGCCGCATGTCCCGACCAAAGAAAGCTAGTGCAAATGCTGCCCGCAATAAAACCCATGCATAAAGAGAGCTGTAGACCTTTTCAAAACTAGAATACAAAGCCTGGAACATCTCCAAGGAGACCGGGCACCTCCCAATCCTCTTCATTGTGCCCATCCTGTACCCTTACATCGTTTTTTTTTCTAAAAACTCTGTGGTATGGTACCGTTGCCTTCGTCACTTATAAGAAAGGCCAAACCAGCCAACTTGTGGTAAATGGCAGCTGCCGAGATACCCCATTCTGATACCATATTAATAAAATAGAGAACTGCATCGACCACGGCATGGCCTTACGGGGCCATCTATTCCTGTAAAGCAAACAAACCATTCCTGCCATGCCTTTTGGAGTAGGCATACTAAGTAGCCTTACTGCCAAGTTGCTTGAACCTCGAACCAAGTAAAAACCCGCTTCTGATGCCAAACTCCCGGACCCTGTCCCACTGAAAACACGACAAAGCGTCAGCCAAAGTGTTAACAATACCTGATAAGTGTACAGCGTAGATGAATGCATCCCTTGTAAGCAGCGCAGTACCCAATGGCGCAACACCCTGACCACCAGCGGGTACTGCTGTCAGTCGACTAACCACCTGTACTACCCCCAGATAGTCCCCATTCACAACAGACCCTTTTGTTGCGGAAGGATTCCACCCCATATTTTTTAAGGCTACTCCAATGGAACAATTTCACAAGAAAAACGGGTTCTGCAGCCACCCGGCCCCTGAAACAAGGCACCAACCCCGTGGAGCCTGTAGAATACGTGAATAGTTCCAAGTCACAATCGCAGATGGGACAAGACATCCCAAAGCACGCCCGCTGAACTATTCTAGGAAATACTGCAACACCCGCAAGTACACCCTGTACCCCTTATTAAGGCCCACAAAGTAAGTGGGAGCCCGTAATCCCGCATTTGCTACCGCCAGCCGAAGTCAAATTGAACCATACCCATGGGGATTATGCAGCAAGCAACATTCAATTTCCCCAGCCCATATTGTAGTTGACGTAATTGTACCTTGCGTACTCTAAAGGTCCCTTCACCTCATCTTTTAGCCTCTCTATCTATGTCCCTAGGCAGCATGAATTCCATCCCAAGAGAATCCGTTTCAATTCCCAGGAATGTAATGTTTGCCGTGGGGCCCTCTTTTTTCCCCGGAGCTAAAAGAACTACCGAAACATTCCGGCAGACGTTGTAACGTCCCAACAAGACGGCGCAAATATTGGAACCCGCCGGGCCAACACATCCAAACCCATCAAGGTAAGGCATGACCGATATATACCCGAAACATCCCGGACTGCCCTGAAGAAGGAGCTGAACGTTTAAAAGAAGGCCCACTTGATGGGGCAACCCATCAGAGTCAATGATCCACATATTATGCCCCATTATGTGCAGCCATCAGCCAAAAGCTGTCTGGATGCCCAGCAATATCCAGAAGGCCAATTCAATGTCCGATTCGGCCACGAATGACCCTTACCCATACCGCCACTCCCATGCAACCGCTGCATCGAAAAAAAAACATACATTAACCCCCCCCACTCTTCAGGAGCAATTTGATGCACTGACCGACCCACCTTTCGGAAAGGCCAGGTGATGAATAATCCGAACTTGTTGGGCTCTTTCTAGGGAACCACTTCCAGTGGAGACACCACCCATTCAGAAAGCGGCCTATGAAAAAAAGGGGGGGCTGGCCATGAACCCTAAAGTAAACTCCTTCCCCAGTGTCCAAAACCACTGCTGGATGAAGCAGGGCCGCCCAAAAAGTCTCAGCCTCTGGTGGGACCGTCATCAATGAACCAGTTCTTATAAAAACTGGCCCCTAACATTTAAGCCGCTGCTCAGTAAGGGTATCTACTGAGTACAGAAGGCATTCTTACCAAACACACCGGCGTAGTCCCTCTTACTCCCCAGACCATCCTACACTTACTTTTCCTCTCTTAAAACCCTTGTGCAGTGAATGGGATCCCGCTCCGCCTGAACACAAGTGTTTGACTCGACAGTTTGTCCCAAATTTACACTTGCCTGAAAAAATGTATTAGGAGCCCCGCGATGCTGTATTCAGCTTCATCAACCGGCTGATGTCATTATGGGCCAACGTAGGGACGGGCGGACCGCCATCCATTGCCAAACTATTCATCCTACCTGAGCCAAGCCACACCGCCATAAGTCTTGTGTGCATCACTAATGGCCTACCAATAAACGAACCGAGCCAAACCGTGTTAGGTGTGGCATGCGTCGGTGCCCATGCCTACCCCCGACTACTTCTGTGCCTGGCTCAATGCGCTGCACCAACGCCTTCAGCCCAAACGCTAACTCACCTAGCCCACCTGATGGCCCCAGTCTACCACCCTGCCCCAATAGACTATGCATTAAAGTAGAAATAAAAGTAAAGATTTACTCACCAGGCTGCCCAGGCCAGGGCCCACCAGCCGTCAATGCGGGAACCACCGTCGCTGGATGTCCTTGTTCATCACCACCCTCCGACCTGGACCGTTCATCTTCAGATCTCTCGCTGTCCATTTCCATCTGACCGACAGCCGGCTGCATCCCTGATGGACCCGCTCCGCTTGCCGTGGGTCTGCGGTGCTGTTCTCGCCCTACTCTCCGACCCATCCTGCCAGACGCCGCTCGTTGTCCCTCATGACGGGCTCCTGCTCCTACTGCTGGGTTGGGTCCTCATCGCCCGACCTCCGCCGGCGCTCCCCCACCACCCTGTGTTCCTCGTGGACCCTCTACCAGGCTGCGTGGGGGTGTGGGCCGTGCTGGCTGTCTGGCCCCCATCCTGAAGTTCAGTGTTCTCTCCCTGGGCTGGCTGGCTGCCCCGATCTTCCCCCGCAGCCCTGGCCACCTGCACTGTGCATCCGTGACAAGCCATGGGAGAAGAGCCGTGCTCTGTACCGGGCTCCCCCCCCACGCACCCCAGCCTGTCTGCCGGGTCCCTCTCTACTCACTGCATCAGGTCCTCTGTCTCCACTGTGCTCTGGGGGTCAGGGGTTCACTCCCCTCTGCTTCTTGATGTCTCAGCTGTACCTTACCAGCAGCCGTGACCACCGCGCACGAGGTGCCGCCACACCCTCCCCGTCTGTCACCTCTCTGCCGTCCAGTGCCACATCTGACTTTAGGGCTCTCAGCCAGGCCGCACCTAGTGCGGCATCCGCCGCTCTAAACTGTTTGGCATAGCCCACCATCATCGCCATGCTGCCTCTGAAATGCTGGGACCAGGAGCGATGAGGGTGAGTTGTCTAATCGCTTCCTTCTCTGCTCTTTGACTGAGGTCACTTCCCCCTCACCTTTCCTCTCTTCAGCTCTGAGCACCGCCTTCTCCCAGAACCTTCCCCTTTTCTAAAAGGGGAAACACCACTCTTAAAACGGCAACTGTGCTGTCCAGCACTGTCATGCCGTCCCTGCGCCCATTTCTCTTCTGTCCTTAGCTCCGGGACTCTCTTTCATGTCTCCTCCCAGCAGTTCACTGGTGGGTTGTGTGGTGTTATGTTGCTTCTAAGTCGCCCTTGGTAAAATGCTGTCTGCATTTTACCACAGCTCACCACACCAGCTGTGAGGCAGTGTGAACTAGGCACATAGAAAGCATGTTTTCTATGAGCCCTAGTGGTGGCTGGTGTTTACCCAATGCCAAACAACGCCAGTCACTGCACTATGTGTGAACAAGCCATTTCTTTTTCAGCACAGGTTTACTTAGGATGACACTAACAGAAATAAAATGTTTGCAATCATCTACTTCCTTCTCATTTGCATTTTATAACTAGAACTAGAAGTGGTTGAAAGGCAGAAGGTTTTTTTTTATCTTAATGCATTCTATGCATTAAGATAAAAAGCCTTCTGTGTATAGCAACCCCCCTCATACTTACCTGAGCCCATCTGAATCCAGCGATGTTGCAGGAGAGACTTGGCTGCCTGGAACCCTCCCCCCTCATTGGCTGAGACACAGCAGCTGCATCATTGGCTTCCAGTGCTGTCAATCAAAGTCAGTGAGCCAATGAGGAGAGAAAGGGGGCAGGGCCCAACCGCAGCTCTGTGCCTGGACAGACAGAGCAGCGGCTCGGCTTGGGTACCCTGATAGCAAGCTGCTTGTTATGGGGCACTCGGCAAGAGGGAGGGGTCAGGAGTGCTGGCGAGGGACCTGAGAACAGGAGGATCCAGCCAGCTCTGTGCAAAACCACAGCACAGAGCAAGTAAGTATAACATGTTTGTTATTTTTAAATTAAAAAATCTGAGACTTTAATATCACTATATTACTTTAAGGTATGTCAAATGTAATGCTATACCAAGGCTCCTTTCACACTAGTGGACCCAACAAGTCCGCCTGTCAGTTTCTCATTATCCTCTATGGAGCGATGGATGTAAACAAACATGTGTCCCTTTACACTTGCCGGCATCCGATCCGCTTAAAACAGACGGATGGGGATACATTCCCCATTTGTCTAGCAGATCAGAAGGCAGTTGGGCCGTTTACATCTGACCAGTTGCGGCTGGTGCTCCAGCCAGGAGGGGGGGCGGCAAACAAGCCACCCGACCACCCACCCCCCCGGTGGGTGGTACTCACGCGGTCAGACAGCGATGCAGAGCAGAGAGATCACTCCAGGCGGCGATGCAGAACAGAGAAATCACTCCGGGCGGTGATGCAGAGGAGAGAGATGACGGCGGCCATCTTCCGTATCTCCCTGTACATCCTTTCCAGTACAGGGCAATATGATCACTTCTCCTCTCCGCCAATCAAGCTCCTCCAGCTCTCTGGCCGGGAGGAGAAGCAGGAAGACAATAGTGAATAATAATTTGTTATTGTCACACAACTGGGTGGGCTCGGGGCACAGTGCCCTGAACCCAGAGCCCACCCTTTTTTGAAGCCAATTAGAGCTCTAATCATGTGTCAAAAAAAAACCCCATTGAAATTCATGCATCCAGCATCCTACATGAAGGTTAGGGGCCAAACGTATGGATTAGGGGGGCGACGTCCCGTATGGAGTAGCTGCCACTGCATCTGACCACCCATAGAGGTATGAAAGGGCCTAAGACTGAAAAGCAGTCATGACCAGCTCACAGTAATGCATGTTACATAGGTACATAGTACCGTATATACTCGAGTATAAGTCATTCCGAGTATAAGTCGAGGCCCTAATTTACCACAAAAAAATGGGGAAAACTTATTGACCCGAGTATAAGACGATGGTGAGAAATGCGCAGCTACTGTAAGTGGAAAAGAGGGTCATCAATGCCCATTTGCAACCTCACTGTGCCCATTTGCATGCCTCACTGTGCCCATTTGCAGCCATAGGTCCCCCGAACTTCAAACTCGGTAGTTAAGGGTTCCTAGATGCCCCCTAGCTGAAGCCTAAATTTGGGGTCTCTGAACCCAAAGGGTCTTGAAATGACATTACTGCAGGTGGACACAATAGACTAACTTTGGGGCCCCGTATCTCGGGGCCACTTAGTGCTAGGAACCCCAAATTTGGTGTGCAAACCCAGTGGAACTAGTACCATAAAATATCCAAAGCTGGAGTTTCTAGCAACAAGTGGCCCTGAGATACAGGGCCCCAAATATCGGTTCAGAAAATGTCAAGCACTTTTCTGCAGCAGAAAATTACATTTTCCGAACCTACTTTGGGGCCCTGTATCTCAGGGCCACTTGTTGCTAGAAACTAGCAAAAAGTGCATAATGGAGATAGCGTTCGTAATGGGGATAGCACATTCGTCATGCTGCAAATTTTTAAATCTTTTAATGCAACACATTCACTTCTTCTTTATAATACTAGAATAATGAAGTTGTTTTGCTGCTGATATTCACACAGAGTTCTGACAAACTGATTTCTTTATTATTTCTCGTGATCACCTGAATAATCTTTATCTTTCGCCAGATCTTCAGAATAATGTTTAGATTTTTTTTTTCTAGCGATCTACTTTTTTTTTTTATCAAGATCTCCTGATTTTTTTTTTTTCTAGCGATCTCCAAACTGTCCTTTTTGAAGTAAAACACATAGGCAAGTATTTGTGAAAAAAATAGATATTTATTAGGGGTCATAACAAAATAAAAAGGAAGGCAACGCTGGATAAACTGTTGAAATTGGCGAAACTTTTGTACCCCAGGGCACATATCAACTGAGGAGGTCCAGGACTCCAAGAGCTCAGGAACAGCAGCAGATGACATATATATGTCCCCAGGCTGTGGTCATACAACAGCCTGCGTCTTTTGTCAGACCAGACTGAACCCAGGCCATCACACTCTTTTCTTCCTTTCACGCTTCTTTCCAGGCTGTGGCTATGGTGTTGGAGTTGTGGCAGGAGGTGGAGGAGGAGGAGGAAGATGGTCGAACTCACAAACATGGCTTTTGCTTGTGAGTTCACCCCTCAACCTCTTATTTAGGGCTTGGAAGATCACTTCCTCACAAATGAGGCGTTGGCCCACCTCCATTTCCTGCATTTTGCAGGCTGCCATGCAGACATAGGCCTCTTGAAGATCGGGGGGGGTTCTGAGAACTGCAGAAGCCTGCCGAATTAACCCAAGTACTGACTCCTCCACGTTCCTCCCCTTCCTGGGCCTTTTTGGTGGAAAGCGGAGGGGAGGGACCTAGGATTCGGTCAGGCTCCTGGGCCCGACCACCTCCTGAATAAGAGATTGAGGGGTGAACTCACAAGCAAAAGCCATGTTTGCTGCCACTTACCCCCGCCACCTCCTGGTTGCCACTTTCCCCCGCCACCTCCTGGCTGCCACTTTCCACAGCCTCCTCCTGGCTGAGACTTTCCTGTGTATGAAAAAGGGACATAGTTTTAGTTTTTTGTTCATCAATCACACACAATTTTCAGCTCATGACTGCAAATTGAATGTTAACAAATAGAAAAGACTATCATTCTGACCCCAGCATTTTACATTCTTGTCCCAATCATTTTTGGCTACTACTGTCTATTGATATGTAAACCACTTTGTTAAATCAGAAATTAGTGATCAATAATAACATCTAGTTACCATCATTAATTTTTTGACAAGAAATATGTTGAACAATGCTATACCTAACTCAAGCTGGGCTCCTCCACTTCTTCCTGGGTGAAAGGCCCAGGTTGGACGTCGGAAGCCTCAGCTGGGGTGGAAGGAAGCGTGGAAGGAAGAGTTGAGAGTGATGGCCTGATTTCAGTCTGGTCTGACAGAAAACACAGTCTGTCATAGTATCACAGCCTGGGGACATAAATGTCATCTGTTGCTGCTCCTGATCTCTGGGAATCCTGGACCCTCTTGCGCTCCCTATTATATGTGCTCTTCAGGCTACCAATTTTGGCCTTCAAATATCGGACGTCTGCCATGGGGCTTCACCAATTCCAGCAATTGATCCAGCGCTGCCTTCCTCTTTATTTTATGATTATAAAAGGGGTGTTTTACCTGCCACAGACAGGGCAGCTCCCTGTACATATCAATGAATAGGGAGAGGAAGTCGTGATCGTTGAATCGATCTATTTTATCTGCAAGACACAAGACAAACCATAATGTCAGGCTAAACTCTCCTAATCTTGTCCCAATATAGGCCTCAATCTCTAAGCAATATAGACCACTGATGCCCCAAGTTAAAATTGTACCTTCGTTATCATGATCGGCGCTTCCGCTACTCCTTCCTCTGCTTACAGATCGCACGTACGACGCGCAGGTGTTATGCTTTATATACACTGCGCATGCGTGAAACTTCACCCGCCCCAGACCTTCTTTCTAGTAAATTCCCCGCCCCTTCTCTTTCGGCGCATTGGGAGAGCACACGGCGGAGAAAGAGCAAGTGCATGCAGACAGCAGCAGCAACGGCAAAAGCCCGGAGCCAGAAACATCCCAATCCAGGAGGAGATATAAGGCCTCAAATATGTCCTTTGTACAGATGGTGGAGATGGTGGACATCTCGAAGAGGCTCGAGTATGATGGGAAGTATGGACCGTACCCAAACCCAAATGTGAGAAAGGCCAAGATCATGGCTAAAGTTGTGAAAAGTCTGCACAGTAATTTTGGGGTACGACTATCAAAGGAGCAATTGAGGAAACGCTGGTCAGACCTGAAATTGAGGGAGCACGATCAGTACAGAAGGATCAGGAAAGTGCTTCTAAAAAGTAAGTATTTGTCCTGTGTTCCTTTTTATTATTACTTGCATGCTCCATGTGCTTTTCTTTTTACTGTTGTAAAATGGCAAGCTTCAGGTTCGTGGGCACAGTAATCGTTCGTAGTAAACTTCATTCGTTCGCCCACTAATACAATGTTTTTGGCAGATGCAGGTTAACTACATTTGTTCAGGCTTATTTGTATTAAAAGAAGTTTATTACATTGTAGTCTAGATGGGTTTGTAACTAGAATGAAATGCACACTTGATTCAGTGTAAGCAGAGGACACTCAGCAGCTGTTTACACATCTGAACGCAGGAGCACTAGTGTGGGACACCAGAACAAACTTTTTAGGGTGTCCCACACAGGTGCTCCAGTGGATGCTAGGGGGGTCTCCATGTATGAAACTTGTCCAAAAAAGGGGTAAGTATTCCAGCTTTGGTAAGGGGAAAAACCATGTCTTCAGCTTGGAACTCTGCCAAAACAGACAATTGTACAACACTTCCAAGCAATGTTTTATATTCCTATTTCTGGCCTCAAATATCTGTGTGCTAAGTATACCTTTTGTTTAATTCACATAGGGGAGAAAAGACTCGGGACATCTGAGAACACCAGGAACCCCACACCTCATAAAGAAAGGGAAGTCACCACACCACAACCTGTGGATGCAGAACCTGAGGATGTGGAGGGAGAGGTTTATGAAGTGGGCGAAATAGTGACCACAACAGGTCAGTGTCTGAAACCACAGCTTCAGGTAATAGATGTATGGCTGCATATTTATAATACATGGTGTGTTTTTTAATTTTAGGTGATGTGGATGTTGTGGAAGAAGAAACTCATTTCACCAGTGCAAGTGCACAAGTCCTCACTGGGGAGATAATGTTGTGCAATTGGGATTTAGAGATGATAAATGAAAACATCAATGATGTTAAAAAAAAAGGAAGAATATCATTGAGGTTTTAGGCAGAATCTAAAACACACAAAAATTGTACCATTTTGTTGTGGAATTTTTTCTTTTAAATCAAGTTTTAAAGTTTTTTAAAAGCCAAATTTTGAAGATGCACACAGTATGTCAACATGTGCTATCACATCACGGGATATCAAGGTACGCATTTTGTGGGTGCAACCCCTTTCTTGCAACTCAAGTAAGTGAGAGGAAGGGGTTTCCCTCCCCCAAAACACGTCCATTGATCCCCCATGATGGGAGCTAGCCCATGTTGACATTAGGCATGGGATCAGGAGGGAAAGCCACATTTTGACTCCCAATTTGTGTGCATCTTCAAAATTTGGCTTTAACAGGGGTGGCATCACCCCATCTGATGAAGGCAAGATCAACACAGTTTGTACATACTAATGTCTGATATTGCCTTCACTTTTTCAAAGTTGAACTTTGTAAGTTCCTGAGTTGTGTATGTTGGTTTAAAACATGCCTGTTGAACCACTTGACCACTGGGCACTTAAACCCCCTTAATAACCAGACCAATTTTCAGCTTTCAGTGCTCTTACATTTTGAATGACAGTTAGTCATGCAACACTGCACCTATAAGAATTTTTTTTTCCTTTTTTTCACCCAAATAGAGCTTTCTTTTCGTGGTATTTATTCACCACTGGTATCTTTATTTTTTGTGCTATAAAAGAAAAGAGACAGAAAATTTTGTAAAAAAATGCATTTTTCTTCATTTCTGTTATAAAATTTTGCAAACTAGTAATTTTTCTTCATATATTTTGGCCAAAATGTATTCCGCTACATATCTTTGGTAAAAATAACCCAAATTGGTGTATATTATTTGGTCTTTGTGAAAGTTATAGAGTCAAAAAGCTATGGTGCCAATATCTGAAAATTGATCACACCTGAAGTACTGAACACCTGAAGCCACTCTAAATTCTTGAGACCCTAACATGCCAGAAAAGTACACATACCCCCCAAATGACCCCTTTTTGGAAAGAAGACATTCCAAGGTATTTAGAAGATGCATGATGAGTTTTTTGATGTTGTCATTTTTTCCCACAATTCTTTGCAAAATCAAGTTTTTTTTTCTTGTTTTTTTCACAAAATTATCATATTAGCAGGTTATTTCTCACACACAGCATATGCATACCACAAATTACACCCCAAAACACATTCTGCTATTACTCCTGAATAGGGATGAGCTTCGAGTTTGAGCCGGAACACCCTTTAAAAGTTTATGGGAGAAATCAAAAGTGCTAATTTTAAAGGCTTATGTGCATTGTATTGTCATAAAAAGTGTTTGGGGACCTGGGTCCTGCCCCAGGGGACATGGATCAATGCAAAAAAAAGTTTTAAAAACAGCAGTTTTTTTGGGAGCAGTGATTTTAATAATGCTTAAAGTGAAACAATAAAAGTGTAATATCCCTTTAAATTTCATACCTGGGGGGGTGTCTATAGTATGCCTGTAAAGGGGCGCATGTTTCCCGTGTTCAGAACAGTCTGACAGCAAAATGACATTTCAAAGGAAAAAAAGTCATTTAAAACTACTCGCGGCTATTAATGAATTGCCGGTCCGACAATACACATAAAAGTTAATTGATAAAAATGGCATGGGAATTCCCCACAGGGGAACCCCAAACCAAAATTAAAAAGAAAATGACGTGGGGGTCCCCCCAAATTCCATACCAGGCCCTTCAGGTCTGGTATGGATATTAAGGGGAACCCCGGCCAAAATTTTTAAAAAAAATGGCGTAGGGTCCCCCTCAAAATCTATACCAGACCCTTCAGGTCTGGTATGGTTTTTAAGGGGAACTCCGCGCCAGAATTTTTTAAAAAAATGGCGTGGTGTCTCCCCAAAAATCCATACCAGACCATTATCCGAGCACGCAACCTGGCAGGCCGCAGGAAAAGAGGGGGGACGAGAGAGCGCCCCCCCTCCTGAACTGTACCAGGCCACATGCCCTCAACATTGGGAGGGTGCTTTAGGGTAGCCCCCAAAAACACCTTGTCCCCATGTTGATGGGGACAAGGGCCTCATCCCTACAACCCTTGCCCGGTGGTTGTGGGGGTCTGCGGGCGGGGGGCTTATTGGAATCTGGAAGCCCCCTTTAACAAGGGGACCCCCAGATCCCGGCCCTCCCCCCTGTGTGAAATGGTAAGGGGGTACAAAAGTACCCCTACCATTTCACAAAAAAACTGTCAAAAATGTTAAAAATGACAAGAGACAGTTTTTGACAATACCTTAATTTAAATGCTTCTTCTTTCTTCTATCTTATATCTTTTATCTTCTATCTTCCTTCGGTTTCTTCCTCCATCTTCTTCTTCTTCTGGTTCTTCTGGTTCTTCCTCCGGTGTTCTCATCCGGCATCTCCTCCGTGGCGTCTTCTTATCTTCTTCTCCTCGGGCCGCTCCGCATCCATGATGGCATGGAGGGAGGCTCCCGCTGTGTGACGCTTCTCTCTTCATCTTTTTCTTCATTTTTTTCTCTTCATCTTCTTCTCTTCATCTTCTTGTCTTCATCTTCTTTTCGGGCCGCTCCGCATGCATAATGGCATGGAGGGAGGCTTCCACTGTGTGACGCTTCTCCTCTTCTGACGGTTCTTAAATAATGGGGGGCGGGGCCACCCGGTGACCCCGCCCCCTCTGACGCACGGGGACTTCCCTGTGGCATTCTCCGTGACATTAGAGGGGGGCGGGGTCACCGGGTGGCCCTGCCCCCGTTATTTAAGAACCGTCAGAAGAGGAGAAGCGTCACACAGCGGGAGCCTCCCTCCATGCCATCATGGATGAGGAGCGACTCGAGGAGAAGAAGATAAGAAGATGCCGCGGAGGAGATGCCAGACGAGAACACCGGAGGAAGAACCAGAAGAACGAGAAGAAGAAGAAGATGGAGGAAGAAACCGAAGTTAGATTAAGTTAGAAGAAAGAAGAAGCATTTAAATAAAGGAATTGTCAAAAACTGTCTCTTGTCAATTTTAACATTTTTGACAGTGTTTTTGTGAAATGACCCCCATTTCACACATTGGGAGGGCCGGGATCTGGGGGTCCCCTTGTTAAAGGGGGCTTCCAGATTCCGATTACCCCCCCACCCGCAGACCCCCACAACCACTGGGCAAGGGTTGTGGGGATGAGGCCCTTGTCCCCATCAACATGGGGACAAGGTGTTTTGGAGGGCCACCCCAAAGCACCCTCCCAATGTTGAGGGCATGTGGCCTGGTACGGTTCAGGAGGGGGGGCACTCTCTCATCCCCCCCTCTTTTCCTGCGGCCTGCCAGGTTGCGTGCTTGGATAAGGGTCTGGTATGGATTTTTGGGGGGACCCCACGCCGTTTTTTTAAAAAATTTTGGCCGGGGTTCCCCTTAATATCCATACCAGACCTGATGGGCCTGGTATGGAATTTAAAGGGATATTACACTTTTATTGTTTCACTTTAAGCATTATTAAAATCACTGCTCCCGAAAAAAGACCATTTTTAAAACTTTTTTTGCATTGATCTTTGTCCCCTGGGGCAGGACCCAGGTCCCCAAACACTTTTTATGACAATAACTTGCATATAAGCCTTTAAAATTTGCACTTTTGATTATTCATGTTCGTGTCCCATAGACTTTTTTTTTTTTTTTTTTATTCTTTTTATTAGTTTTATCAACATAGCAAATCATACAACATTACAGACGTGTCCACTAAGACAGCGTCCCTACTGGGTCAACTAAGACCTCATGCCTATCTAACAAAGATCTACTAACTACAAGAACATCCCAATGCCCCCCTGATTCCCCCCTCCCTCCTCCCACGAACCACAGCTCGCCAAGAATTTCCAGGATCCCTGCTATAGCCTATAACAGAAGCTTGTGTTAGTGTACATGTTTATATAGATCATGAACCTCTACCCTCTAAAATTAATTATTGACACTCATGAGACCTTTATGAAAAAAAATCAAAAAATCAAAAAACAATCAAAAATACCTTCATCCAAATATAGCGCTTTTTGTCAGAACAATACTTCCTCATCCCACCCTGATGTTAGACTTATACCATGCTTGCCACACTCTATCAAATTTCTTTATACACCCTCTAGTCTCATACGTAGCCTTGTAGAAGGGTATCATGGAGTTCACTAGGCCCTTCCAGGCTGAAATAGTCGGTGCTTCTGGCTTTTTCCAGGCCAACAAGATAGCTTTTCTACCGTAAAAAAGAAGTATATTTAGCAGTGTTCGCATGGCACGTGTTGGTACTATATCTTCCACTAGGCCCAGCAGACAGACCTTAATAGTCATCGGAATTGGTACTGATAACAATTCCGTGATATAGGAGGTAATATCTTCCCAAAATTCCTGGATCTTTGGACAGCGCCAAAAAATGTGATCTGCATCTGCGGTTGAATGAGAACATCTCCAACACTCTGCCGATACTGTAGGAAAAATCTTATTTAGCCTAGCTGGAGTAAGATAACTTCTGTGTAGAAATTTGAACTGGATTAGCCTATCTCTGGCAGATACCAAGTGCCTAAATGGTTGATTCCATAGTTCATCCCAGTCTTCCCCTTGCACTTCGGGGACCTCTATCTCCCATCTCTCTCTGCATTTGGTAATTGCCGGTGGGGTTATCTTAAAGAATTCTTTATAGGCCACTGAGAGAGGTTTGACCAGATCTCCATCCGCCAATAGCGATTCAAGAGACAAAGGCAGAGACTCTGCCTTCAGTTCTCTAAATTGCTCCTGAAATGCATGTCTGACCTGTAAAAATCTAAACAGGTACGAATTTGGGAGATCATGCCTCGACTGTAGTTGAGAAAAGGTCAATAACTCTCCAAAAGATGTTATGTCTCTTAATGTCTTAATTCCTTTTACCGCCCAAACCATAGGATCTGGTAGGTTGTAGAATTGTGGCAAGGTTGGATTCATCCAAATCGGGGCTGAAGGCGACACCCCCCCATAACTAGGGCATGCTAGTTTCACAGCTGTCATCCACGCTTTAATAGTGGCTTTCATTGTCAGCGTCAGGGGCAAGTCAGACCTAGAACCTATAAACAGGGCAAAACGAAGACTTTCATACGATCCGAGTTTGGCTGCCTCCAACACCGTGGCCGCATCCCCATCTTCAGCTATCAACCATCTACGAGCGAACACCATTTGTCCCGCTATATAGTATTTTTGCCAATCAGGCAGTGCCAGGCCCCCTTGGTCCCCCGGTTCCTGCAAGACCCTAAGGCCTATTCTTGGAGGCTTTGGAGCCCATATAAAAGGATGAGATGATACTATCCAGCTTCTGAAAATACGTTCTCGGAATCCAGACAGGTGCATGTCATAGAAAATATAAAATAACAGGGAGAAATTTCATTTTGATTAAAATAATGCGACCTATAAGGGACAGTGGAAGTTTAGTCCATGTTCGAATCTTTTGCTGTAGGGATGTTAACAATGGCTGCAAATTTAGGGACGCGTATTCCTGAACATTCGCTGTAATTTGTACCCCTAGATACTTAATAGCCGTGACCCACTGTAGCGGCAAACTAGGATCTACCCTTGTCTTGGCCCCTTCATCTATTGGTAAAATGGATGATTTACCCCAGTTTACCCTTAACCCCGAGAAAGTGGCAAATAGATTGATGATTTCCAGTGCCGCTCTTAAGGATTCTACCGGGTCGTCAAGGAACAACAGCATATCGTCTGCGTATAACGCCAGAGACTCATCTATTGTTCCCACCCGTATAGATTTGATATGGTTTGAGGATCTAAACGATACCGTCAGAGGCTCCAGGGCGAGGGCAAACAAAAAGGGTGATAGCGGGCAACCCTGTCAAGTTCCTCTTCCCACCGCAAAGAAATCCGAAATGAATGATCCGAGTCGGACAGCCGCTTTCGGACTTCTGTATAACATGGCAACCCATTTTCTGAATTTTGGGCCAAACCCCATAACGTCCAAGACCTTAAACATAAACTGCCAATCTACAGAGTCAAAGGCCTTTTCAAAATCAATAGAGACCACAACTCTGGAGTTAGCATTCCTCGACTGAATTTGGTAAAAAGTCTTCTTAAATTTGTGTCAGTTGATTTCCCTGGCATAAAACCTGTTTGGTCAATGTTTACAATAGAGGGGAGTACCGTAGTCAGTCTAAGGGCCAAAATCTTAGTCAGAATTTTCAAGTCCGTATTTAGCAAAGCTATAGGTCGGTATGACGCACAATCCTTCAGGTCTTTCCCTGGTTTCAAAAGAAGAACCATATATGCCTCTAGCATGGAGTCAGGCAGAGTATTATGTTCATGGCAATAGTCTAAGAGTAAATTAATTCTAGGGGCCAAAACTTCAACATTAGCCTTATAAAAATCGGCAGGGAAGCCGTCTGGTCCAGGAGCTTTGTTTGGGGGGAACGAAAATATCGCTTTTTCAATTTCTTTGATTGTGATTTTCCCTTCAAGATTATTCATGTCATCGTCCAAGAGTCTTGGTATAGGTAAGTCAGCTAAAAGGGAGTCCAAGTCTGCAGGGTCATAAGAAGGGATTGGGGAATAGAGAGATGAAAAAAATTTGACAAACTCCTGCATAATACGCTTGGGTTCACTAATTAAGTCTCCTCTTTGATTTCTAATAATCGGAATATTAGTAAGCGGGTGGTAGTCAGCAACTAGCATAGAAAATAGTTTGCCATTCTTATCTCCCTCTGCGAAAACAGTCTGGGCCCTTTTTGTCATGTCTGCATGAGCTTGACCTGTGAAAAAAATAGATAAGGAGCGTCTCGCCTCCAGCAAGGCTTCATACGAGGCCCCAGTAGGGTTCTCTGCATGAGTCCTCGCACATTCCCGTTCCCTATGTTGTATAAGCTCAGTCTCCTCTCTGTCATGTTTCCGTGCCGTTTTTATTGCCGAGATGCATTCCCCCCGGGTCACTGCCTTGAAGGCATCCCATACCAGTGGAGGGTCCGCTGAATCAACATTAAACGACCAATAGGACTGCATGGCTCCTGTCAGTTGGACAGCCACCTGTTCATTTTGTAGCCAACCAGGTGACAGTCGCCATATTCCCCCCCCTATTTTTCCGGATACAAAAGTCAGAGTTACCTCAAGAGGGTTGTGATCAGTCAGGCCGCCGGCCAGATATGATATGTCCTTCACAAAAGGCAACATCAGGTTATTTCCAAAGGCTAGGTCAATCCTAGCCGAGGACCTGTGGGTTGTCGACACGTGTGAGAAGCTAGTGGCAGTTGGATGTTTCCAGCGCCACAATCCTGTGAGGTCCGCTACCGACTTCCAGTCATTTAGATCAACAGAGCTTTGCCTAGCTGGGTTGGAAGCCTCCAACGCCGCATCAAGTACAGCGTTGAAGTCCCCCAACAACACCATAGGAAGATGAGCAAATGGTGCTATTTTGCCTAAAAGATCATATAACATCTTGGCCTGAAATGGAGGAGGTACATAAATTTTCACCAACACAATGGTTTTTTGACATAAATCCAAAACAACCGCCACATATCTTCCTCCCGTATCAGAGAGCACCTGGTGAATCGTGCAGGGTATAGTTCTACTAATTAAAATAGAGACATGTCCCATAGACTTTAACGGTGTTTGCATGTTCGAACAAATTTTTTGCCTGTTCGCAAGTTCTGGTGCGAACCGAACAGGGGGGTGTTCGGCTCATCCCTACTCCCGAATATGGTGATACCACATGTGTGAGACTTTTACACAGCGTGGCCACATACAGAGGCCCAACATGCAGGGAGGCGTTCTGGAGCACCCAGGCCAATTCTGACATTTCTCTCCTACATGTAAAAATCATCATTTATTCGCTAGAAAATCCCCAGAACCCCAAAACATTATATACCGTATTTATCGGCGTATAACACGCACCGGCGTATAACACGCACCCCAATTTAGGAGGGAATTTTAAGGAAAAAAAAACTTTTAGGAGGGAAGTTGAAGGGAAAAAAAACTTACATTTAAACGCCCATCATTGCAGCCTTCTCAGTGCATCCATGTCAGTGCAGCCTTGTCAGTGCAGCCTTGTCAGTGCAGCCATGTCAGTGCAGCCTTCCCCAGTGCAGCCTTATCAGTGCAGCCTTGTCAGTGCAGACTTCCCCAGTGCAGCCTTGTCAGTGCAGACTTCCCCAGTGCAGCCTTGTCAGTGCAGACTTGTCAGTGCAGACTTCCCCAGTGCAGCCTGTCAGTGCAGACTTCCCCAGTGCAGCCTTGTCAGTGCAGCCTTCCCCAGTGCAGCCTTCCCCAGTGCAGCCTTCCCCAGTGCAGCCTTGCCCCAGTGATCCCAGCCATTCTGGGCTTCAAAATCGCCGATCGCGATTTGAAAATGGCGCCGCCGGCGCTGAAATACACAGAGCCGGTCCTCGGCTCTTTCCGGCGGCTCTCGCTCACTTTCGGCTCCACTCGTAGTCCCAAGCGGAGCTATCCGAACCTAGCCGAGTAGGTTCGGATAGCTCCGCTCAGGACTACGAGTGGAGCTGAAAATGAACGAGAGCCGCCGGGAAGAGCCGAGGACCGGCTCTGTGTATTTCGGCGCCGGCGGCGCCATTTTCAAATCGCGGTCGGCGATGTTGAAAATGTGACAGGTCGGGATCGCAGGGGATCGGCGTATAACACGCACCTGCGATTTTCCCCTGATTTTAAAGGGGAAAAAAGTGCGTGTTATACGCCGATAAATACGGTATGTTTTTTTTAGCAAAGACCCTAGAGAATACAATGGCGGTAGTTGCAACTTTTTCTCTCGCACGGTATTTGCACAGCATTTTTACGAACGCTTTTTTTTAAAAAAAAAACAGTTTTGTGCTTTAAAAAAAAACAAAACAGTAATGTTAGCCCAATGTTTTTGCATAATGTGAAAGATGAAGTTATGCCGAGTAAATAGATACCTAACATGTTACCCTTCAAAATTGCACACGCTCGTGGAATGGCGCCAAACTTTGCTACTTAAAAGTCTCCATAGGCGACGCTTTAAAATTTTTTACTGGTTACATGTTTTGAGTTACAGAGGAGGTCTAGGACCAAAATTATTGCTCTCGCTCTACCAATAGCAGCGATACCTCACTTGTGTGGTTTGAACACTGTTTTCATATGTGGGCGGGACTTATGTATGCGTTCGCTTCTGCATGCAAACATAAGGTAAGACAGGGGCGCATTAAATTTTTTTTTTTTATTGTTCATTTTAGTTTATTTATTTTAGTTTGACAATTTTTTTCCAAAAAATATTTTTTTTGATCACTTTTATTCCTATTACAAGGAATGTAAACATCCCTTGTAATAGGAATATGGCATGAGAGGTCCCCTTTACAGTGAGATATGGGGTCAATAAGACCCCACATCTCACCTCTAGGCTGGGAAGCCTGAAATAAAAAAAAAAAAAACGATCCTGGTTTAGAACGTAGCAGTGAGTCGGTATAAGCACCTGAGGGCGGCGGGAGGGGGGTTCGTCCCCTATCGCCTCCCGTAAGAACGATCAAGCAGTGGAAAAGCCGCTATGATCATTCTTATGGTGTAGGTAATCACCGGCTGAAAAAGCTGATATCTGAATGATGCCTGTAGCTGTAGGCATCATTCAGATATCCCCGCACAAAGTCAAGGACGTCGTATGGCGGGAAGTGGTTAAAACGCATTTTTTTTAACACAAAGTTGTCCATTTATACAATATTTCTAACACATAGCATGTACACATACCAAAAATTACATCCCAAAATAGATTCTCCTACACCTCCTGAGTACGGCGATATAACATGTGTGAGACTTTCACAGCCTGGCCACATACAGAGGCCGAGTACAGCCGGCTGAGCATGGCCAAGTATGGCTGAGCATGGCTGCGCATGGCTGGGTATGGCTGAGTATGACAGGGTATTGCAGGGAATGGCTGGGTATGGCAGAGTATGGCTGGGTATCACCGAGTATTGCAGAGTATGGCTGGGTAAGACTGGGTATGACAGAGTATGGCTGGGTATTGCAGAGCATGGCTGGGTATCACCAAGTATTGCAGAGTATGGCTGGGTATTGCAGAGTATGGCTGGGTATTGCAGAGTATGGCAGAGTATGGCAGGGTATGGCACGGTATTACAGAGTATGGCAGGGTATGGCTGGGTATTGCAGAGTATGGCTGGGTATGGCAGAGTATGGCTGGGTATTGCAGAGTAGGGATGAGCTTCGTGCTCGAGTCGAACCCATAATCGACTCGAACATCGTCTGTTCGCCCGTTCGCCGAATTGCGAATGATATGGGCCGTTCGCGCCAAATTCGTGTGGCGCGTCACGGCCCATAATTCACTGCATTGCATTGCTGGCTGATGATTGGCCAAGCATGCACTATGACCCGCATGCTTGGCCAATCACAGCGCCGTCTGAACAGAGAGCCATAATTGGCCAAAGACAAGGAGGCTTTGGCCAATTATCACTCAGGGGATTTAGTACATGCCCCACACTATATAAGGCCGCCTGCATGGCGGCCCTGTGTAGTGTGTGTTTCGGCGTTCATTGAGAGAGAGAGACAGACAGTGACATTTGATTTGAGTTAGATAGATTAGGCAGAACAGTCAGTCAGTTTAGCTGCACTTACAGTGTATTGTGTATATATATGCATCCCAGGTGTTGCATATATATATATACACTGTATTCAGTTTAGCTAGATCCGTTCCTGTTATCTTCCTACTGACAGGCAGGCTTGTCTTGTTACAGTATTTACAGCTACCTGAAGAAAATTACTGGTGTTCTTTTGATCCTATTAGTACCACAGTCAGGCAGCTAGACTATTTACAGTTGGTGCAGTGCATCCTGCTCACAGTGTTCAGCTAGATCCGTTCCTGTTATCTTCCTACTGACAGGCAGGCTTGTCTTGTTACAGTATATACAGCTACCTGAAGAAAATTACTGGTGTTCTTTTGATCATATTAGTACCACAGTCATGCAGCTAGACTATTTACAGTTAGTGCAGTGCGTCCTGCTGACAGTGTTCAGCTAGATCCATTCCTGTTATCTTCTTACTGACAGGCAGGCTTGTCTTGTTACAGTATATACAGCTACCTGAAGAAAATTACTGGTGTTCTTTTGATCCTATTAGTACCACAGTCAGGCAGCTAGACTATTTACAGTTAGTGCAGTGCGTCCTGCTGACAGTGTTCAGCTAAACCTACAAGTTAGTGGGGTGCGTCCTTCTCACAGTGTTCAGCTAAACCTACAAGTTAGTGTGGTGCGTCTACCTCACAGTGTTCAGCTAAACCTACAAGTTAGTGCGGTGCGTCCTGCTCACAGTGTTCAGCTAAAACTACAAGTTAGTGGGGTGCGTCCTGCTCACAGTGTTCAGTTAAACCTACAAGTTAGTGAGGTGCGTCCTGCTCACAGTGTTCAGCTAAACCTACAAGTTAGAGGGGTGCGTCCTGCTCACAGTGTTCAGCTAAACCTACAATTTGGTGTAGTGAGACCTCTGCACAGTGTTCATCTAAAGCTACAAGTTAGTGCAGTGCATCCTGCTCACAGTGTTCAGCTAGATCCGTTCCTGTTATCTTCTTACTGACAGGCAGGCTTGTCTTGTTACAGTATTTACAGCTACCTGAATAAAATTGCTGGTGTTCTTTTGATCCTATTAGTACCACAGTCAGGCAACTAGACTATTTACAGTTAGTGCAGTGCATCCTGCTCACAGTGTTCAGCTAAACCTACAAGTTGGTGTAGTGAGACCTCTGCACAGTGTTCATCTAAAGCTACAAGTTAGTGCAGTGCGTCCTGCTCACAGTGTTCAGCTAGATCCGTTCCTGTTATCTTCTTACTGACAGGAAGGCTTGTCTTGTTACAGTATTTACAGCTACCTGAATAAAATTACTGGTGTTCTTTTGATCCTATTAGTACCACAGTCAGGCAAATAGACTATTTACAGTTAGTGCAGTGCGTCCTGCTCACAGTGTTCAGCTAAACCTACAAGTTGGTGTAGTGAGACCTCTGCACAGTGTTCATTAAAAGCTACAAGTTAGTGCAGTGCGTCCTGCTCACAGTGTTCAGCTAAAACTACAAGTTAGTGCTGTGCGTCCTGTTCACAGTGTTCAGCTAAAACTACAAGTTAGTGCTGTGCGTCCTGCTCACAGTGTTCAGCTAAACCTACAAGTTGGTGTAGTGAGACCTCTGCACAGTGTTCATCTCAAGCTACAAGTTAGTGCAGTGCGTCCTGCTCACAGTGTTCAGCTAAAACTACAAGTTAGTGCTGTGCGTCCTGCTCACAGTGTTCAGCTAAAACTACAAGTTAGTGCTGTGCGTCCTGCTCACAGTGTTCAGCTAAACCTACAAGTTGGTGTAGTGAGACCTCTGCACAGTGTTCATCTAAAGCTACAAGTTAGTGCAGTGCGTCCTGCTCACAGTGTTCAGCTAAAACTACAAGTTAGTGCTGTGCGTCCTGCTCACAGTGTTCAGCTAAACCTACAAGTTGGTGTAGTGAGACCTCTGCACGGTGTTCATCTAAAGCTACAAGTTAGTGCAGTGCGTCCTGCTCACAGTGTTCAGCTAAAACTACAAGTTAGTGTGGTGCGTCCACCTCACAGTGTTCAGCTAAACCTACAAGTTAGTTTTTTGCGAGCTCTGCACAGTGTTCAGCTAAAGCTACCTGTAGAAGGTTGGTGGTGTTCTCATACCACAGGCAGGCAGTTGATTTTGCTAGCTGCAGTATCAGTACATATATATATATATATATATATATATATATATATATATATATATATATATATATATATATATATATATATATATATATATATATATATATATATATATATATATATATATATATATATATATATATATATATATGCCAGCTTAGTGCAGCTACAGGCCATTAGTATGTCTGGAAGGCCAAGAAGGAGAGGCAGACAGTCACAAGCCAATAAGAGAGGGCAAGCAGGCTCTGTGTCTAGTGCTGGTCGTGGAGACGGTGCATCCTCATCAGCACGTGGCCGTGGGACACGCTTGGCCTTTTTTTCGGCAGCTGGCCGTGTTGAGCCGCAACATGCGGAAGACTTGGTCGAGTGGATGACCAAGCCGTCCTCATCCTCCTCATCCTCTCTCACCCATGCCCAGGGTACTTTGTCTGGCAAAGCAGCGGCCTCTTCCCTCGGCTCAATGTCATCAGTGACTCCTTCCCTAGCCCCACCATGTCCTCCTGAGGAGTCCCTCGAACTGTTTGACCACAGTGTTGGGTACATGCTCCAGGAGGATGCCCAGCGTTTGGAAGGCTCTGATGATGATACTGAGCTCGATGAAGGCAGTAACATGAGCACGGACAGAGGGGGTGCCCAAGAAGGACAGCAATCTGGCAGTCATGCTCCCCCTGCTGCAGCATACTGCCAGGTTTGCTCCAGTGATGAGGAGGGAGGGGATGATGAGGTCACTGACTCAACGTGGGTGCCTGATAGGAGAGAGGAAGAGGAGGAGGAGGAGGAGGCGGCACATCACCAACGAGGCAGGATGGCCAGGGGCCAGCCTAAGGGCAGCACATTGACTGCATCACACCCCAAAGCTCCACATGTGCAGGGCGCTGCAGTCTCTGCGCGTTATTCAAGAAGTTCTTTGGTGTGGGCCTTTTTTGAGATGAGTGCATCAGATCGCACCACTGCTATTTGCAACATATGTCTCAAGCGTATCTCGCGTGGCCAAAACATCTCCCGCTTGGGTACCACATGCTTGATCAGACATATGTTGACCTGCCATGCAGTTAGTTGGCAAGCGTATCTAAAAGACCCACACCAAAGAACAAAGAGGACCTCTCCTTGCTCCTCATCAGCTGAGATCTCCAACCCCACTATACCTTCAGTCCTCTCTGAGACCTACACTGAGAGGAATGAAGGTGTAGAATTAGATGTGTCACAGCCAAGTACTTGTGGGCAATCTGCTTTTGGTACACCGACGTCAGATTGTACCAGGCAAATTTCCCTGCCCCAGCTGCTGCACCGCCAAACGAAGTTTGCTCCCAGCCATCCACATGCGCAGCGGTTGAATGCTAGCTTGGCAAAATTGCTAGCACTTCAACTGCTGCCTTTTCAGTTGGTAGACTCTGCCCCCTTCCGTGAGTTTGTGGAATGTGCGGTTCCTCAGTGGTAGGTACCCAAACGCTACTTTTTCTCATGGAAGGCAATTCCGGCTCTCTACCGGCATGTGGAAGGCAATGTCTATGCCTCGCTGGACAGGGCGGTCAGTGGTAAGGTGCATATTACCGCTGACTCATGGTCCAGCAGGCATGGACAGGGACGTTACCTAAGTTTCACGGCGCATTGGGTGACTCTGCTGGCAGCTGGGAAGGATGCAGGACAAGGTGCAGTAGTGTTGGAGGTTGCTCGCCACCACGCCTCCAAAATGCTAATGATTGTGACACACCTCTCTCCTCCACCCCCTCCTCTTCTTCTTCCTCCATGGCCTCTTCCTGTGCTTTGTCCTCAGAACCAGCGGTGCTCTGTAGCCATTCAAGAGGCTACGCAAGCACTCAGGCAAAAAGATGCCATGCGGTGCTTGAGTTGGTCTGCTTAGGGGACAGGAGCCACACTGGGGCAGAGATTCTGGCAGCTCTGCAGGGGCAGGCTCAGAGGTTATTGACGCCACGCCAGCTTCAGCCAGGAATGGTTGTATGCAACAATGGAACCAACCTCCTCTCCGCCCTCCGACAGGGACAAATGACCCATGTGCCCTGTTTGGCTCACATCCTTAACTTGGTGGTGCAGCGGTTCTTGGACAGGTACCCGGGCTTACAGGATGTCCTGAGGCAGGCCAGGAAAGTCTGTGTGCATTTCCGCCGGTCATATAATGCCAATGCTCGGCTGACGGACCTCCAAAAAGAGTTTAACCTGCCCAAGAACCGCCTAATCTGTGACATGCCCACCAGGTGGAACTCAACGTTGGCCATGCTGCAGCGGCTGCACACGCAGCAGAGGGCCACCAATGAGTACCTGTGCGACCATGGCACCAGGACAGGGTCAGGGGAGCTTGGTTTTTTCCCCACGCCAGTGGGCCATGATCAGGGATGCATGCACTGTCCTGTCACCATTTGAGGAGGCCACGAGGATGGTGAGCAGTGACAGTGCATGCATCAGTGACACTGTCCCCCTTGTCCACCTGTTGGAGCACACGCTGCGTGGAATAATGGACAGGGCACTTGAGGCAGAACAGAGGCAGGAAGAGGAGGACTTCCTTAGCTCTCAAGGCCCCCTTTATCCAGACAGTGTTCCTGCGTGCCCGCCGATCACACAGGAAGAGGACGAGGAGGAGGAAGAGGAGGAGGAGGAAGATTGTGTCAGTATGGAGGTGGAGCCTGGCACTCAGCATCAGCAGCAGTCTTTAAGGGATCAGTCCCAAGAAACCCATGGATTTGTACGTGGCTGGGAGGAGGTGGCTGCGGACCATGTCGTCCTTAGTGACCCAGAGGACTCCGGACCGAATGCCTCAGCAAACCTACGCTGCATGGCCTCCCTGATCCTGCAAAGCCTGCATAAGGATCTTCGTATTCGTGGTATCAAGGAGAAGGACCAATACTGGCTGGCAACCCTCCTTGATCCACGTTACAAGGGTAAGGTTGCGGACCTTATCTTGCCATCGCAGAGGGAGCAGAGGATGAAACATCTTCGGGAGGCCTTGCAGAAAGGTCTGTGCAACGCGTTCCCAGAGACTGGGAGGTTACAAACTTCTGTTTCTGGACAACGTGTTGCTGAGGCTTCGGTCAGTCAAAGAAGGAGCGGTGGAGAAGGTGGCCGTCTGACCGATGCGTTCAGACAATTTTTTGGTCCGCAGCCCCAAGGTATGATCGGTTCCAGCAACCATCGCCAGCGTCTGTTTTACATGGTGCAGGAATACCTAGGGGCAAGATCAGACTTGGACACCTTTCCCACCGAAAATCCTCTGGGTTACTGGGTCTTGAGGATGGATCACTGGCCAGAGCTTGCACAGTAAGCAATTGAGCTACTGGCCTGTCCTGCATCCAGCGTTCTTTCGGAACGCACATTCAGTGCTGCTGGCGCATGGTAACCGATCACAGGGTGCGTCTGTCCACCGACTCGGTCGATCGACTGACCTTCATAAAAATGAATCAGTCTTGGATCACCACCAGCTACCAAGCACCTGATGCTGATGTAACCGAATAATTTTTTTTGAAATCTCAGATCCCTTCAAAGACTGCCTATGCTGATGCTGAGTGACTATCCCTGAGTAATTATCCTCTTCCTCCTCAATCATCACGCTGATAGCTTGTAAGAACATTTTTGGTTCTGGGCGCCACCACCAGTACCTAAGGCCCAATTTTTCTGCCCCTGTTTAACAGGGGCGTGTAATTACAATTTTTGATGCAATACTTTGCAGCAGGGCTCGTTCCTGCGTTCCAACTAGAGTGTCTGTGAGGGGTTGCAGTGTTGTGGCACCAGCACCAGTGCCTAAGGCCCAATTTTTCTGTCCCTGTTTAACAGGGGCATGTAATTACAATTTTTGATGCAATACTTTGCAGAAGGGCTCGTTCCTGCGTTGCAACTAGAGTGTCTGTGAGGGGTTGCAGTGTTGTGGCACCAGCACCAGTGTGTAAGGCCCAATTTTTCTGCCCCTGTTTAACAGGGGCGTGTAATTACAATTTTTGATGCAATACTTTGCAGCAGGGCTCGTTCCTGCGTTCCAACTAGAGTGTCTGTGAGGGGTTGCAGTGTTGTGGCACCAGCACCACCACCACCACCACCAAAGGCCCAATTTTTCTGCCCCTGTTCAACAGGGGCATGTAATTACAATTCTTGATCTAATATTTCATAGCAGGGCCCATTTCTGCACCCACCAAGAGCGAGTGAGGACTTACAGTGTTGTGGCACCAGCACCACCACCAATGGCCCAGTTTTTCTGCCCCTGTTCAACAGGGGCATGTAATTACAATTCTTGATCTAATATTTCACAGCAGGGCCCTGTGAGGGCTTACAGTGTTGTGGCCACAACAACACCTAAGGCCCAAGTTTCTGCTGAGTATATAGGGCAGGCCCCTACTTTCAAACATCTAACTTACAAACGACTCCTACTTGCAAACAGAAGGAGACAACAGGAAGTAAGATGAAATCTACCCCTAGGAAGGGAAATTCTCTCCTGTAAGAGTTAATATGGGAAAAACATTTCTCCTTTCCACTGATGCTTTCCAATCCTTGTTCCACAAAAAAACCCAAATTCTCAAAAAGCATTTGTCATTGGGACAAAAAGTGAGGTGAAATCTTCTAAAGAGGAGGAAAGACAGCAAAACAAATGTCATAGGGGTGATAACCCTTGCCTATGTTTTCCAAAAAGCTTAAAAAAGATTTTTTGGCTGGAGCTAAACACGTTAAAAATGTACCCGTTCAAAATGACAAACAGATTCTACTTAACAACAAACCTACAGTCCCTGTCTTGTTTGCACCGCCTGTATACTGCTGTTCAGAGTATATAGGGCCTGGTGGCCCCACACCTTTCCTTATTTTAATTTGGGTGCGCGGTTCCCCTTAATATCCATACAAGACCCAAAGGGCCTGGTAATGGACTGGGGGGTACCCATGCCGTTTGTCTCACTGATTTTCATCCATATTGCCAGGACCGGACATTACATTAAACCCGCAAGCAGTTTTAAATGAGATTTTTTCCTTTAAAAAGTACATTTGGTGCAGGGACTGTTCTAAACACGGGAAACACGCGCCACTTTACAGGCATACTATAGACACCCCCCAGGTACGATATTTAAAGGAATATTTCACTTTTTTTTT
The DNA here is from genome assembly GCA_037952925.1 of Lithobates clamitans. Classification (NCBI taxonomy): domain Eukaryota; kingdom Metazoa; phylum Chordata; class Amphibia; order Anura; family Ranidae; genus Lithobates; species Lithobates clamitans. The sequence goes on along the minus strand of JBBGZY010001000.1, from coordinate 769,676 downwards.
TTTTACTTTAAGCATCATTAAAATCACTGCTCCCGAAAAAACGGCAGTTTTTAAAAGTTTTTTTTGCATTGATACATGTCCCCTGGGGTAGGACCCGGGTCCCCAAACCCTTTTTAGGACAATACCATGCAAATTAGCCTTTAAAATGAGCACTTTTGATTTTGAACGTTCGAGTCCCATAGACGTCAATGGGGTTCTAACGTTCGTGCGAACTTTCGGTCCGTTCGCAGGTTCTGGTGCGAACCGAACCGGGGGGGTGTTCGGCTCATCCCTATTGCAGAGTATGGCAGGGTATTACAGGGTATGGCAGGGTATGACAGGGTATGGCAGAATATTGCAGAGTATGGCCCGGTATTGCAGAGTATGGCAGGGTATTGCAGAGTATTGCAGAGTATGGCACGGTATTGAAGGGTATTGCAGGGTATGGCAGGGTATAGCAGAGTATTGCAGAGTATTGCAGAGTATTGCAGGGTATTGCAGGGTATTGCAGAGTATTGCGGGGTATTGCAGAGTATTGTGGGGTATTGCAGAGTATTGCAGAGTATTGCGGGGTATTGCAGAGTATTGCAGGGTATTGCGGGGTATTGCAGGGTATTGCAGGGTATTGCAGGGTATTGCGGAGTATGGCAGAGTATTGCAGGGTATTGCAGAGTATGGCAGAGTATTGCAGAGTATTGCAGGGTATTGCAGGGTATTGCAGAGTATGGCAGAGTATTGCAGAGTATTGCAGAGTATTGCAGGGTATTGCAGAGTATGTCAGAGTATTGCAGGGTATTGCAGAGTATTGCAGAGTATTGCGGGGTATTGCAGAGTATTGCAGGGTATTGCAGAGTACTGCAGGGTATTGCAGAGTATGCAGTGTATTGCGGGGTATTGCAGAGTATTGCGGGGTATTGCAGAGTATTGCAGAGTATTGCAGGGTATTGCAGTGTATTGCAGGGTATTGCAGAGTATTGCAGGGTATTGCGGGGTATTGCAGAGTATTGCGGGGTATTGCAGAGTATGGCAGGGTATTGCAGAGTATTGCAGAGTATTGCAGGGTATTGCAGAGTATTGTAGGGTATTGAAGAGTATTGCAGAGTATTGCAGGGTATTGCAGAGTATGGCAGAGTATTGCAGGGTATTGCAGAGTATTGCAGGGTATTGCAGGATATTGCAGAGTATGGCAGAGTATTGCACAGTATTGCAGGGTATTGCAGAGTATAGCAGAGTATTGCAGGGTATTGCAGAGTATTGTGGGGTATTGCAGAGTATTGCAGGGTATTGCAGAGTATTGCGGGGTATTGCAGAGTATTTCAGGGTATTGCAGGGTATTGCAGAGTATTGCTGGGTATTGCAGAGTATTGCAGGGTATTGCAGGGTATGTGGTGTATTTCAGAGTAGTGCAGGGTATTGCTGAGCATGGAGGGATGGCTGAGCATGGATGGTTGGATGGCTGGATGTGACTGCATTTGTCACAGAGCAGCGCTGTGGGCACTACAGATCCAGCCCACAGCTCTGCTGCCATCAGATCTTTCCCCCTCTGTACCGATCGGTACACAGAGAGAAGAGAGTAACTGGCGTCATGACATAACGCTGGTTTGTTTACATGTGATCGCTCCGTCATTTGACGGAGCGATCACATGGTAAACAGTCTAGATTAGGCCGTTTACCGTGATCCTCTAGACCCGGCAGTCACGGATGTTCTCGGGTGCGTGCCCCGTGGGTGCGCGAAAGCGGGATTCTGGGAGGATGTCATAGTACGCCCTCCCAGATTTAAGTAACCGCCCTGTAGCCGTCATTCAGCTATGGGCCGGTTGCTAAGTGGATATTTCTAAGGTCAAACCTAAAAAAAAAAACAATGGGGGTTATTCACTAAAGGCAAATCCACTTGTACACTTTCAGTGCAGTTTCAGTGCACTTTCAAGTAAACTAATATACTTCTGGCAGGCAGGTTATTCAGTTAGATGCAGTGTATTTAATATATATATATATACAGCCAGTCTTGTGTATATATATATATATATATATATATATATATATATATATATATATATATATATATATATATATATTAATATATACAGGCCATTCCTGGTGTACTTTTTCTAATATACTTCAGGCAGTGTACACAGTACACAGTACTATGCACCCATAGTGCAGTTGCTACTACTTTTCTGGTGGTGTACACAGTACACAATACATACAGTGCCCCCATAGTTGCTATTAGACTTCTGGTGGTGTACACAATGCCGTTTACCCCCAGTGCAGTTGCTACTACTTTTCTGATGGTGTACACAATACAGTACACCCATAGTTGTTATTACACTTCTGTTGGTGTACACAGTACCGTGCACCCCTAGTGCAGTTGCTACTACTTTTCTGGTGGTGTACACAGTACACAATATATACAGTACACCCATAGTTGTTATTACACTTCTGTTGGTGTACACAGTACTGTGCACCCGTAGTGCAGTTGCTATTGCTACTACTTTTCTGGTAGTTTACACAGTACACAATACATACAGTGCACCCATAGTTGTTATTAAACTTCTGTTGGTGTACACAGTACTGTGCACCCCTAGTGCAGTTGCTACTACTTTCCTGGTGGTGTACAAAATACAGTACACCCATAGTTGTTATTACACTTCTGTTGGTGTACACAGTACCGTGCAACCATAGTGCAGTTGCTAGTGCTACTACTTTTATGGTGGTGTACACAGTCCACAATACATACAGTGCACCCATAGTTGTTATTACACTTCTGTTGGTGTACACAGTACTGTGCACCCCTAGTGCAGTTGCTACTACTTTCCTGGTGGTGTACACAATACAGTACACCCATAGTTGTTATTACACTTCTGTTGGTGTACACAGTACCATGCACCCGTAGTGCAGTTGCTAGTGCTACTACTTTTCTGGTGGTGTATGCAGTACACAATACATACAGTGCACACATAATTGTCATTAAACTTCTGTTGGTGTACACAGTACCGTGCCCCCCCCCCCCAGTGCAGTTGCTACTACTTTCCTGGTGGTATACACAATACATACAGTGCACCCATAGTTGTTATTACACTTCTGTTGGTGTACACAGTACTGTGCACCCCTAGTGCAGTTGCTACTACTTTTCTGGTGGTGTACACAGTACACAATGCATACAGTGCACCCATAATTGTTATTACACTTCTGTTGGTGTACTTGGTACCGTGCACCCCTAGTGCAGTTGCTACTACTTTCCTGGTGGTGTACACAATACATACAGTGCACCCATAGTTGTTATTACACTTCTGTTGGTGTACACAATACCGTGCAGCCCTAGTGCAGTTGCTACTACTTTTTTGGTGGTGTACACAGTACACAATACATACAGTACACCCATAGTTGTTATTACACATCTGTTGGTGTACACAGTACCGTGCACTCCTAGTGCACTTTCTACTACTCTTCTAGTGGTGTACACAGTACACAATACAGTGTAGTGTGATTTTGCTAAACTAAATTTACAGCGTGTCCGGAAGGCCACCAAGGAGAGGCAGACGCTCACAGGCCACTAAAAGGGGGCAAGCAAGCTCTGTGTCTACAGTCGACAGTGCTGGTCATGGACACGGTGCATCCTCAGCATGTGGCCGTGGGGCACGCTTGCCCTTTTTTTCTGCAGCTGGCTGTGTTATTGAGCCACAACATGCAGAAGTGTTGGTGGAATGGATAACAAAGCCCTCCTCATCCTCCTCATCCTCTGTCACCCAGGCTCAGAGTAGTTTGCCTGCCAATGCAGCTGCCAAAGCGGCCTATTCTATCGACTCCATGTCAACAGTCACTGCTTCCCTAGCCCCACCATCATGCACGGAGGAGTCCCCCGAACTATTCGACCACAGTGTCGGGTACATGCTGCAGGAGGATGCGCAGCGATTTAAAGGCTCTGATGATGGTACCCAGGTTGAGAAAGGTAGTAACGTGAGCCTAGAGAGAGGGGGTGCCCAAGAAGGTCAAGAAACTGGCAGTCATGTTCCCGGAGCTGCAGCATACTGCCAGGTTTGCTCCAGTGACGAGGAGGGAGGGGATGATGAGGTCACTGCCTCTACTTGGGTGCCTGATAGAAGAGAGGAGGAGGAGGCACATCTTCAATGAGGCAGGATGCCCCCCAGGGGGCAGCTTAAGGGCAGCCACCCTATTGAATCCCACCGCAGAGCTAAGCAGGTGCAGGGCGCTGCTGACTCCCCATATATTTTGAAAAGTTCTTTGGTGTTGGCCTTTTTTGAAACCTGTGCAGCAGATCACACCATTGCTGTTTGCAACATATGTCTGAAGCATATTAAGCTTGGCCAAAACAGCAGCCGCTTGAGCACCACATACTTGACCAGACATATGATGACCTCCCATGCAGTCCGTTGGCAACAGCACTTAAAAGACCCACATCAAAGAACCTCTTCTTGCTCCTCATCAGCTGGGATCTCCAACCCTACTACACCTCCAGTCCTCTCAGAAACCTTCACTGAGAGGAATGAAGGTATAGAAATAGGTGTCGCGAGTACTTGCGGCCAATCTGCTAGCGGTACACCAACATCGGATTTTAGCAGGCAAATTTCCCTACCCTAGTTGCTAAACCGTCAAAAGAATTTTGGTCCCAGCCATCCACATGCTCAGCGTCTGAATGCTAGCTTGGCCAAATTGCTAGCACTGCAACTACTGCCTTTTCAGCTGGTAGACTCTGCCCCCTTTCGTGAATTTGTGGAATGTGCGGTACCTCAGTGGTAGGTTCCCAAATGCCATTTCTTTTCACAGGAGTCCATTCCAGCTCTTTACCAGCATGTGGAAGGCAATGTCTTGGCCTCGTTGGACAGGGAGGTCAGCAGTAATGTGCATATTACTGCTGACTCATGATCCAGCAGGTATGGACAGGGATGTTAGCTTTCTTTCACAGCACATTGGGTAACTCTGCTGGCAGCTAGGAAGGATGCAGGACAGGGTTCAGTACTGCTGGAGCTTGTTCCGCCACCACGCCTCCAAAATGCTAGTGGTGATTCTGCCACAGCTCTCTCCTCCACCCCCTCCTCTTCTTCTTCCTCTATGGCCTCTTTCTCTGCAGATTTGTCCTCTGAACTAGCGGTACTCTGTAGGCGTTCAAGGGGCTACGCAATCACTCAGGCAAAAAGATGCCATGCGGTGCTTGAGTTGGTCTGCTTAGGGGACAGGAGCCACACTGGGGCAGAGATTCTGGCAGCTCTGCAGGGGCAGGCTCAGAGGTTATTGACGCCACGCCAGCTTCAGCCAGGAATGGTTGTATGCAACAATGGAACCAACCTCCTCTCCGCCATCCGAAAGGGACACTTGACCCATGTTCCCTGTTTGGCTCACGTCCTGAATTTGGTGGTGCAGCGGTTCTTGAGCAGGTACCCTGGCTTACAGGATTTCCTGAGGCAGGCCAGGAAAGTCTGTGGTCATTTCCACCTGTCATATAATGCCAGTGCTTGGCTGGCTGACATTCAAAGAGATTGCAACCTGCCCAAGAACAGCCTCATTTGTGACATGCCCACCAGGTGAAACTCAACGTTGGCAAAGCTGCAGCGGCTGCACATGCAGCAGAGGGCCATCAATGGGTACCTGCGTGAGTATGGCACCAAGACAGGGTCAGGGGAGCTTGGCTTTTTTTCGCCATGCCAGTGGCTACTGATCGAGGATGCATGCACTGTCCTGTCACCATTTGAGGAAGCCACAAGGATGGTGAGCAGTGACAGTGCATGGATCAGTGATACTGTCCCTCTTGTCTTCCTGTTGGAGCACACGCTTCGTGGAATAATGGACAGGGCACTTGAGGCAGAACAGCGGGAGGAAGAGGAGGACTTCCTTACCTCTCAAGGTCCCTTTATTCAGATACTAGTATTCCTGCAGGCCCGCCGATCACACAGGAAGAAGAAGAGGAGGAGGAGGAAGAGGAGGATTGTGTCAGTATGGAGGTGGAGGATAACACTCAGCATCAGCAGCAGTCTTCAAGGGATTGTTTTCAGTCCCCAGAAACCCATGGAGTTGTACATGGCTGGGAGGAGGTGGTTGAGGATCATGTGATCCTTAGTGACCCAGAGGACTCAGGATCGAATGCCTCTGCAAACTTACGCTGCATGGCCTCCCTGATTCTGCAAAGCCTGTGAAAGGACCCTAGGATTCGTGGTATCAAGGAGAGGGATCATTACTGGCTGGCAACCCTTCTTGATCCGCATTACAAGAGTAAGGTTGCAGAACTTATCCAGCCTTCACAGAGGGAGCAGAGGATGAAACATCTTCGGGAGGCCTTACAGAAAGGTTTATGCAATGCATTTCCAGAGCCTGGGAGGTTACAATTTCCTGGTGCTGGACAACGTGTTGCTGAGTAGGGATGAGCTTCGTGTTCGAGTCGAACCCATGTTCGACTCAAACATCGGCTGTTCGCTCGTTCGCCGAATTGCGAACGATATGGGCCGTTCGCGCCAAATTCGTGTGGCGCGTCACGGCCCATAATTCACTGCGGCATCGCAGTGCATTGCTTGCTGATGATTGGCCAAGCATGCACTATGACCCGCATGCTTGGCCAATCACAGCGCCGCCTGAACAGAGAGCCATAATTGGCCAAAGCCAAGGAGGCTTTGGCCAATTATGGCTCAGGGGATTTAGTACACGCCCCACACTATATAAGGCCGCCTGCACGGCGGCCCTGTGTAGTGTGTGTTCCGGTGTTCATTGAGAGAGAGAGAGAGACAGACAGTGTCATTTGATTTGAGTTAGATAGATTAGGCAGAACAGTCAGTCAGTTAGCTGCACTTAAAGTGTATTGTCTATATATATGCATCCCAGGTGTTGCATATATATATATACACTGTATTCAGTTTAGCTAGATCCGTTCCTGTTATCTTCTAGACTATTTACATTTAGTGCAGTGCGTCCTGCTCACAGTGTTCAGCTAGATCCGTTCCTGTTATCTTCTAGACTATTTACATTTAGTGCAGTGCGTCCTGCTCACAGTGTTCAGCTAGATCCGTTCCTGTTATCTTCTAGACTATTTACATTTAGTGCAGTGCGTCCTGCTCACAGTGTTCAGCTAGATCCGTTCCTGTTATCTTCTAGACTATTTACATTTAGTGCAGTGCGTCCTGCTCACAGTGTTCAGCTAGATCCGTTCCTGTTATCTTCTAGACTATTTACATTTAGTGCAGTGCGTCCTGCTCACAGTGTTCAGCTAGATCCGTTCCTGTTATCTTCTAGACTATTTACATTTAGTGCAGTGCGTCCTGCTCACAGTGTTCAGTTAGATCCGTTCCTGTTATCTTCCTACTGACAGGCAGGCTTGTCTGGTTACAGTATATAAAGCTACCTGAAGAAAATTACTGGTGTTCTATTTGATCCTATTAGTACCACGGACAGGCAGCTAGACTATTTACATTTAGTACAGTGCGTCCTGCTCACAGTGTTCAGCTAGATCAGTTCCTGTTATCTTCCTACTGACAGGCAGGCTTGTCTGGTTACAGTATATAAAGCTACCTGAAGAAAATTACTGGTGTTCTATTTGATCCTATTAGTACCACGGTCAGGCAGCTAGACTATTTACATTTAGTACAGTGCGTCCTGCTCACAGTGTTCAGCTAGATCCGTTCCTGTTATCTTCCTACTGACAGGCAGGCTTGTCTGGTTACAGTATATAAAGCTACCTGAAGAAAATTACTGGTGTTCTATTTGATCCTATTAGTACCACGGTCAGGCAGCTAGACTATTTACATTTAGTACAGTGCTTCCTGCTCACAGTGTTCAGCTAGATCAGTTCCTGTTATCTTCCTACTGACAGGCAGGCTTGTCTGGTTACAGTATATAAAGCTACCTGAAGAAAATTACTGGTGTTCTATTTGATCCTATTAGTACCACGGTCAGGCAGCTAGACTATTTACATTTAGTACAGTGCGTCCTGCTCACAGTGTTCAGCTAGATCCGTTCCTGTTATCTTCCTACTGACAGGCAGGCTTGTCTGGTTACAGTATATAAAGCTACCTGAAGAAAATTACTGGTGTTCTATCCCAGCTTAGTGCAGCTACAGGCCATTATTATGTCTGGAAGGCCAAGAAGGAGAGGCAGACAGTCACAAGCCAATAAGAGAGGGCAAGCAGGCTCTGTGTCTAGTGCTGGTCGTGGAGATGGTGCATCCTCATCAGCACGTGGCCATGGGACACGCTTGGCCTTTTTTTCGGCAGCTGGCCGTGTTGAGCCGCAACATGCGGAAGACTTGGTCGAGTGGATGACCAAGCCGTCCTCATCCTCCTCATCCTCTCTCACCCATGCCCAGGGTGCTTTGTCTGGCAAAGCAGCGGCCTCTTCCCTCAGCTCAAAGTCATCAGTGACTCCTTCCCTAGCTCCACCATGTCCTCATGAGGATTCCCTCGAACTGTTTGACCACAGTGTTGGGTACATGCTCCAGGAGGATGCCCAGCGTTTGGAAGGCTCTGATGATGATACTGAGCTCGATGAAGGCAGTAACATGAGCACGGACAGAGGGGGTGCCCAAGAAGGACAGCAATCTGGCAGTCATGCTCCCCCTGCTGCAGCATACTGCCAGGTTTGCTCCAGTGATGAGGAGGGAGGGGATGATGAGGTCACTGACTCAACGTGGGTGCCTGATAGGAGAGAGGAGGAGGAGGAGGAGGAGGCGGCACATCACCAACGAGGCAGGATGCCCTCCAGGGGCCAGCCTAAGGGCAGCACATTGACTGCATCACACCCCAAAGCTCCACATGTGCAGGGCGCTGCAGTCTCTGCGCGTTATTCAAAAAGTTCTTTGGTGTGGGCCTTTTTTGAGACGAGTGCATCAGATCGCACCGCTGCTATTTGCAACATATGTCTCAAGCGTATCTCACGTGGCCAAAACATCTCCCGCTTGGGTACCACATGCTTGACCAGACATATGTTGACCTGCCATGCAGTTCGTTGGCAAGCGTATCTAAAAGACCCACACCAAAGAACAAAGAGGATCTCTCCTTGCTCCTCATCAGCTGAGATTTCCAACCCCACTAGACCTCCAGTCCTCTCTGAGACCTGCAGTGAGAGGAATGAAGGTGTAGAATTAGGTGTGTCACAGCCAAGTACTTGTGGGCAATCTGCTTTTGGTACACCGACGTCAGATTGTACCAGGCAAATTTCCCTGCCCCAGCTGCTGCACCGCCGAAAGAAGTTTGCTCCCAGCCATCCACATGCCCAGCGGTTGAATGCTAGCTTGGCAAAATTGCTAGCACTTCAACTGCTGCCTTTTCAGTTGGTAGACTCTGCCCCCTTCCATGAGTTTGTGGAATGTGCGGTTCCTCAAACGCCACTTTTTCTCACGGAAGGCGATTCCGGCTCTCTACCGGCATGTGGAAGGCAATGTCCATGCCTCGCTGGACAGGGCGGTCAGCGGTAAGGTGCATATTACCGCTGACTCATGGTCCAGCAGGCATGGACAGGGACGTTACCTAAGTTTCACGGCACATTGGGTGACTCTGCTGGCAGCTGGGAAGGATGCAGGACAAGGTGCAGTAGTGTTGGAGGTTGTTCCGCCACCACGCCTCCAAAATGCTGATTGTGACACACCTCTCTCCTCCACCCCCTCCTCTTCTTCTTCCTCCATGGCCTCTTCCTCGGAACCAGCGGTGCTCCGTAGTCGTTCAAGGGGCTACACAAGTACGCAGGCCAAAAGATGCCATGCGGTGCTTGAGCTGGTGTGCTTGGGGGACAGGAGCCACACTGGGGCAGAGGTTCTGTCAGCTCTGCAGGGGCAGGTTCAGAGGTGGTTGACGCCACGCCAACTTAAGGCAGGAATGGTGGTTTGCGACAATGGCACCAACCTCCTCTCTGCCCTCCGACAGGGACAAATGACCCATGTGCCCTGTTTGGCTCACGTCCTTAACTTGGTGGTGCAGCGGTTCTTGGGCAGGTACCCGTGCTTACAGGATGTCCTGAGGCAGGCCAGGAAAGTCTGTGTGCATTTCCGCCGGTCATATAATGCCAGTGCTCGGCTGACAGACCTCCAAAAGGAGTTTAACCTGCCCAAGAACCGCCTAATCTGTGACATGCCCACCAGGTGGAACTCAACGTTGGCCATGCTGCAGCGGCTGCACACGCAGCAGAGGGCCATCAATGAGTACCTGTACGACTATGGCACCAGGACAGGGTCAGGGGAGCTTGGTTTTTTTTCCCCACGCCAGTGGGCCATGATCAGGGATGCATGCACTGTCCTGTCACCATTCGAGGAGGCCACGAGGATGGTGAGCAGTGACAGTGCATGCATCAGTGACACTGTCCCCCTTGTCCACCTGTTGGAGCACACGCTGCGTGGAATAATGGACAGGGCACTTGAGGCAGAACAGAGGCAGGAAGAGGAGGACTTCCTTAGCTCTCAAGGCCCCCTTTATCCAGACAGTGTTCCTGCGTGCCCGCCGATCACACAGGAAGAGGACGAGGAGGAGGAGGAGGAGGAGGAAGATTGTTTCAGTATGGAGGTGGAGCCTGGCACTCAGCATCAGCAGCAGTCTTTAAGGGATCAGTCCCAAGAAACCCATGGACTTGTACGTGGCTGGGAGGAGGTGGCTGCGGACGTTGTCGTCCTTAGTGACCCAGAGGACTCCGGACCGAATGCCTCAGCAAACCTACGCTGCATGGCCTCCCTGATCCTGCAAAGCCTGCGTAAGGATCCTCGTATTCGTGGTATCAAGGAGAAGGACCAATACTGGCTGGCAACCCTCCTTGATCCACGTTATCTTGCCATCGCAGAGGGAGCAGAGGATGAAACATCTTCGGGAGGCCTTGCAGAAAGGTCTGTGCAATGCGTTCCCAGAGTCTGGGAGGTTACAAACTCCTGTTTCTGGACAACGTGTTGCTGAGGCTTCGGTCAGTCAAAGAAGGAGCGGTGGAGAAGGTGGCCGTCTGACCGATGCGTTCAGACAATTTTTTGGTCCGCAGCCCCAAGGTATGATCGGTTCCAGCAACCATCGCCAGCGTCTGTTTTACATGGTGCAGGAATACCTAGGGGCAAGATCAGACTTGGACACCTTTCCCACCGAAAATCCTCTGGGTTACTGGGTCTCGAGGATGGATCACTGGCCAGAGCTTGCACAGTATGCAATTGAGCTACTGGCCTGTCCTGCATCCAGCGTTCTTTCGGAACGCACATTCAGTGCTGCTGGAGGCGTGGTAACCGATCACAGGGTGCGTCTGTCCACCAACTTGGTCGATCGGCTGACCTTCATAAAAATGAATCAGTCTTGGATCACCACCAGCTACCAAGCACCTGATGCTGATGTAACCAAATAATTTTTTTTGAAATCTCAGATCCCTTCAAAGACTGCCTATGCTGATGCTGAGTGACTATCCCTGAGTAATTATCCTCTTCCTCCTCAATCATCACGCTGATAGCTTGTAAGAACATTTTTGGTTCTGGGCGCCACCACCAGTGCCTAAGGCACAATTTTTCAGCCCCTGTTTAACAGGGGCGTGTAATTACAATTTTTGATTAAATACTTTGCAGCAGGGCTCGTTCCTGCATTCCAACTAGAGTGTCTGTGAGGGGTTGCAGTGTTGTGGCACCAGCACCAGTGCCTAAGGCCCAATTTTTCTGCCCCTGTCTAATAGGGGCGTGTAATTACAATTTTTGATGCAATACTTTGCAGCAGGGCTCGTTCCTGCGTTCCAACTAGAGTGTCTGTGAGGGGTTGCAGTGTTGTGGCACCAGCACCAGTGCCTAAGGCCCAATTTTTCTGCCCCTGTCTAATAGGGGCGTGTAATTACAATTTTTGATGCAATACTTTGCAGCAGGGCTCGTTCCTGCGTTCCAACTAGAGTGTCTGTGAGGGGTTGCAGTGTTGTGGCACCAGCACCAGTGCCTAAGGCCCAATTTTTCTGACCCTGTCTAACAGGGGCGTGTAATTACAATTTTTGATGCAATACTTTGCAGCAGGGCTCATTCCTGCGTTCCAACTAGAGTGTCTGTGAGGGGTTGCAGTGTTGTGGCACCACAGCACCAGTGCCTAAGGCCTAATTTTTCAGCTCCTGTTCAACAGGGGCATGTAATTACAATTCTTGATCTAATATTTCACAGCAGGGCCCTGTGAGGGCTTACAGTGTTGTGGCCACAGCAACACCTAAGGCCCAAATTTCTGCTGAGTATATAGGGCAGGACCCTACTTTCAAACATCTAACTTACAAACGACTCCTACTTGCAAACGGAAGGAGACAACAGGAAGTGAGATGAAATCTACCCCTAGGAAGGGAAATTCTCTCCTGTAAGAGTTAATATGGGAAAACAATTTCTCCTTTCCACTGATGCTTTCCAATCCTTGTTCCACAAAAAACCCAAATTTTCAAAAAACATTTTTCATTGGGATAAAAAGTGAGGTGAAATCTTCTGAAGAGGAGGAAAGACAGCAAAACAAATGTCACAGGGGTGATAACCCTTCCCTATGTTTTCCAAAAAGCTTAAAAAAGATTTTTTGGCTGGAGCTAAACACGTTAAAAATGTACCCGTTCAAAATTACAAAGAGATTCTACTTAACAACAAACCTACAGTCCCTGTCTTGTTTGCACCGCCTGTATACTGCTGTTCAGAGTATATAGGGCCTTTCCTTATTTTAATTTGGGTGCGGGGTTCCCCTTAATATCCATACAAGACCCAAAGGGCCTGGTAATGGACTGGGGGGTACCCATGCCGTTTGTCTCACTGATTTTCATCCATATTGCCATGACCCGACATGACATTAAACCCGCAAGCAGTTTTAAATGAGATTTTTTCCTTTAAAAATGACATTTGGTGCAGGGACTGTTCTAAACACGGGAAACACACATCACTTTACAGGCATACTATAGACACCCCCCAGGTACGATATTTAAAGGAATATTTCACTTTTTTTTTTTTACTTTAAGCATCATTAAAATCACTGCTCCCGAAAAAACGACCGTTTTTAAAAGTTTTTTTTGCATTGATACATGTCCCCTGGGGTAGGACCCGGGTCCCCAAACCCTTTTTAGGACAATACCATGCAAATTAGCCTTTAAAATGAGCACTTTTGATTTCGAACGTTCGAGTCCCATAGACGTCAATGGGGTTCTAACGTTCGTGCGAACTTTCAGTCCGTTCGCAGGTTCTGGTGCGAACCGAATCGGGGGGTGTTCAGCTCATCCCTATTGCTGAGGCTTCGTTCAGTCACAGAAAGAGCGGTGGAGAAGGTGGCCGGCTGACCGATGCCTTCAGACAATTCTTCAGTCCTCAGCGCCCAGGTCTGATCAGTTCCAGCAACCATCGCCAGCCTCTGAATTACATGGTGCAGGATGATCTAGGGGCAAGATCAGACTTGGAGACCTTTCCACCAGAACATCCACTGGTTTACTGGGCCTTGAGGATGGACCACTGGCCATATGCAATTGAGCTATTAGCCTGTCCTGCATCCAGCGTTCTTTCTGAACGCACATTCAGTGCTGCTGGAGGCTTTGTAACCGATCACACAGTTCGCCTGTCCACAGACTCTGTTGATCGGCTCACATTCATAAAAAAGTCTTGGATCACCAACTACCAAGCACCTGATGCTGATGTAACCAATTGATTTTTCTATGGATGTGGGAAGACTGCATATGCTGAGTGACTATCCTATTATGCTGAGTGACTATCCTATTCCTCCTCTTCATGGTGATAGCTTCTAGGAATATTTTCAGTTCAGGGCACCACCACCACTGCCTAAGGCCCAATTTTTCTGCCCCTGTTTAACAGGGGCGCGTAATTACAACTTTTGATCTAATATTTCACAGCAGGGCCTGTTCCCACGCTCAACAAAAGTATCTGTGAGGCTTTACAATGTTGTGCCACCACCACCACCACCACCACCTAAGGCCCAATTTTTATGTCCTTGTTTAACAGGGTCACGTAATTACAATTTTTGATGTTATATTTCACAGCAGGGCCTGTTCCTGTGCTCAACAAAAGTATCTGTGAGGCTTTACAGTGTTGTGCCACCACCACCACTGCCAAAGGTCCAATTTTTTCTGCCCCTGTTTAATAGGGGTGTGTAATTACAATTTTTAAACTAATATTTCACAGCAGGGCCCATTCCTGCGCCCACCAAGAGTAACTGTGAGGGCTTACAGTGTTGTGACACCACCACCACACCACCGCCAAAGGCGGTCCCCTATTTTCAAACATCCGACTTACAAACGACTCCTACTTACAAATGGAGGGAGACAACAGGAAGTGAGAGGAAATCTACCCCTTCCCCTTAATATCCATACCAGACCCAAAGAGCCTGGTAATGGTCTGGGGGGGGGGGGAGCAACATTACATTACAGCCACAAGCAGTTTTAAATGACTTTTATTCCTTTAGAAATGTCACCAAGCCCAAAATGCTTCATCAGCAATGAAGAGCAAAGGAAGACCAGCCACGTTGTCTTCTGCAGGTGGCAATCCCAAGCCACCATTCTGGAGCCGTCTGTAGAACTCGGTCTGGGCGATGACTCCACCATCCGACATCCAGCCATTGTTCCCCACGTCCACATACAAAAACTCATATGTCGCCGACACCACCACCAACATCACTATACTATTAAACCCCTTGTAATTATAATAGTATGACCCCGAGTTGGGGGGTGGGACGATGTGGATGTGTTTTTCATCTATTGCCCCTCCGCTGGGCAAATTGGGAAGCCACAGTCTGCCATTCCTGTGGCGTTAAAGGAAACTGTGAAGTCAAACAAGAAAAAAAATTTGTACTTTTGCACATAACATTGCAAGCAGATTAGACACAAACATTCTTGGCCAACATCAGTATAACATTTATTTTAAGGAGTATTTAAAGAGAAAAATATAAGGTACACTTATCAGATTCCTCACCCCCTCTGATGGCCCATTGTAAAAAATTTTGGGTGGTGGGAGATGTTTTGGACAGGTAACCCTCTCCACTTCTTTGAGAGCTGAATGCATACATAATGTGGGGTTGATTTACTAAAGGCAAATCCACTTTGCACTACAAGTGCACTGCAAGTGCACTTGGAAGTGCAGTCGCTGTAGATCTGAGGGGGACATGCAAGGAAAATAAAAAACAACATTTTTACTTGTACATGATTTGATGATAAAATCAACAGAGCTTCCCCTCATTTCAGATCTTCCCCTCAGATCTACAGCGACTGCACTTCCAAGTGCACTTGCGGTGCACTTGTAGTGCAAAGTGGATTTGCCTTTAACCACTTGCCGACCGCCTAACGCAGATATACTGCGGCAGAATGGCATGGGCAGGCAGAATCACGTACCCATACGTGATCTGCCTCCTGCGGGCGGGGGGTCCTATCGGACCCCCCCCCCCCCGGTGCCAGCGGCGGTCGGTATTTGACTGTGAGCGTTGGGAGGCGAGGGGGAGACCATCCGATTGTGGCCCCCCCTCGCGATCGCTCCCAGCCAATCGGAATCATGCCAGGCACATAAAACACCCCGATCCCCCCCCCGATCGCCCCCCGATCCCCCCCCAATCACCCCCCCCCCGTCACAAACTGACACCAAGCAGTATTTTTTTTTTTTTTTTCTGATTACTGATTGGTGTCAGTTTGTGACAGTTACAGTGGTAGGGCAGAGAGTGGTAGCCCCCTGTAGGTCTAGGGTACCCCCCTAACCCCCCCTAATAAAGTTTTAACCCCTTGATCACCCCCTGTCACCAGTGTCACTAAGCGATCATTTTTCTGATCGCTGTATTAGTGTCGCTGGTGACGCTAGTTAGGGAGGTAAATATTTAGGTTCACCGTCATCGTTTTATAGCGACAGGGACCCCCATATACTACCTAATAAATGTTTTAACCCCTTGATTGCCCCCTAGTTAACCCTTTCACCACTGATCACCGTATAACCGTTACGGGTGACGCTGGTTAGTTCGTTTATTTTTTATAGTGTCAGGGCACCCGCCGTTTATTACCGAATAAAGGTTTAGCCCCCTGATTGCCCGGCGGTGATATGCGTCGCCCCAGGCAGCGTCAGATTAGTGCCAGTACCGCTAACACCCACGCACCCAGCATACGCCTCCCTTAGTGGTATAGTATCTGTACGGATCAATATCTGATCCGATCAGATCTATACTAGCGTCCCCAGCAGTTTAGGGTTCCCAAAAACGCAGTGTTAGCGGGATGAGCCCAGATACCTGCTAGCACCTGCGTTTTGCCCCTCCGCCCGGCCCAGCCCACCCAAGTGCAGTATCGATCGATCACTGTCACTTACAAAACACTAAACGCATAACTGCAGCGTTCGCAGAGTCAGGCCTGATCCCTGCGATCGCTAACAGTTTTCTTGGTAGCGTTTTGGTGAACTGGCAAGCACCAGCCCCAGGCAGCGTCAGGTTAGCACCAGTACTGCTAACACCCACGCACGCACCGTACACCTCCCTTAGTGGTATAGTATCTGAACGGATCAATATCTGATCCGATCAGATCTATACTAGCGTCCCCAGCAGTTTAGGGTTCCCAAACACGCAGTGTTAGCGGGATCAGCCCAGATACCTGTTAGCACCTGCGTTTTGCCCCTCCGCCCGGCCCAGCCCACCCAAGTGCAGTATCAATCGATCACTGTCATTTACAAAACACTAAACGCATAACTGCAACGTTCGCAGAGTCAGACCTGATCCCTGCGATCGCTAACAGTTTTTTTGGTAGCGTTTTGGTGAACTGGCAAGCACCAGCCCCAGGCAGCGTCAGGTTAGCGGCAGTACCGCTAACACCCACGCACGCACCGTACACCTCCCTTAGTGGTATAGTATCTGATCGGATCAATATCTGATCTGATAAGATCTATACTAGCGTCCCCAGCAGTTTAGGGTTCCCACAAACGCAGTGTTAGCGGGATCAGCCCAGATACCTGCTAGCACCTGCGTTTTGCCCCTCCGCCCGGCCCAGCCCACCCAAGTGCAGTATCGATCGATCACTGACACTTACAAAACACTAAACGCATAACTGCAGCGTTCGCAGAGTCAGGCCTGATCCCTGTGATCGCTAACAGGTTTTTTTTTGTAGCGTTTTGGTGAACTGGCAAGCACCAGCGGCCTAGTACATCCCGGTCGTAGTCAAACCAGCACTGTAGTAACACTTGGTGACGTGGCGAGTCCCATAAGTGCAGTTCAAGCTGGTGAGGTGGCAAGCACAAGTAGTGTCCCGCTGCCACCAAAAAGACAAACACAGGCCCGTCGTGCCCATAATGCCCTTCCTGCTGCATTCGCCAATCCTAATTGGGAACCCACCGCTTCTGCAGCACCCGTAATTCCCCCATTCACATACCCAACCAAATGCAGTCGGCTGCATGAGAGGCATTTTCTTTATGTCCTCCCGAGTACCCCTACCCAACAAACCCCCCCAAAAAAGATGTCGTGTCTGCAGCAAGCGCGGATATAGGCGTGACACACGCTATTATTGTCCCTCCTGTCCTGACAATCCTGGTCTTTGCATTGGTGAATGTTTTGAACGCTACCATTCACTAGTTGAGTATTAGCGTAGGGTACAGCATTGCACAGACTAGGCACACTTTCACAGGGTCTCCCAAGATGCCATCGCATTTTGAGAGACCCGAACCTGGAACTGGTTACAGTTATAAAAGTTAGTTACAAAAAAAAGTGTAAAAAAAAAAAAAAAAAAACACATACAAAAATATAAAATAAAAAAAAAATAGTTGTCGTTTTATTGTTCTCTCTCTCTCTATTCTCTCTCTCTATTGTTCTGCTCTTTTTTACTGTATTCTATTCTGCAATGTTTTATTGTTATTATGTTTTATCATGTTTGCTTTTCAGGTATGCAATTTTTTATACTTTACCGTTAACTGTGCTTTATTGTTAACCATTTTTTTGTCTTCAGGTACGCCATTCACAACTTTGAGTGGTTATACCAGAATGATGCCTGCAGGTTTAGGTATCATCTTGGTATCATTCTTTTCAGCCAGCGGTCGGCTTTCATGTAAAAGCAATCCTAGTGGCTAATTAGCCTCTAGACTGCTTTTACAAGCAGTGGGAGGAAATGCCCCCCCCCCAACGTCTTCCGTGTTTTTCTCTGGCTCTCCTGTCTCAACAGGGAACCTGAAAATGGAGCCGGTGATTCAGCCAGCTGACCATAGAGCTGATCAGAGACCAGAGTGGCTCCAAACATCTCTATGGCCTAAGAAACCGGAAGCTACGAGCATTTTATGACTTAGATTTCGCCGGATGTAAACAGCGCCATTGGGAAATTGGGAAAGCATTTTATCACACCGATCTTGGTGTGGTTAGATGCTTTGAGGGCAGAGGAGAAATCTAGGGTCTAATAGAGCCCAATTTTTTCAAAAAAGAGTACCTGTCACTACCTATTGCTATGATAGGGGATATTTACATTCCCTGAGATAACAATAAAAATGATTTAAAAAAAAAAAAATGAAAGGAACAGTTTAAAAATAAGATAAAAAAAAATAATAATAATAAAGAAAAAAAAAAAAAAAAAAGCACCCCTGTGCCCCCTGCTCTCGCGCTAAGGCGAACGCAAGCGTCGGTCTGGCGTCAAATGTAAACAGCAATTGCACCATGCATGTGAGGTATCACCACAAAGGTCAGATCGAGGGCAGTAATTTTAGCAGTAGACCTCCTCTGTAAATCTAAAGTGGTAACCTGTAAAGGCTTTTAAAGGCTTTTAAAAATGTATTTAGTTTGTCGCCACTGCACGTTTGTGCGCAATTTTAAAGCATATCATGTTTGGTATCCATGTACTCGGTCTAAGATCATCTTTTTTATTTCATCAAACATTTGGGCAATATAGTGTGTTTTAGTGCATTAAAATTTTTAAAAGTGTGTTTTTTCCCCAAAAAATGCGTTTGAAAAATCACTGCGCAAATACTGTGTGAAAAAAAAAATGAAACACCCACCATTTTAATCTGTAGGGCATTTGCTTTAAAAAAATATATAATGTTTGGGGGTTCAAAGTAATTTTCTTGCAAAAAAATTTTTTTTTTTATGTAATCAAAAAGTGTCAGAAAGGGCTTTGTCTTCAAGTGGTTAGAAGAGTGGGTGATGTGTGACATAAGCTTCTAAATGTTGTGCATAAAATGCCAGGACAGTTCAAAACCCCCCCAAATGACCCCATTTTGGAAAGTAGACACCCCAAGCTATTTGCTGAGAGGCATGTCGAGTCCATGGAATATTTTATATTGTGACACAAGTTGCGGGAAAGAGACAATTTTTTATTTTTTTTATTTTTTTTTGCGCAAAGTTGTCACTAAATGATATATTGCTCAAATGCCGTAAATTTTTGATTTCACTCTTCACTGCCTATCACAGTTTCGGAGGCCATGGAATGCCCAGGTGGCTAAACCCCCCCCCCCAAATGACCCCATTTTGGAAAGTAGACACCCCAAGCTATTTGGTGAGAGGTATAGTGAGTATTTTGCAGACCTCACTTTTTGTCACAAAGTTTTGAAAATTAAAAAAAGAAAAAAAACATTTTTTTTCTCGTCTTTCTTTATTTTCAAAAACAAATGAGAGCTGCAAAATACTCACCATGCCTCTCAGCAAATAGCTTGGGGTGTCTACTTTCCAAAATGGGGTCATTTGGGGGGGGTTTGTGCCACCTGGGCATTCCATGGCCTCCGAAACTGTGATAGGCAGTGAAGAGTGAAATCAAAAATTTACACCCTTAGAAATCCTGAAGGCGGTGATTGGTTTTCGGGGCCCCGTACGCGGCTAGGCTCCCAAAAAGTCCCACACATGTGGTAACCCCGTACTCAGGAGAAGTAGCTAAATGTATTTTGGGGTGCAATACCACATAGCCCATGGCCTATGTGAGCAATATATCATTTAGTGACAACTTTGTGCAAAAAAAAAATAAAAATTTGTCACTTTCCCGCAACTTGTGTCAAAATATAAAACATTCCATGGACTCAACATGCCTCAAAGCAAATAGCTTGGGGTGTCTACTTTCCAAAATGGGGTCATTTGGGGGGGGGGTTTATGCCATCTGGGCATTTTATGGCCTTCAAAACTGTGATAGGTAGTGAGGAGTAAAATCAAAAATGTACGCCCTTAGAAATCCTGAAGGCAGTGATTGGTTTTCGGGGCCCCGCACGCGGCTAGGCTCCCAAAAGGTCCCACACATGTGGTATCCCCATACTCAGGAGAAGCAGCTAAATGTATTTTGGGGTGCAATTCCACATATGCCCATGGCCTGTGTGAGCAATATATCATTTAGTGACAACTTTTTGTAATTTTTTTTTTTGTCATTATTCAATCACTTGGGACAAAAAAAATGAATATTCAATGGGCTCAACATGCCTCTCAGCAATTTCCTTGGGGTGTCTACTTTCCAAAATGGGGTCATTTGTGGGGGTTTTGTACTGCCCTGCCATTTTAGCACCTCAAGAAACGACATAGGCAGTCATAAATTAAAGGCTGTGTAAATTCCAGAAAATGTACCCTAGTTTGTAGGCGCTATAACTTTTGCGCAAACCAATAAATATACACTTATTGACATTTTTTTTACCAAAGACATGTGGCCGAATACATTTTGGCCTAAATGTATGACTAAAATTGAGTTTATTGGATTTTTTTTAGAACAAAAAGTAGAAAAAAATCATTTTTTTTCAAAATTTTCGGTCTTTTTCCGTGTATAGCGCAAAAAATAAAAACGGCAGAGATGATCAAATACCATCAAAAGAAAGCTCTATTTGTGGGAAGAAAAGGACGCAAATTTAGTTTGGGTACAGCATTGCATGACCGCGCAATTAGCAGTTAAAGCGACGCAGTGCCGAATTGTAAAAAGTGCTCTGGTCAGGAAGGGGGTAAAACCTTCCGGGGCTGAAGTGGTTAATAAATCAACCCCTGTGTGTTACTTCGGCCAGCCCCTCCTTACTTACAGTATTGGCAGCCCACTGGACAGATAAGAAGTGTCATAATACAAAAATAAGAATACACACTGTACAAATTGAAGCACATTTTTACATTCTGCAATTACCTATCAAGATAATAGGAGAACAAAACTTTAAACAGTACCATTTGAAAGTACTCAGGCAGGCCCTTTCACTACATGCTTTGGTGAATTTATCCATAAATATGAACACAAAAGAGGTAGGTGTAGTGTGTATGGGTTGGGCAAAGTCAGCAAATAGAGGATTGGTGTTGGTTGACTTCGCGGTTGGGGGGGAGGGAGGATTCCAAATAAGTTTGGGACCCCCCAAAAAAAGCCTCTGGCACTCTGCCTGAATTTAAGGACAGCAATAACATGTAAACACATTTGAGGGGTGTTTAGGGTAAAGCACTACAATGGAGCTGACAAAATACATTGTTAAGTGACTAAGCTAGGTGTGTATGGGCGCAGGATTCTGGGGAGGTTAGTGAAGGCAAATATGCATGAAGGACAAAAAAGGAACTTTAAAAACTTCCAGCATTCATAAGTACAAAGGGGATATTTACAGCATATTACATTCATGGTAATTAGGGAATGATGAAAGAAATACAATACATTAGCAAACATTAAATACATAGAATGTGATGTTAAAGGAGAAAACTTACCTTAATATAGTCCTTCTGCAGGACCTGAATGATAGCAGAACAGGTCTCTGGAATAATGATCCCCAGAACCTGGGGGGAGATGCCTGTCGAGAACTGGATGTCCTGCAGACTTCTCCCCTATCGCCAAGTGCAACGTGGCGACTAGCCTCTGTTCAGGAGTGATGGCTTGCCGCATGCAGGTGTCCTGCCTGGTAACATAGGGGGACAGCAAAGCCAACGAACGGTGAAAAAAGGGGTCCGTCATCCAGATATAATTCCTGAAATCATCAGGGTTATTCTCACGGATCTCCCGCAACAAAGGCATATGAGAGAATTGGTAACACTGGAGTAACCAATTCTTCGTCCATGAACCCCAACACCAAGCCCCTGCACAGCATGAACTCTTCGATGAATAAGTACCTGCAACATGGCTAGAAAACGGTCAGCTGGTCAGAACGATCTAACAGAACGCACTGAAAAACAGAAAAGCCTGAGAAGAGCGAGCTGAAAATCAGAAACAAGCAGACAAGAACGCACTGCAAACCAGATACGAACTGACTACACGCACTGAAAAACAGACACGAACCCACAAGCACAAACTGAAGAACAGTAACAGACTGAAAAGCACGAGGCTGAAAAGCGTAAATCATCTCTCACCAAACTTCTACTAACACGAGATAAACACGAGATTAGCAGAAGGAGCCCAAAGGGTGGCGCACTTGGTATTGAACTTCCCTTTTATAGTGCCGTCCTACGTGTTGTTCATCAGCGCGTTCTTGGCGATCAGAATTACCAACAACATTTGTGCGACCATGTGTATGGAAGACAAGTTTGAGCCAACATCCGTCGGCAAAAATCCAGGATTTTGTTATCGGAATGTGCGATCATGTATACGCGGCATAACAGTAAAGAACCCTCTACGTAGTTTAAGGTTAAACGTCTTTTCTTCTAATTTTAATGAGTAACGAACAAAGTGTTTTGTTAAACTCCCTTCCACGAAAAAGTTTTATCCCTATTGTGGGGTCACCAGTACGGTATTTATAAATTGAAATCATATCCCCTTTTAAGCGTCTCTTCTACAGAGAGAATAAGTTCAGTGCTCGCAAACTTTCCTTATAACTAATATCCTGCAGACTCTTTATTAGCTTATTTGCCCTTCTTTGTACTCGCTCCATTACCAGTACATCCTTCCTGAGGCCTGGTGCCCAGAACTGGACAGCGGTGCGGCCGGACCAGAATCTTATAGAGCGGGAGAATTATAGTTTCATCTCTGGAGTTGATCCCCGTTTTAATGCATGCCAATATTCTGTTTTCTTTGTTAGCAGCAGCTTGGCATTGCATGCCATTGCTGCTCCTATCATCGACTAGGACCCCCAGGTCCTTTTCCATCCTAGATTCCCCCAGAGGTTCTCCCCCAGTGTATAGATTGCATTCATATTTTTGCCACCCAAATGCATTATTTTACATTTTTCTACATGAAACCTCATTAGCCATGTAGTTGTCCACCCCATTAATTTGTTCAGATATTTTTGCAAGGTTTCCACATCCTGCGGAGAAGTTATTGCCCTGTGATTGAACTTTATTAGACCCAGTGCAATGGTTATAAACTGGCATCACATTATTTGATTTCTGCAGCTCTAAACAGGTCTGTCAAGGCAGACGCCAGAGATTGCTAACCCATGGGCTAATTTGATCAACTGATAAAAATGGAAATAATTGAAAATTGTCAAAAAAACAACAAACCAAATGTAAAATGTTATTAAAATTTTTGCTCATGGGTTTTGGTCATGAAGGTGAAAGAAGTCTCTAAAGTGAAGTTCCATACAGCAAAATACACAGTTGAAATACTGCACAGGCCAAAAAATTTGTAATTCTGTACAGCTGATCTTGTGATTTATGTATCTCTGCCACAATGCACAGCCAGGAAGATAATCCTACTACCTCATGATTCAGCTTGACTGCTTTCTGGATCACAAAATATAAAAGCCAACTCCATTTACCAATGATTTGAAACATAAAATAACTGTTTGTGACTGTCTGTAATTGGTAACCCCCCTTTTTTTTCCATTGCTCCATATTTGCTTGTACTGTTGTAACATTTGTCCTAAGTGCTTATCCCACTCTGTGCCTGCCCTCTCATGGTTGTGGTCCGCTATTTTGTAGTTATTTACTTTTTATGGTTTCTATTTCTGCCTAGTTAAACTTTAATAAACATTGATTATAAAAAAAAACAGAATCAGAGGCTAACAAGATGGCTAACTACCGGATCTGGTTACTGAACTCTGGCTATGTACTGACTACGTTTACTCTGTTTACCTTTTTATTATTATTAAACAAGTGTGATTAACTGTACTTCTGTCTCGGTCTGATTCATGGTTTCGGACAGTAGGCGAAGGCCATGAATTCAGAAGATGCAGTCAGTCCACTTGTTGGTAATATTTTTTCCAGATTGGATGACCAGGATCACCACATGGATCAGTTTGTCTTGGCGTTACACGCACGGCTAACCTGCAATCTTCAACTATGGCTGCTCCGGTACAACCTGTGTTGTAGGCCATCCCTGCTGCTGCTCCAGTCTCTGTGCAGGCACCCGCCTCGAGTATTACCTCTATAAGAAGCATGTCTGATTCTGCTCCGCTTCCCCAGCGATTTAGGGGCGATCCAGTTCAATGCAGAGGGTTTCTCAACCAGGTTGAGATTTACTTTGAGATGCTGCCCCAGGCATTTCCCATGGACAGAAGCAAAGTAGGTTTCATGATATCTTTGCTTTCTGAGAGAGCCTTGGCCTGGGCAAACCCTCTATGGGAGACGCAAAAAACAGTGGTCCTGAGTTACCCAGAATTTGAGGCCTCCTTCAAAAGGGTATTTGACGTTCCCGCACGCTCCGCTTCTGCTGCTAAGAGCCTCATGTCCATCAAACAGAGTACGAGAACTGTTGCCGATTACGCCATTGAAATCCGTACCCTGGCAGCAGAGGTTGCTTGGAACAATGAGGCCCTCGTGGCTGCCTTCTCTCATGGTCTCTCGGATAACATCAAGGATGAGATAGCAGCCCAAGATATACCCACTGAGCTGGAGAGGTTGATCACATTTTCCATCCTCATTGACTCCAGACTCAGAGCGCTGGCGCAAGCCTCCTGTACATTTGTCTCCGAGATTTGCAGTCCCACCCTTGCCTCCATCACCTCCCTTGCCTCCTGGTACCGAGTCTGTGAAGATGAACCCATGCACTTGGGCTTCACGTGTCTCTCTGCGGATGAGAGAGCCCTTAGGAGGAAGGAGAGATTTTGCCTTTATTGTGGCCAGGCTGGTCACTTTTTGAAGTCTTGTCCTACCCATCCAGGGAACGCCCGAACCTTGAGGTCCTGTCACAGACAGACCTTAGGTGGTGTTGTTTTGTCTCTAGTTTCCCAGGAAGATAAGCACCTGGTTTCGGTTACACTGTCTTGGGCTGAGTCATCCATCGAGATACGGGCTCTAATCAACTCTGGGGCTGCAGGACTGTTCATTGATGCTGCCTTTGTATCGAAGCACTCGATTCCACTGCAGCTGCGTGACACTCCACTTGCCATTGAGGCTCTTGACGGGAGACCTCTACAGCCTGCCCATGTGACTCATGAGACTGTTCTGTTGTCCTTGGCCATAGGGGCCCCTCACCATGAGATAATCCAATTCCAAGATATTTCCTCACCTAAGTTTCCGCTGGTTATTGTTTATCCTTGGTTACAGAGGCACAACACTTCTTTTGATTTGCTCCGTGCTGAGGTTCTGTCCTGGTTGCCACAGTGCAGTGAGAGATGCTTCCAGAAGGTAGCCAAGGTCCTGTGCACCTCTTCACTCTCCTCCCAGCCGGAGGAGTACCGCGATTTTAGCGATGTCTTTGGCAAAGGTCAAGCCGGTACTTTGTCTCCACACCAGTCGTATGATGCGCAATTGACCTTCAACCTGGTGCCATACCCCCTCATGGCTGGGTTTACCCTTTGTCGGTCTTGGAGGATAAGGCCATGGAGGAGTATGTTGCAGACGCACTTTCTCGTGGTTTCATTTGCAAATCCTCGTCTTCTGCTGGTTTATTTTTTGTGAAGAAGAGTGGTGAACTGAGACCTTGTGTCGATTATAGGGGTCTCAATCGTTTCACGATTAAGAATGCCTATCCCATTCCATTCAGGGGTGCAACGGTTTTCACAAAGCTTGATTTGAGAGGGGCATACAATCTCGTCAGGATTAAGGAGGGCGACGAGTGGAAAACTGCGTTTAATACCAGATCAGGTCATTATGAGTATCTCGTAATGCCTTTTGGCCTTTGTCCTCCGAGATTTGTTGCAGTTATGTGTGGTGGTTTATCTTGACGATAGCCTCATACTTTCCAAGTCCCTGGAGAGCCACCACACAGATGTCTGTCATGTGCTTCCGAGACTACGAGAGAACAATCTCTATTGTAAATTGGAAAAGTGTGTATTCCATTGTGAACAGGTGAAATTCCTGGGCTATGTCATTTCCACTGCTGGTTTTTCGATGGACCCAGAGAAACTTTCAGTGGTCCTACTGTGGCCCCCGACCCATGGGTTTACATCCTCTGCAGCATTTTCCTGGCTTTGCCAACTATTATCGGAAGTTTATTCGTAACTTCTCGTCTCTGGTCAAGCCCCTGACTGATATGACCAACCCACAGAGTTGGTCTCCGGAGTCCATTAAGGCCTTTGAGAGTCTCAAGGTTGCCTTTGTTTCTGCTCCTGTGTTGGCACACATTGATCCTACATTGCCTTTTATCCTAGAAGTTGATGTTTCCCGAGACTGGAGTTGGTGCCCTTCTGTCTCAATGTCTTAACTCTGAGTGCGCTATGCATCCATGTGGCTACTTTTCCAAGAAATTGTCACCGGCAAAGTGCAATTACGAGATTAGTGACAAAGAGCTGCTGGCGATCATTTTAGCCCTGAAAGAATGGAGACATCTTCTTGAAGGTACCACTGTGCCGGTTCTCATTCTTACTGACCATAAGAATCTCACATTCTTGTCTGAGGCTAAGCGCCTCTCTCCCAGAAGGGTGCGATGGGCTCTTTTCTTGATGAATTTTAATTACATTGTCTCATTCTTACCCGGTACTAAGAATGTAAGGGCTGACGCCTTGTCGCAACAATTTTCCTCCACTTCCAAGATGAAGTCGGTTCCGGTCCCTGTGATTCCTCCTGATCGTATTCTGGCTATGGTTCGCACCAGTCTTACTTCTTCTTTGGGTGACAAAATTCTTGCTGCTCAGGTCGATGCGCCTCCTGAAAAACCTTGTGACCACTGCTTTGTTCCCGAGAGAGTCTCCGTACTGCCTTGCTCCAGACTTACCATTTTCCCAAGGCTTCTGGCCACCCTGGGAAGAATCAACTCTTTTGGGCCATTTCCCAACAATTCTGGTGGCCTAGTCTACGTGCTGATGTAACCGTCTTCGTAGCTGCCTGTTCCGTGTGTGCTCAGAGTAAGACTCCACGACACCTTCCAGTGGGCCTCCTACAACCCATACCCAATGGAGAGAGGCCCTGGACACACCTGTCTATGGATTTCATTGTGGAGTTACCCAACTCCCAGGGCAACACAGTTATCCTTATGGTGGTTGACCGGTTAACGAAAATGTTGCATTGTATTCCACTCAAGAAGTTGCCTACTTCTAAGGAACTGGCTTCTATTTTTGCTCGGGAGATCTTCCGCTTACATGGGCTACCCAAGGTGATTGTCTCAGACAGGGGTAATCAGTTTGTGTCCCGGTTCTGGCGAGCCTTTTGTGCACAGTTGGGTATTCAGCTTGCTTTCTCCTCTGTGAATCACCTGCAGTCTAATGGGGCCGCAGAACGAGCCAATCAGTCCTTGGAGCAATTCCTACGTTGCTATATTTCTGACCATCATAACAACTGGTCAGGCATCTTACGGTGGGTGGAGTTTGCTCACAATAGTGCCTTGAATTCAGCTTCCCGTTTGTCCCCGTTTATGGCGAACTAGGATTTTCAACCTTCCGTGTTGCCTGCCTCATTTGTTCTGCAGAGTATTCCTGTGTTAGAGGAGCATCTCCGTGGTCTTCGTTCCACTTGGGCACAAGTCCAGGAGGCTTTGCGACTTACTAATGATAGGTGCAGACTCCATGCTGACCGCAGACGCCTGCCTGCGCCTTCCTACCAGGTTGGGGACAGAGTCTGGCTGTTATCTCGCAACCTCCGACTTCGTGTACCTTCTTTGAAGTTTGCACCTCGGTTTATTGGGCCTTTCCGTATCCTTCACAGGATTAACCCAGTGGCTTACGCGTTGGACCTTCCTCCTAGTATGCGCATCTCTAATGTGTTTTATGTCTTCTTATTGAAACCTTTGGTCTGCAACCGCTTTACCACCTCAGTGCCACGTCCTCACCCTATACAGGTTGAGAACCATGAGGAGTATGAAGTACAATCCATTGTTGACTCCCGTAGGTTCCATGGGCGCATACAGTACCTAGTGCAGGGGCACGGTCCGGAGGAACGCTCTTGGGTCTCATCCTCGGACATACATGCCCCTGTCCTCCTACATGTTTTCCATAGACGATTTCCCCTCAAGCCTGGTGGTCCTCCGAGGGGGAGGGGTCGTTAAGGAGGGGGTACTGTCAGGGCTGGGCTCAGCCCTTCCTTCTCTGAGCTGGCCGCTCAGCTGTCGGCTAATTGCCAGCTCCTTTCTCTACACAGTGACTCAGCTGTTGATGATCTGCTCGTCAGTCCTGCCTACTTAAAGCTGTCCAGCTCACTTCATCTCTGCCTTCGCCTTTGGTCACATCTCTGAGATTTTCTCCTGTGTTCCTGTTGAAGACTTTCTCGGCTTATGTCCCTTCTGGCTCCCGATCCTGCTTGCTGTACTACTACGTTGATCTCTGGCTCTCTGACATTGGCATTGGCTGACTACCCGATCTGGTTACTGAACTCTGGCTATGTATTGACTACGCTTACTCTGTTTACCTTTTTATTATTATTAAACAAGTGTGATTAACTATACTTCTGTCTCGGTCTGATTCATGGTTTCTGACAATGTCCCCTTCTTCAAGGTCCAAGCAATACTGATCCACATTTTTTTTTAGCAGTATGTTAAAAAAAAAAACAATCTCTGAGGGAAAGGAGAGAAAAATAGAAATAGAATATAACATAGAAAGTGATGAAATTTCCTGATTAATGTGAGGGTGACTGCGCAGTCTAGTTAAGTGATGTGTATAGGGAAGAATGAATGGTGAAAACTAATGTGGTCAAAGGCATTAACATGAATATGTGAAAACCAAAAATGCTGGTGAATGCAGGGATGTGTGCTAAACTCATAGAGGTGAACATTTAAGGCCTTAACTATTAAACAATTAAAGAAAATCATGATTCTAATACTACATTTTTGCATAAAACAAATGATAAGAATAAATATTCAATTTTGTATGTTTTGTTTAATACATGTTTGCTTCATAGTGAACATCCCATTGCACCGCTATGTTTGTACCTATTAGATAAGCACCTGAACGACCACAACATACAAGGATATACAATATAATACTGACATATAATTTTGTTTTTTTTCGTCTTTTTTCAACCTCACCTACTATGTAACTATGTAACTTAATAACAATATTCTGCCCTCTGACACCAAAAATGGGGCATAATTCTTGCCACTGTCATCAACAATGGGTTACCATTTCTATCACTGACACCAACAATGGGGCACTATTCCTCCCCATAATACCAAAGATGGGGAACTGTTTACTCCCACTGATGACAGAAAAATGTTCTATTCCCGCTGGCCACAGTCCAGCCCCTCTAAAGTCTGAAGGACAATAAACTGGCCCTTTGTTTAGAAAGTTTGGAGACCCCTGATCTAGAGGAAAAGCGATTTAACCTCCATATTAGGGATGAACTTCGAATTCGAGTCAAACTCATGTTCGACTCGAACATCGGCTGTTTGCCAGTTTGCCGAACAGCGAACAATTTGGGGTGTTCACGGCAAATTCGAAAGCCGTGGAACACCCTTTAAAAGTCTATGGGAGAAATCAAAAGTGCTAATTTTAAAGGCTTACATGCATGGTATTGTGTTAAAAAGTGTTTGGGGACCTGGGTCCTGCCCCAGGGGAATGGATCAATGCAAAAAAAAGTTTTAAAAATGGCCTTTTTTCTGGAGCAGTGATTTTAATAATGCTTAAAGTGAAACAATAAAAGTGTAATATTCCTTTAAATTTCATACCTGGGGGGTGTCTATAGTATGTCTGTTACGTAACGGGTGACCCCGCCCCCCTTTGACGTCACAGGGAATGCCACAGGGAAGTCCCTGTCAAGTCCCTGTGCGTTAGAGGGGGGCGGGGTCACTGGGTGACCCCGCCCCTCCGTTATTTAAGAACCGTCAGAAGAGGAGAAGCATCACACAGCGGGAGCCTCCCATCATGCCATCATGTATGTGGAGCGGCCCAAGGAGAAGAAGGGAAGGAGACGCCGCAGAGGAAGATGCCAGACGAGAACACCGGAGGAAGAACCAGAAGAACCAGAAGAAGAAGAAGATGGAGGAAGAAACCGAAGGAAGATAGAAGATAGAAGAAAGAAGAAGCATTTAAATAAAGGAATTGTCAAAAACTGTCTCTTGTCATTTTTAACATTTTTGACAGTTTTTTTGTGAAATGGTACCCCCTTATCATTTCACACAGGGGGGAGGGCCGAGATCTGGGGGTCCCCTTGTTAAAGGGGGCTTCCAGATTCCGATAAGCCCCCCTGCCCGCAGACCCCCACAACCACTGGGCAAGGGTTGTGGGGATGAGGCCCTTGTCCCCATCAACATGGGGACAAGGTGTTTTTGGGAGATACCCAAAAGCACCCTCCCAATGTTGAGGGCATGTGGCCTGGTACGGTTCTGGAGGGGGGCGCTCTCTCATCCCCCCTCTTTTCCTGCAGCCTGCCAGGTTGCGTGCTCGGATAAGGGTCTGGTATGGATTTTTGGGGGGACCCCATGCCATTTTTTTTTTAAATATTGGCGCGGGGTTCCCCTTAAAATCCATACCAGACCTAAAGGGTCTGGTATAGATTTTGAGGGGGACCCCACGCCATTTTTAAAAAAAATTTTGGCCGGGGTTCCCTTTAATATCCATACCAGACCTGAAGGGCCTGGTATGGAATTTAGGGGGACCCCCCACGTCATTTATTTTTTAAAATTTTGATCCGGGGTTCCCCTGTGGGGAATTCCCATGCCGTTTTTATCAATGAACTTTTATGTGTATTGTTGGACCGGCAATTCATTAAAAGCCGCGAGTAGTTTTAAATGACTTTTTTTCCTTTGAAATGTCATTTTGCCGTCAGACTGTTCTAAATACGGGAAACATGCGCCCCTTTACAGGCATACCATAGACACCCTCCAGGTACGAAATTTAAAGTAATATTACACTTTTATTGTTTCACTTTAAGCATTATTAAAATCACTGCTCCCGAAAAAACTGCCGATTTTAAAACTTTTTTTTGCATTGATCCATGTCCCCTGGGGCAGGACCCAGGTCCCCAAACACTTTTTATGACAATACCTTGCATATAAGCCTTTAAAATTAGCACTTTTGATTATTCATGTTCGTGTCCCATTGACTTTAACAGTGTTCGCGTGTTCGAACAAATTTTTTGCCTGTTCGCAAGTTCTGGTGCGAACCGAACAGGGGGGTGTTCGGCTCATCCCTACTCCACATATGAAAAGGCTTCTTCAAAGTAAGAGCCATGTGTAAAAGGCTCCCTCGAGATTTAGTCCTGGTCAGCTCAATAGATGGTTTAAAAAAAAAAGCTGGATGCACTCCTAAATGCACAAATATAACTGGATCTTAACAAGTATTTGTAATAACACCAAGGATTGTTGATCCAGGGAATATCTGATTGCTGCCTGGGGGATTAGGAAGGAATTTATTTTTCTTGCTGGACCAAAATGGATCAGGCTTTATATAGAGTTTTTTGCTTTCCTTTGGATCACCTATGGGTATATGATTGTGTATATGAAAGTTTCCTATTTATTCAATTTTTTTTTAGTTGGTTAAACTAGATGGACTTGTGTCATTTTCAACCTAATTGTACAGCTACCTGTATAACAAAAAAACAGTCTGTTTTGCATTATAATGTCCATGTAAGTGGAACTTTCAGTAACTTCACAAATCACTATAAATACATTCCTGAGATGCCACAATTTAAAATAAAATAAAAACGTTGGCTTTTATAATTATAAAGCCATCCTTACCCTCCAGTCAGTTGCTTTGTTTAGCCTGAGATAATGCTATTTGCTGCAGGCTGGAGGAAGCAGTCTCTTTTCCCTAATGCCGCGTACACACAGTCGGACTTTTCGTCTACAAAAGTCCGACAGACGCCGACGGACCAAAGCCGGCTGACAATCCGATCGTGTGTGGGCTTCCCCGGACTTTCAGCTGACTTTTCCAGCCGCAAATCTGACTTTAGATTTGAAACATGCTTCAAATCTTTACGTCGTAACTACGCCGGACCCAGAAATCCGCTCATCT
The DNA here is from genome assembly GCA_037952925.1 of Lithobates clamitans. NCBI lineage: Eukaryota > Metazoa > Chordata > Amphibia > Anura > Ranidae > Lithobates > Lithobates clamitans. Next base: position 737,695 of record JBBGZY010001000.1, on the reverse strand, counting down.
GTATGCTAGTCCGACGGACAAAAACCCACGCTAGGGCAGCTATTGGCTACTGGCTATCAACTTCCTTATTTTAGTCCGGTGTACGTCATCACGTACGAATCCGTCTGACTTTTGTGTGATCGTATGTAGGCAAGTCCGTTCATTAGAAAGTCTGCCGCAAGTCCGCCGCAAGTCCGCCAAAAGTCCATCGAAAGTCTGTCGGATAGGCTGTCGAACTTTTGTAGCCGAAAAGTCCGACCGTGTGTATGCGGCATAAGTAATCAGACTACAATGCTTTAAAGTGATTGTAAAGGCTAGTTTTTTTCCCTAAAAAAACAACAAACATGTTATACTTACCTGCTCTGTTGCAGTAGATTTGCACAGAGCAGCCCCGACCCTCCTCTTCTCGGGGCCCTCTTCTGTGATCCTGGCCCCTCCCTCCTGTTCAGTACCCCCACAGCAAACAGCTTCTAATGGGGGCACCCGAGCCGCAGACACGGAGCCCTGACCTGGCCCCACCCGCTCTCTCCCCTGATTGGCTAGCTGACTTTGATTGACAGCAGCGGGAGCTAATGGCATTGCTGCTGTGTCTCAGCCAATCAGGAAGGAGAATCTTGGACTTCTGTGACACTTGTGGACATTACTGGACAGAGAGGGATCTCAGGTAAGTGTTAGGGGGGCTGCTGCACACAGAAGGCTTTTTATCTTAATGCATAGAATGCATTAGGATAAAAAACCTTTTGCCTTTACAACCACTTTAAAGAGGTATTCCAGCCTGGAAAAAAAAAGAAAAGTCAGCAGCTACAAATACTGTAGCTGCTGACTTTTAATATATGGACACTTACCTATCCAGGGAGCCCACTATGTTGGCATCCCAGCCAATCTTTGGATCGGCTGTCTGGTGCTGCTGCCGCTATCTCCACTGAGGGCTGAGGGAAACCGGCAGTGAAGCCTTTCGGCTTCATAGATGGCTCCCTACTGCACATGCACGAAGTGCACTGCTCTAATTGGCCCGGCAGCGGAGGAAGGAGTAGGGGGGGCCGAACTTCAGAGGGACAGCGCCGCGCCCCCCCCCCCCCCTGAAAGGTGCCAAATGTGGCACTGGAGGGGGGAGGAAGCAAATAAGCGGAAGTTCCACTTTTGGGTGGAACTCCACATTAACTTTGTAGCAAGTCGCAAGGCAGGAGGTAACAGCAGAGGCTGATCTATGCCAGACTTTGTGAACACAGCTAAGAAATGCATAGGCACCAGGATTTATACAATACTGTTATCTTTGAACTGACACCTCAATCTAGAATGTAGGTAGTGATTTTTACACATTACTTAGTATGCTGCACATACAAAGGAAGAAAACATACATCTGATGCTAGATCCACTTTAAAAGTGAAAAATGAACATTAGAAATGAATTGATGAACTACATGCATCTAGTAAAACGTTGCCCAATATGTAGCTGATCAAACGCATGCTCATAGGTAGCAGTTCACAGCAACACTGCAACTCCAGAAATACATTTAAATGCTAATGAAACTGAGATGTTAGCTAAGCTTTCACATCTGTGAGACTACTGCTCTTTGGAGATTATAAATCAAATGAATTTAATATGTGAATTCACATCCATTTACACAGTTTAGCAAATAGTTACAATGTGTCTAGCAATCCTCACATTGCAGTTGCAGTGATTTAAAGACAAAGCTAAGAAAGCTATAATGGGCAGGGTTAGCAGATTGTTGGTAATAAAATTTCCTTCCGAAAACACCAAGACAATGCCATCCTGCAGTCCCCCAAATTAGCCCCCATGTCCTGCTCACCCGAGCAGTGCGTGACAGCAGCTGAAAATAAGGGGAAGTGAGTGCTATAAACAGTGATCAGTTCCAGAGTGCACAGGCTTGCTCTTCGTGACTAAGAGACCCCCTTCTCTTAAACTGCCAATATCCTAACACGCAAATTTCAAGTGAAATCCTGGCCTGCTCTGCTTATTACAAGAGGGGGTCAAGAGCAGGGAGGAAGAAAGTGGGGGGGGGGGGTGTTAAATTGTCTCTGCCGGCTGGCAATTCCCAAAATACTCCAGTAACACAAAAACGAGGAGGGGAGCGCTCTGTGCTATATTAAAAAAAAAAAAAAAAGTATAATCGCAAACACACATAAGTGAGCTGGGAGTAATTATGAATGGGAACGCTTTAGTTGAACGGTTAGGATTAAGTTACAAGAAGTTATTCTGCTGAGAGGATCTGATGTTGACTCATAACTGCCCCTTTTACTAGCTGAACATGATAGTTCCTGTAAGGGGGTCCTTGTGCAGTTACTGAGCTAAAAGACTCATCAACCTTATGAAATTATACATTCTCTTTCTCTAAAAAATTAAACAGACACAAGTTGTAACAACATGAGAATGTTCTGACATCAAAATCCACTAGTTATAACAAAACCATCAACAATCTATCTAAAAAATATGACATTTCAATAAGCCTTTTCTGTTGTGTGCTCAGATGTGCAGCTATTCATTCAATGTTAGGACGCCTGCCTTTACACACACATGAACTTTAATGGCATCCCAGTCTTAGGCTGGGTTCACACTGGTGAGACACGACAGCCGTCCTACTTTGGATCCAACTTTGCCCTGCGACATGAAGCCGGCATGTGTCCGACTTTCAATGAACGGGGATCCGACTTGGATCCCCGCCAATGCCCGGCACTGTGTTTGGTATGAATCTTCAGGGGGAACTGCGCGCCAAATTTTAAATAAAAAACCGGTATGGGTTCCCCCTCCAAGAGCATACCAGACCCTTGGGTCTGGTATGGACCTTAAAGGGAACCCCCTATGCCAAAAAAACGGCGTGGGGGTCCCCCCCAAATCCATACCAGACCCTTATCCGAGCACGCAGCCCGGCCGGACAGGAATGGGGGTGGGGACGAGCGAGCGCCCCCCCCCTCCTAAACCGTACCAGGCCACATGCCCTCAACATGGGGGGGTTGGTGCCTTGGGGGAGGGGGGCACGCTGCGGGCCCCCCACCCCAAAGCACCTTGTCCCCATGTTGATGAGGACAAGGGCCTCTTTCCGACAACCCTGGCCGTTGGTTGTCGGGGTCTGCGGGCGGAGGGCTTATCGGAACCCGGGGGCCCCCAGATCCCGGCCCCCACCCTATGTGAATGAGTATGGGGTACATGGTACCTCTACCCATTCACATAGGGAAAAGTGTCAATAAAAAAAAACACAGTACACAGGTTTTAAGATTAATTTATTATGCAGCTCCGGGATCTTCTTCCAACTTCGGGGGGGGGTCTTCTTCTGACTTATCCCGGTGTTCCGCCTCTTCTCCCGGGCCCCTCCGCTATCTTCTTCAAGCTCTTTTGCCAGCGGGGGGCCCGGTCTGCTGCCGCTGTCTTGTCGCCGCTGTCTTGTCGCCGCTGTCTCGCCGCTTCTTCGCTTCATCTCTTCTTCTGATGTTGACACGACACTCTCTCCGGCTAGAATGCTGTGTGCGAGCTGCGGAGCCATTTATATAGGCGGTGACCCCGCCCCCTTGTGACATCACGGTCCTAGCATGCGCAGGGACTCTGGCGTCATAAGGGGGCGTGACCCCAGAGTTCCCTCTTTAAGATCATCTGAGCACAAGTTGCGTGCCGAAGTCAGATCATGCGAGATGCCGATCTGACTTTGATCCGACTTCAATGATAGTCAATAGGCTGAAGTAGGATCAAAGTCGGACCAAAGTAGTACAGGGAGCATTTCTAAAGTCGGAACGACTTGTGTGGGACCAGTTAGGACGGCTCCCATAGGGAAACATTAAATTTCACATGTCATGCGACATGAGCTCCCAATGTCGGAGCGTTTGTCGGACCAGTGTGAACCCAGCCTAAGTCCGTAGGATTCAGTATTGAATTGGCCCACCCTTTGCAGCTATAACAGCTTCAACCCTCCTGGGAAGGCTATCCACAAGGTTTAGGAGTGTGCCTATAAGAATGTTTGACCATTCTTCGAGAATCACATTTGTGAGGTCAGGCCCTGGTGTTGGACGAGAAGGCCTGGCTCGCAATATCCGCTCTAATTCATCCCAAAGGTGTTCTGTCGGGTAGAGGTCAGGACTCTGTACAGGCCAGTCAAGTTCTTCCTCCCCAAACTTACTCATCCATGTCTTTATGGATCTTGTTTGGGCACTGGTGTGCAGTCATTTTGGAACAGGAAGTGGCCATCCCCAAACTGTTGCCACAAAGTTGGGAACATGAAACTGTCCAAAATGTCTTGGTATGCTGATGCCTGAAGAGTTCCCTACACTGGAACTAAGAGGCCAAGCCCAACTCCTGAAAAACAACCCCACACCATAATCCCCCCTCCACCAAATAATTTCCCTGGATCATAACACTACATAGAAAATCTGCGCTTAGGTTACAAACAGCAAAGCTTTTCAGCAGCTGACACTATACCCTGATACCCGGCATTAATATAGCATATAAACAATCCTCTGAATTGCTTGCACAGCATAGCATTGCTTTATATGTAATGTCATCCTTGCAAAAAAAAACTTAGGCCGTGTTCACATATGTACAACCGCGGCTTTGTGCTCACCAGTTCAGTTGCGAATCAGGTCTGAATTTTTGCCTGAATTCGCACCTGAACTGGACCCAAACACGCACAGGACCCTTTTGCAATCCACTCCGCGGACGCCCCGGACCTGTGAAAACCAACTCTATTGAGAGCCGGTCACACTCACATGTAATGCGAATCGAGTGCATGGAAACCCGCATCCAGTTCGCACATATGAATAATCCTATATTGTGGGATTACCCTATTGAGAGTATGGCTCTGATTTATTTATGGATCCTATTTGAATGACATGAATTTGTGTCCTATATAGGATTTAGGTGTCCGTTTATGAAGCAGTGATCAGCGGTGATCCCGAGGATCGCCGCTGATCACAGTCCATAAACAGTTTATGAAACAGAGATAATCGGGGGAGAACATGTTTGAACTTGTTCTCCCGCCGATTATCTCTACACAAGGAGAATCCCCATGAATGACACAGTAACGGCCAGTTTATGAAGCGGTGATCTCACCGCTTCACTGGCGATCTGAGTCAGAATTCACACTCGCAGGTTCACCAGCTCAGAGGTAGTGAATCGGGGAGTGAAGAGGAAATCTGGGGGGATCTGAGGGGGAAGGAGGAAGTTTTTTAACTTCCTTATGCCTCGTTCAGACCCCCCAACACTGTAAGCATGTCCCCCTGTCATATTTATGTGTATACATATATATACATATATACATATAATGTGTATATGTATATATATATATCATATGTGTGTATATACATGTATATATAATGTGTGTGTGTGTATACATATGTATTTAATGTAGGGGGACTCGTTATTTTATTAACATTATTCCACGTGGTCTGTCAGTGTATTGAGCGGTGATAATTTATCACTGCTTAATAAACTGACATCTTTGTATTTCGGTGAATTTCTGGTGCTGTAATCTCGTAAAGTCTCACGAGATTCCAGTATCAGGGGCCGTTCTCCACTGTTTGAAGCATTTGTAGATCACTTCACTCCTCAGAAGGTGAAGCGATCTACACCACTTCATAAACTGGCACACAGAGGAGAAAAATCTTCACTGTGAATGCCGGAGAACGAAGCAGTGAATAGATTTCACTGCTTCATAAACGGACACCTTAATACCATAAGGGAGTGTGGAAAAAGAAGATCTCTTGATAAAACATTTTTGTTGTGTTTTTTTCTGTACTTTAAAATATATTTCTGACTATAGGGGTTATTTACTAAAGGCAAATCCACTTTGCACTGCAAGTGCACTTGGAAGTGCAGTCACTGTAGATCTGAGGGGGACATGTAAGGAAAATAGAAAACAGCATTGTAGCTTGCACATGATTGGATGATAATATCAGCGCTTTTCCCTCATTTCAGATCTTCCCCTCAGATCTACAGCGACTGTACTTCCAAGTGCACTTTCAGTGCAATTTCAAGTTTACTTGCAGTGCACTTGTAGCGCAAAGTGGATTTGCCTTTAGTAAATAACCCCCTATGTGTCAATTTTGTAACACACACTGGGGTTAATTTACCCTAGGTTCACAATTCTGTGTTTTGTGTGGGCCGCGTTTGCGTGGGCACAGCAGCCCATTCAAAAGAATGGGCTGCTGGACCTGTGTTTCCGCAAAAACAAGGTGCATGCACCTTTTCAAAAACGCAGTCTTTTTGGCCATCAGCTTTTAGGTTTTTTCGTCAAAGCTTAATTTGAACAAGCTGAAGTTAAAAGCTGATTGGCTACCATGCACAGCAGCACCAGATTTTCACTATCCAGTTTAAGTATATCAACCCCCCTGTTAAAAGTTATATTTTATGGTACTTGTCACTGAATTCTCACTTTCTTTTTTAAACACCTGATAAAAAAAAACACCAAGGTATAAAATATTATGTTATGCACGTGTTCTGTAATTATTTGCATCCAGAGCCACTTATCTATCCCTAATCGCACATAACTGCTTGATATGTGGTTACATGTGAACAGCCTTCCTGGCAGTGACTGATTGCAAACACCTGTAAACTCCGCTGCAGAAGTGCAGTGATTCTTGGTGGTGCATGGCCCTGTGTAAATGAGGCCTAAAGGTTAAATCCCAGTTCAACGTTCAGTTTAAATTAGTTAAGTACATACTACGTGCATCAACATAAAATGTTTTCACAGTCTAATGCCCCGTACACACGGTCGGATTTTCCGATGGAAAATGTCCGATCGGAGCGTGGTGTCGGAAATTCCGACCGTGTGTGGGCTCCATCGGACATTTTCCATCGGATTTTCCGACACACAAAGTTGGAGAGCAGGAGATAAAATTTTCCGACAACAAAATCCGATTGCGTCAATTCCGACCGTGTTTGGCCTGTTCCGACGCACAAAGTGCCACGCATGCTCAGAAGAAATTCCAAGATGGAACAGCTCGTTCTGGTAAACTTAGCGTTCGCAATGGATACAGCACTTTCGTCACGCTGCAATGTTAAAAATGGTTTAATACAGCGCACTCTCTTCTTCTTTATAATGTGACAAGAATTATATAGTTTTGCTGCTCATATTCACACACACTTCTCACAAAGTTTTATTTTTGTTTTTTTAATGGGATTCCCTGAATATACTGTTATTAGTTGTCACATCTGACTTTTTTTTTTTTTTTTATTTAATTTTTTTGGGGGATTTTAAGCCTTTTTTTTTATTTAATGTTTGTATTTTTTCCAAGGCTGATCTTTGTTCAATGTTATTTTTATTTTTACTCCAGAATATTTTTGTGTGTGTTTTGTGTGTCAAGTTACCCCAACACCATTGATATCTTTTATTATTTAATCTCCAGGAGATTGTTTGGTGTTGGTGTCCCTTGTTCATTTCACATTGTATATTTGCAATGTACCTGAATCCTCACAAACAAACTGTCCTTTTTGTAGTAAAACACATAGGAGAGTATAATTCAAAACAAAAATCCTTTATTAAGGGATCAGAACCAAACAAAGAGGAAGGCAACACTGGATCAACATGAGAAATTAGTGAAGCCTGGGAACCCCATGGCAGACATCAATTCTTGAACATCAAAATTGGTGGCCTGAGGAGTCCATATGTAAGGGAGGGCAGTCTGGTCCAGAATTCGCAGAGATCCGGATAGCAGCAGATGACATGTGTGTCCCCAGGCTGTGGTACCGCAAGAGGCTGCATTTTTTGGCCGACCAGACTGGATCCAGGGTCCTCACTTTCTGGTCTTCCTTTCACGCTTCCTTCCCGGCTGTGGCTGTGCAGTTGGAGATGTGGCAGGAGGAGGAGTAGGACCTGGAGGAGGACTGGGAGGACCTGGAGGAGAGGGAGGACGAGGAGGAGGACCTGCAGGAGGAGGAGAAGGACCATCGCAAAGGTGTGTCTGAGCTGTAATTTGGCCCCTCATACCTTTGTTAAGAGCCTCCAATATGAGCGACTCACACATGGCTTGTTGGCCCTCCTCCATCCTCTGCATTTTATTTGCAATGATGGCAGCAATGTCCTCCTCCACGGTCTGTGGTGCTCCCAGGACCTCTGTAGCCCTCCAAAAGAGTCCTCTGGTAGCCTCCTCTCGGGCACTCCTCCTACTGCCACTTTCTCTTTCCAGTGGGGGTGGAGGGACCTGCAGATCAGCCAGGCGGCTGGGCCCGGCCACCTCCTGGCTGAGACTTCCCTGTGTATGAAAAAGGGACATGGTTTTAGTTGTTGCATCATGAATCACAATCCTAAATTAGTACTCCCAACTAACATCTAGTTAACATCATTGATTGTACAAGCAGAAATATTAAGAGGAATGCTATACCTGGCTCAATCTGGGCTCCTCCACATGTGGCCTTGAAGGCCCAGGTTGGGCGTCAGAAGCCTCAGCCGGGGATGAAGGAAGCGTGGAAGGAAGACTGGAGAGGGATGGCCTGGGTTCAGTCTGGCCTGCCAGAAAATGCAGCCTGTCGTAGTACAACATCCTGGGGACATAGATGTCATCTGCTGCTCCGGATCTCTGTGAATCCAGGACCTTCTTGCGCTCCCTTAGATATGTACTCCTCAGGCCACCAATTAATTTCTTTAAATAGGTGATGTCTGCCGTGGGGATCACCTGCTTCACAATTTCACACAATTGCTCCAGTGCTGCTTCCTCTTTGCTTGGTTCTTGAAATGGGGGTGTTTATTCTCCCACAGACAGGGCAGCTCCCTTAACATATCTACGAATACTGACATGAAGTCATTGTCTTTCAGTAGCATATCCATGTTCACTGCAAGACACAACACAAGACAAAGCCTAATGTCAGACAAAACTCTCCTAATCTTCTTACAATATAGGCTTCAATGTAGAAGCAGTATAGGCACAAGTTTGTCTCTTACCTTCGCTCTTACGATCGGCGCGTCCAATGCTCCTTCCTCCGCTCACAGATCGTACGTAATACGCACGCGTGTTACGCTTTATACACACTGCGCATGCGTGTAACTCTGCCCGCCCCTGACGTTCATGGCGAAAGTGATCAAAAGTCTGCACAGGAGAACATTTTTCTTTCGGCCTCTAAAACACCATTGTTTAGGCCATATGCATTTTCCCACATTTTTTTTGAGCCTACTTGGATGCCAAATATTTGTTTGTGTAGATGGGTTTGTTACTCGAATGAAATGCAAACTAGATTCTGTGTAAGGAGAGGACACTGAGCAGCTGTTTTCACATCTGGACACTGGAGCACTAGTGTGGGACACCAGAACACCATTTTTATTAGGGGGGCCACACAGGTGCTCCAGTGTATACTATAGGGGGGGCTACATCTGTGAAGCTTGTACCAAACAGGTAAAGTATTGCAGCTTGACAAAGGCCAATAAAAAAAATACATCTTGGAACTCGGCTAAAATAGACAATTGTACCCCACTTCCAAGCAATGTTTCCTATTTCTAGTTCTGCCATCAAATATCTGTGTGCTAATTATACCATTTTTGTTTTACATAGGGGAGAAAAGACTCAGAGGACACCCCTCATCCGAGGAGACCACAGACCCCCCACCTCTGGAAGAAGGGGAACTAACACCAACCCAAGAAGAGCAGGAGGAAGAAGATGTGGTGGAGATTGGCACCACAACAGGTGAGTGTCTGCGACCACAGGCTCAGGTAAAAGAGATGGATGGTGGCAGATTTTTGATACCTGTTTTTGTTTTCTTTCTCTCTTTTTAGGTGATCGTGATGTGAGGGATCCAGATCCTTTCACATTAGAAAGTGCCCAGATCCTGATCGGGGAGATCATGGGGTGTAATGTAGAACTGCAAAACATACAGCAAAAAATCAATGATGTGATTAAAAAAAATAATAACATCATTGATGTTTTGGGGCGAATTTAAAACCCCACAAAATCACTTTTTGGATTGTGGTCCAATCTTCTAAAACTTTTTGCAATTTTTTGAAAAGCCAAATTTGGAGGATGCACACAGTGTGCCAACATGTGCTATCTGCCATCACGGGAGATCAATGGACGCGTTTTGGGGGTGCAACCCCTTCCTCAATTATACAGTAGCGTTGAGGAAGGGCTTGCTCCCCCAAAACACGTCCCTTGATCCCCCCTGATGGCAGATAGCACATGTTGACATTCGTAAATTGGTGTGCATCTTCCAAATTTGGCTTTTCCAGGCGTGATTTCCCCCCATCTGAACGCTATATCAAACCCAGTTCCTAAATACTGATGTCTGATATAACCTTCAGGTTTTACCTAATGTGAACTTTGTAAGTTCAAGTTTTTTGGCTTTCCTGTTGGTTTTACACAGGCCTGTTTTATCTTAAATGGACATTTCGATTTTTGATAATGCTACTCCAAAAATTGTTATACAACAAACATGTTGGTTTGTTTTAAAAACCTTTGGTAAATGCACATGTGATTGTGCAGGTATAAAAAAGATTGTCTGGCATATTTATAGCCCCCCTACCCGCAAAGAACTCCAGGTAGCATAACCGGACATCACGGGCACTCAGGGAGGGCAAGCCAGGACGGCCGCTTTCAAGTGCCGTCAGTGTGGTTTGATGTATGATTCCGGCCTCAGGCTCAACTGAGCCAGCATAGTTGGCCGAATGTTTCCTTAAAAAGTTATGGAGAACACAGCACGCAAGTATAATATGGTTCAGTTTATACTCCACCATATGGATGGGTGTCATAAATAGGCAGAACCGGCTGGCCAGGATTTCAAATGTGTTCTCCACCACTCTTTGGGCTCTGGCCAGCCGGTAATTAAAAATCCTCTGTTCCGGGGTGAGGGTCCTCATTGGGAATTGCCGCATCAGGTGGTCCCCCAGAGCAAACGCTTCATCAGCAACGAACACAAATGGGAGTCCTTCCACATTGTCCTCTGGAGCTGGCAAGTCCAAGCTGCCATTCTGGAGACGCCTGTAGAACTCCGTCTGGGCGATGACTCCACCATCGAACATCCGGCCATTCTTCCCCACGTCCACATACAAGAAGTCGTAATTAGCCGGCACCACCGCCAACATCACTATACTATTGAACCTCTTGTAATTATAATAGTACGACCCCGAGTTGGGTGGTGGGACGATGTGGACGTGTTTCCCATCAATTGCCCCTCCGCAGTTAGGAAAGTCCCACCGCTCGGCAAAGTGAGAGGCCACAGTTTGCCATTCCTGTGGCGTGGAAGGAAACTGTTGAGGAAAAAACAATAAACATTACTATTTTTACTCTGAAATATGGCAAGCAGATTAGACACAAACATTATGGGGCAACCTCCAGATAGCATTTATTAAGGGGAATTTAACAATGCCAAAGTATAAGGTACACCCATCATATTCCCCCTCCCCCCCTCTCATGGGCCATTTCTAACATTATAGGGGGTGTGTGGAAATCTTGGACAGGTAACCCTCTTCACTTCATTGAGAGATGAATGCCTAAATAATGGGTATTACTTTGAACAGACCCTCCTTAGTTGCACTATTGGCAGTCCACTGGACAGGTAAGAAGTGTCATAATACAAAGATATAAATACACATTGTACACATTTGAGGACATTTGGAAATTCTGCTATTAACTATCAAGATAATAATAGGATCCCAAAAATTTAAACAGTACCATTTGAAAGTATACAGGCAGGCCCTTGCACTACATGCTTTGGGGAATTCATCCATAAATCTGAGCACTAAAGAGGTGGGTATAGTGTGTATGGGTTTGGCATAGTCAGCAGATAGATGATTGAGGATAGAGAATTGGGATCAGCTGACTTAGCAGTTGGGGGAGGGAGGGTTACTAAAAATTATTTGGGGACACCACAAAAGAAAAGCATCTGGCACTCTGCCTGAATTTAAAGCAAAAATAACATTTCTAAACATTTTAGGGGGTGTTTGGGGTAAAGCACTACTATGGAGCTGATAAAATACATTGTTAAGTGACTACATGAGGTGAATATAGGCCAGGAGACACCATGCTGGGGAGGTTAGTGAAGGGCAAATATGTATGAAGGACCTAAAATAATAATTACATAAAAATCCAGCATGCATGAGAACAAAGGGGTCATTCACAGCATATTACAATCATGGTAATTAGGGAATGAGGAAAGAAATACAATATATTATCAAACATTCAATACAATAAAATGTGATATAAAAGGATAAAAATCTTACCTTCATATACTCCTTCTGTAGGACCTGTATGATGGCAGAACAGGTCTCTGGGATAATGATCCCCAGAGCCTGGGGGGAGATGCCTGTCGAGAACTTTAAGTCCTGCAGACTTCTCCCTGTCGCCAAATACCGCAGGGTAGCGACCAACCTCTGCTCTGGAGTGATGGCTTGCCTCATGCAGGTATCCTGCCTGCTGATATAGGGGGTCAGCGAAGCCAACAGACGGTGAAACACGGGGTCCGTCATCCTGAGAAAGTTCCTGAAATCATCAGGATTATTCTCACGGATCTCACGGAGCAAAGGCATATGAGAGAACTGGTCACGCTGAAGCAACCAATTCTTGGTCCATGAACTCCTCCCCATCCTGTTCATGGACTGGACTTGTGTCAAGGTCAGGACCCCAACACCAAGCCCCCGCACAGCACGAACTCTACGAGGAGTACGCATACGAAACATGGCTAGAAAACGGTCGGCTGCTCAGAACGAAGTAACAGAACGCACTGAAGAACAGCAAGGCCTGTGAAGAGCGACCTGAAAAACAGTAAAGAACGAACAAGAATACAATGACTACTTAAAGTCACGCGGAACTTGCTGCACGCACTGAAGAGCAGATACAAACCCACAAGCACAAACTGAACGGCAGAAAACGATCTGAAAGCCACGAGTCTGAAAAAGCGCGAATCGTCTCTCACCAAACTTTGTAAATGCACACAACCACCTGTAATAGGGCGTACACACGGTCGGACTTTGTTCGGACATTCCGACAACAAAATCCTAGGATTTTTTTCCGACGGATGTTGGCTCAAACTTGTTTTGTCTTCACACGGTCGCACAAAGTTGTCGGAATTTCCGATCACCAACCACGTGGTCACGTACACCATGTACGACGAGACTAGAAAAGGCCGGTTCAGAACCAAGCGCGGCACCCTTTGGGCTCCTTTTGCTAATCTCGTGTTAGTAAAAGTTTGGTGAGAGACGATTCGCGTTTTTTCAGACTCGTGGCTTTCAGATCGTTTTCTGCCGTTCAGTTTGTGCTTGTGGGTTTGTATCTGCTCTTCAGTGCGTGCAAGCAAGTTCCGCGTGACTTAGTCATTGTATTCTTGTTCGTTCGTTACTGTTTTTCAGGTCGCTCTTCACAGGCCTTGCTGTTCTTCAGTGCGTTCTGTTACTTCGTTCTGAGCAGCCGACCGTTTTCTAGCCATGTTTCGTATGCATACTCCTCGTAGAGTTCGTGCTGTGCGGGGGCTTGGTGTTGGGGTCCTGACCTTGACACAAGTCCAGTCCATGAACAGGGTGGGGAGGAGTTCATGGACCAAGAATTGGTTGCTTCAGCATGACCAGTTCTCTCATATGCCTTTGCTCCGTGAGATCCGTGAGAATAATCCTGATGATTTCAGGAACTTTCTCAGGATGACGGACCCCGTGTTTCACCATCTGTTGGCTTCGCTGACCCCTTATATTAGCAGGCAGGATACCTGCATGAGGCAAGCCATCACTCCGGAGCAGAGGCTGGTCGCTACCCTGCGGTATTTGGCGACAGGGAGAAGTCTGCAGGACTTGAAGTTCTCAACAGGCATCTCCCCCCAGGCTCTGGGTGTCATCATCCCAGAGACCTGTTCTGCCATCATCCAGGTCCTGCAGAAGGAGTATATGAAGGTAAGATTTTTATCCTTTAATATCACATTTTATTGTATTGAATGTTTGCTAATATATTGTATTTCTTTCCTCATTCCCTAATTACCATGATTGTAATATGCTGTGAATGTCCCCTTTGTCCTCATGCATGCTGGATTTTTATGAAATTATTATTTTAGATCCTTCATACATATTTGCCCTTCAATAACCTCCCCAGCATGGTGTCTCCTGGCCCTATATTCACCTCATGTAGTCACTTAACAATGTATTTTTTCTGCTCCATAGTAGTGCTTTACCCCAAACACCCCTAAAATGTTTAGAAATGTGATTTTTGCTTTAACTTCAGGCAGAGTGGCAGAGGCTTTTTTTTGGTGGTGTCCCCAAATAATTTTTAGTAACTTTCCCTCCCCCACCTGCTAAGTCAGCTGATCCCAATTCTCTATCCTCAATCATCTATTTGCTGACTTTGCCAAACCCATACACACTATACCCATCTCTTTTGTGCTCAGATTTATGGATGAATTCCCCAAAGCATGTAGTGCAAGGGCCTGTCTGTATACTTTCAAATGGTACTGTTTAAAGTTTTTGGATCCTATTATTATCTTGATAGGTAATAGCAGAATGTCCAAATGTCCTCAAATGTGTACAGTGTGTATTTATATCTTTGTATTTTTGACACTTCTTTTACCTGTCCAGTGGGCCGCCAATAGTGTAACTAAGGAGGGGCTGTTCCAAGTAATACCCATTATTTAGGCATTCATCTCTCAATGAAGTGAAGAGGGTTACCTGTCCAAGATTTCCACACACCCCCTATAATGTTAGAAATGGCCCATGAGAGGGGGGAGGGGGAATATGATAGGTGTACCTTATACTTTGGCATTGTTAAATTCCCCTTAATAAATGCTATCTGGAGGTTGACCCAGAATGTTTGTGCCTAATCTGCTTGCCATGTTTTTCTTATCAAAAATAGTAATGTTTATTGTTTTTTCCTCAACAGTTTCCTTCCACGCCACAGGAATGGCAGACTGTAGCCTCCCACTTTGCCGAGCGGTGGGACTTTCCTAACTGCGGAGGGGCAATTGATGGGAAACGCGTCCACATCGTCCCACCACCCAACTCGGAGTCATACTATTTCAACTATAAGGGGTTCAATAGTATAGGATGTTGGCGGTGGTGTCGGCTACTTACGACTTCCTGTATGTGGACGTGGGGAAGAATGGCTGGATGTCCGATGGTGGAGTCATCGCCCAGACGGAGTTTTACAGGCGTCTCCAGAATGGCAGCTTGGACTTGCCAGCTCCAGAGGACAATGTGAAAGGACTCCCATTCGTGTTCATTGCTGATGAAGCGTTTGCGCTGGGGGACCACCTGATGCGGCCATTCCCAATGAGGACCCTCACCCTGGAACAGAGGGTTTTAATTACCCGAAGAGTGGTGGAGAACACATTTGGAATCCTGGCCAGCCGGTTCCGCCTATTTCTGACACCCATCCATATGGCGGAGTATAAACTGAACCATATTATACTTGCGTGCTGTGTTCTCCATAACTTTTTAAGGAAACATTCGGCCAACTATGCTGGCTCGGTTGGGCCTGAGGCCGGAATGATACATCAAAACACACTGACGGCGCTTGAAAGCGGCCGTCCTGGCTTGCCCTCCCTGAGTGCCCGTGATGTACGGTTACGCTACCTGGAGTTCTTTGCGGGTAGGGGGGCTATCAATATGCCAGCAAATCTGTAAAGCCTTTTTATAATAAAACAAAAAAAGAAATTCTTTGTGGACATTTACTGCTTGTGTTTGTTTTAGCTGACCCTGACAGAAATGTGTTGAGTCCAGAAAATGTCGTGATTGTGTAACCTTATTATACAAAGCACTGTTGGCTGTTATTTACTAAAATGCAAAAACACATTTCATTACAAGTGCAGTTGCAACTGCACTGAAACTGCACTTGTAGTGCAAAGTGGATTTGCCCTTAGGAAATAACCCCCATTTTCGCTGAAAACAGCAATTACATCACCCCAAAAGTGTTGTAGTGTTGAGACAATAATCCACACATTCTTGATTAACCAACTTTTTTATACCTGCACAATCACATGTGCATTTACCAAAGGTTTTTAAAATAAACCAACATGTTTGTTGTATAACAATTTTTGGGGTGGCATTATCAAAAATAGAAATGTCCATTTACGATAAAACAGGCCTGTGTAAAACCAACAAGAAAGACAAAAAACTTGAACTTACAAAGTTCACATTAGGTAAAACCTGAAGGCAATATCAGACATCAGTATTTAGGAACTGTGTTTGATATTGAGTTCAGATGGGGGAAAATCACCCCTGGAAAAGCCAAATTTGGAAGATGCACACCAATTTACGAATGTCAACATGTGCTAGCTGCCATCATGGGGGATCAAGGGACGTGTTTTGGGGGAGAAAGCCCTTCCTCACCGCTACTTTATAATTGAGGAAGGGGTTACACCCCCAAAACGCATCCATTGATCTCCCGTGATGGCAGATAGCACATGTTGGCACACTGTGTGCATCCTCCAAATTTGGCTTTTCAAAACATTGCAAAAAGATTTAAAACATTGGACCACACTAAAACAAGTGATTTTGTGGGGTTTTAAATTCGCCCCAAAACATCAATGATGTTATTATTTTTTTGAATCACATCATTAATTTTTTTCTGGATGTTTTGCAATTCGACATTACACCCCATGATCTCCCCGATCAGGATCTGGGCACTTTCAGATGTGAAAGGATCTGGATCCCTCACATCATGATCACCTAAAAAGAGAGAAACCAAACAAAAACAGGTATCAAAAATCTGCCACCATCCATCTCTTTCACCTGAGTCTGTGGTCGCAGACACTCACCTGTTGTGGTGCTAATTTCCACCACATCTTCTTCCTCCTCCTGCTCAGATTGGGTTGGGGGTATTTCACCTTCTTCCATAGGTGGGGGGTCTGTGATCTCCTCGGATGAGGGGTGTCCTCCGAGTCTTTTCTCCCCTATGTAAATCAAAAATGGTATAATTAGCACACAGATATTTGATGGCAGAACTATAAATAGGAAACATTGCTTGGAAGTGGGGTACAATTGTCTATTTTAGCCGAGTTCCAAGATGTATTTTTTTTATTGGCCTTTGTCAAGCTGCAATACTTTACCTGTTTAGTACAAGCTTCACAGATGTAGCCCCCCCTATAGTATACACTGGAGCACCTGTGTGGCCCCCTAATAAAAATGGTGTTCTTGTGTCCCACACTAGTGCTCCAGTGTCCAGATGTGAAAACAGCTGCTCAGTGTCCTCTCCTTACACAGAATCTAGTTTGCATTTCATTCTAGTAACAAACCCATCTACACAAACAAATATTTGGCATCCAAGTAGGCCCTAAAAAATGTGTGAAAATGCATATGGCCTAAACAATGGTGTTTTAGAGGCCGAAAGAAAAATGTTTGATACGAACGAATAATGGGCCCATGAACATTAAAGTTGCCCTTTTAAACTATACAATTAGGAAAAGCATATGGAGCAGCACGAACGTAATAAAGACAGAAAGAATAGGAACACAGCACAACTACTTACTTTTTTGCAGCACTCTCCGGATCTTTCTTCATGATGTCAACCATCTCCAACATCTCCCCAAAGGACATATTTGTGGCCTTAAAACATCTCCTTCTGGATCGGGACGTATCCGGATCTGGGCTTTCCTCCTCCTCCTCCTCGTTCCTGTAATTAGCACGCACCTGCTGTGACTCCGCCATGTGCTCTTCCCCCACTGCGCCGAACGAAAAGGGGCGGGGAATAGAATAGAAATAACGTCAGGGGCGGGCGGAGTTACAGGCATGTGCAGTGTATATAAGGCGTAACGCGCGTGGGTATTACGTATGATCTGTGAGCGGATGAAGGAGCATTGGACACGCCGATCGTAAGAACGAAGGTAAGAGACAAACTTGTGCCTATACTGCTTCTACATTGAGGCCTATATTGTAACAAGATTAGGAGAGTTTTATCTGACATTAGGCTTTGTCTTGTGTTGTGTCTTGCAGTGAACATGGATATGCTACTGAAAGACAATGGCTTCCTGTCAGTATTCCCAGATATGTTAAGGGAGCTGCCATGTCTGTGGGAGATTAAACACCCCCATTACAAGAACCAAGCAAAGAGGAAGGCAGCACTGGAGCAAATGTGTGAAATTGTGAAGCAGGTGATCCCCACGGCAGACATCACCTATTTAAAGATCTTAATTGGTGGCCTGAGGAGCACATATCTAAGGGAGCGCAAGAAAGTCCTGGATTCACAGAGATCCGGAGCAGCAGATGACATCTATGTCCCCAGGATGTTGTACTACGACAGGCTGTATTTTCTGGCAGGCCAGACTGAACCCAGGCCATCCCTCTCCAGTCTTCCTTCCACGCTTCCTTCCCCCCTGGCTGAGGCTTCTGACGCCCAACCTGGGCCTTCCAGGCCGCATGTGGAAGAGCCCAGATTGAGCCAGGTATAGCATTCCTCTAAATATTTCTGCTTGTCCAATCAATGATGTTAACTAGATGTTAGTTGGGAGTACTAATTTAGGATTGTGATTGATGAAGCAAAAACTAAAACCATGTCCCTTTTTCATACACAGGGAAGTCTCAGCCAGGAGGTGGCCGGGCCGAGCCGGCTGGCTGATCTGCAGGTCCCTCCACTCCCCCTGGAAAGAGAAAGTGGCAGGAGGAGGAGTGCCCTAGAGGAGGCTGGCAGAGGACTCTTTTGGAGGGCTACAGAGGTCCTGGGAGCACCACACACAGTGGAGGAGGACATTGCTGCCACCATTGCCTATAAAATGCAGAGGATGGAGGAGGGCCAACAAGCCATGTGTGAGTCGCTCATATTGAAGGCTCTTAACAAAGGTATGAGGGGCCAAATTACAGCTCAGACACACCTTTGCGATGGTCCTCTTCCTTCTCCTGCAGGTTCTCCTCCTCCTCCTCCTTCTCCTCCAGGTCCTCCCAGTCCTCCTCCTCCTCCAGGTCCTACTCCTCCTCCTGCTACATCTCCAACAGCACAGCCGGGAAGGAAGCGTGGAAGGAAGACCAGAAAGTGAGGACCCTGGATCCAGTCTGGTCGGCCAAAAAATGCAGCCTCTTGTGGTACCACAGCCTGGGGACACACATGTTATCTGCTGCTATCTGGATCTCTGCGAATTCTGGACCAGACTGCCCTCCCTTACATATGGACTCAGGCCACCAATTTTGATGTTCAAGAATTGATGTCTGCCGTGGGGGTCCCAGGCTTCGCTAATTTCTCATGTTGATCCAGTGTTGCCTTCCTCTTTGTTTGGTTCTGATCCCTTAATAAAGGATTTTTGTTTTGAATTATACTCTCCTATGTGTTTTACTTCAAAAAGGACAGTTTTTTTTGTGAGGATTCAGGTACATTTCAAATATAAAATGTGAAATGAACAAGGGACACCAACAACAAACAATCTCCTGGAGATTAAATAATAAAAGATATCAATGGTGTTGTGGTAACTTGACACACAAAACACACACAAAAATATTCTGGAGTAAAAATAAAAATAACATTGAACAAAGATCAGCCTTGGAAAAAATACAAACATTAAATCTAAAAAAAAAAGGCCTAAAATCCCCCCCAAAAAAAAAAAAAACATTCTGTCAGATGTGACAACTAATAACAATATATTCAGGGAATCCCAATAAAAAACAAAAATAAAACTTTGTGAGAAGTGTGTGTGAATATGAGCAGCAAAACTACTTAATTCTTGTCACATTATAAAGAAGAAGAGAGTGCGGTGTATTAAACCATTTTTGACATTGCAGCGTGACGAAAGTGCTGTATCCATTGCGAATGCTAAGTTTACCAGAACGAGCTGTTCCGTGCCGGAATTTCTTCTGAGCATGCGTGGCACTTTGTGCGTCGGAACAGGCCACACAGGATTGGAATTGACGCGATCGGATTTTGTTGTCGGAAAATTTTATCTCCTGCTCTCCAACTTTGTGTGTCGGAAAATCCGATGGAAAATGTCCGATGGAGCCCACACACGGTCGGAATTTCCGACAACACGCTCCGATCGGGACATTTTCCATCGGAAAATCCGACCGTGTGTACGGGGCATTACTCTTGGACCTCCCCACTGCCTTTGATACAGTTGATCACCCCCTCCTCAAAAAAACTCAATTTGCTTGGTATCCATGGCTGTGCTCTCCGTTGGTTTGAATCTTACCTATCTCACCGCACCTTCAGTGTCACTTACAACTCTACTTCCTCCTCCCCAACACCTCTTACCGTTGGGGTCCCCCAAGGTTTTGTCCTTGAACTTCTACTTTTCTCGATCTACACATCCTCCCTGGGTCAGCTCATAGCCTCCCATGGCTTCCACTACCATTTTTATGCCGATGACACCCAAATCTATCTCTTTACCCCTCAGCTCACCCCATCAGTCTACTCACACATCACTGATTTACTAACAGACATATTAGCCTGGATGTCACACCACTTCCTCAAACTGAATATATCTAAAACCAAGCTCATAATATTTCCTCCCCCACGTGCCCCTTCCTCTGACTTCTCTGTCAAGATCAATGGCACAACTATCAGTCCGTCCCCACATGCCAGGGTGCTAGGGGTAACCCTAGACTCTGAACTTTCCTTTCAGGCCCACATCCAATCCCTGTCCAAATCATGCCACCTTAACCTCCTCAACATCTCTAGAATACGCCCCTTTTTAACCAATGACACCACCAAGCTTCTAATTCACTCCCTGGTCATCTCTTGCCTCGACTACTGCAACTCTCTCCTCATTGGACTACCTTTGCATACACTATCCCCCCTTCAGTCCATAATGAATGCTGCTGCAAGACTCATCCACCTTACCAACCATTCAGTGTCCTCCACCCCTCTCTGCCAATCCCTGCACTTTCTTCCACTCACCCAATGAATAAAATTCAAAGTACTAACAATAATTTACAAACCCGTCCACAACTCTGCCCCCAGCTACATCACTAACCTAGTCTAAAAATACCTCCTGCTCTCTAGCTACCCTGTCACCTCCTCCCATGCTCTCCTACAGGATTTCTCCAGAGCTTCTCCCATCCTTTGGAACTCCCTACCCCAATCTGTCCGACTGTCCCCTAATCTATCTATCTTTAGACGATCCCTAAAAAACCCTTCTCTTTAAAGAAGCTTAACCTGCTTCTAACTAATACACTTTTACTTTCTCCATCAGCTCATGCCCCACAGCTATTACCTTTTGTATCAATTGACCCTCCCTCCTAGATTGTAAGCTCTAGCAAGCAGGGCCCTCTGATTCCTCTTGTACCAAATTGTAATGTAACTGTAATGTCTGCCTTCATTTTGTTAAGCGCTGCGCAAACTGTTGGCGCTATATAAATTCTGTATAATAATAATTATTATTTTGTGAAAAGCAGGAAGAAACCTACATACAGTGCCTTGCAAAAGTATTCACCCCCTTGGCATTTTTCGTTTTTTGTTGCCTCACAACCTGGAATTAACATGGATTGTTTGAGGATTTGAATCATTTAATTTACAGAACATGCATTTTTTTTTTTTTTTTATTGGGAAGCAAACAACAAATAGGACAAAATAACAGAAAATGTCAATGTGCTGTGGCAGATCAAAGCTCTGTCCCTATGAAAATGGGGTTAAAGTGGACACAGAGTCTGCATATTGGCTGAGTGCAGAGCTACAGAGTGTAAATTTGAAACGGAGAAAACTGCTCTGGCAGTTTTCTCCAGGTTTTGCTAGTTCCTTATGGGGCTCTGTAATGTGGAGATCCTTCAGAGTCTTGGGTGGAACGGGATCTCCAACCGTATGTCCAGGTCTTGTGGACAGCCAGCAGGGTGTGTGCCCAGGTGCACACAGCCCATATAACGAGGGGCTGGTGAGAGCAGAATGTGGAGGAAGGTGAAGTTGGAGCAGTGGCTGCTAGTAAGTGTCTCTGTGTGAGAATAGATGATGTGTGCATTGAAGGCCTAGAAGCTGTGTGCATCCAGAGAGCCAGAAGCTGTGTGCGTTGAAGGGCTTCAAAGCTGTGTGCGTCCAAGGAGCCAGAAGCTGTGTGCGTTAAAGCTCTTGAAGCTGTGTGCGGCCAAGGAGCCTAAGACTGTGTGCATCCAAGCAGCTCGTTTGAAGGGCCTGTACCTAATAGCAGCATTACTGCTGAAGAGTAGCCAGGTGGGCTAGCATTGTCAAAAAACAGAAAAAAGAGGGCGCACCGGCCTTGTGCATTATCTTTAAAAAGGTTTATTAAAACAGAAAACGTAAAAGTACTACTCACAAGGGTAGATAAAAATCACGCATAATAGTCAAATGATGGTAGCAGTCTCCAGACCTATGGACAAGACGTGCAGACCGCTGCTGGCTGATGCGTTTCAAAGGTAGCACCTTCTTCTTCAGAGTCTAACAGTATCTATCTCTTACGGTACCTTAAATAATGTGCTCATCTGCTACCATCATTTCACTATTATGCGTGATTTTTATTTACCCTTGTGAGTAGTACTTTTACGTTTTCTGTTTTAATAAACCTTTT
This sequence comes from Lithobates clamitans, assembly GCA_037952925.1. Taxonomy (NCBI): domain Eukaryota; kingdom Metazoa; phylum Chordata; class Amphibia; order Anura; family Ranidae; genus Lithobates; species Lithobates clamitans. The sequence goes on along the minus strand of JBBGZY010001000.1, from coordinate 715,387 downwards.
TAAAGATAATGCACAAGGCCGGTGCGCCTTTTTTTTTTTTTCTGTTTTTTGTCTGTATGTTAGGATTTCCCTATCCTTGAGGGCAGCAAGGCTGAAAGCTACCATCCATCGAGAACTTTGAACTGTCGGGCTTATACATTTATGCGCAAGAGGTTTTGTTTTGTTGTATGGGCTAGCATTGTCATTTGGATTTTGTGTATTTAATTGAAGCTTGGACCCCTGCACCTCCTGGATGGACTTTTGTTTTGTTTTACCTTTAATAAACGTGGGCTACCAGGCCCTTAACTATAAATGCCTGTCTGATGTGTACTCACTTCACCAAAACGCATCTATCCACTTGAGTTGAACAATCCCCAATGTCACAGTGCATAACTATTCACCCCCCTAAAGTCAATACTTTATAGAGCCACCTTTTGCAGCTATCACAGCTCCAAGTCGCTTTGGATAAGTCTCTATGAGCCTGCCACATCCTAACACCGGTATTTTTGCCCATTCCTCCTTGCAAAACTGCTCCAGCTCCTTCAAGTTGGATGGTTTGTGCTTGTCAACAGCAATCTTTAAGTCTGACCACAGAGTTTCTATTGGATTGAGGTCTAGGCTTTGACTAGGCCGTTCCAACACATTTAGATGTTTCCCCTTAAACCACTCAAGTGTTGCTTTAGCAGTGTGTTTGGGATCATTGTACTGCTGGAAGGTGAGCCTCCATTCTTGGCCTCAAATCACACACAAAGTGGTACAGGTTTTGCTCAAGAATATCCCTGTATTTAGCACCATCCATCTTTCCCTCAACTCTGACCAGTTTCCCAGTCCCGACTGCTGAAAAACATCCCCACAGCATGATGCTGCCACCACCATGTTTCACTGTGGGGATGTTGTTCTTTGGGTGATGTGTTGGGTTTGCGCCAGACATAGCGTTTGCTTTGATGGCCAAAAAGTTCAATTTTAGTCTCATTAGACCAGAGCACCTTCCTCCATACATTTTGTGAGTCTCCCACATGCCTTTTCGCAAACTCAAAACGTGACATTTTGTTTTTTGCTGAAAGTAATGGCTTTTTTCTGGCCACTCTGCCATAAAGCCCAACTCTATGGAGCGTACGGCTTATTGTTGTCCTATGTACAGATACCCCAGTCTCTGCTGTGGAACTCTGCAGCTCCTCCAGGGTTACCTTAGGTCTCTGTGCTGCCTTTCTGATTAATGACCTCTTTGCCCGGTCCGTGAGTTTTGGAGTGCGGCCGTCTCTTGGCAGGTTTGCTGTTGTGCCATGTTCTTTCCATTTGGTTATGATACATTTGATGGTGTTTCTAGGGATCATCAAAGATTTGGATATTTTTTTATAACCTAACCCTGACTTGTACTCCTCCACAACATTGTCCCTTACTTGTTTGGAGAGTTCCTTGGTCTTCATGGCAGTGTTTGGTTAGTGGTGCCTCTTGCTTAGGTGTTGCAGCCTCTGAGGCCTTTCAAAAAGGTGTGTGTATATGTAATTAAAGATCATGTGACACTTAGATTGCACACAGGTGGACATCATTTCACTAATTATGTGACTTCTGAAGGTAATTGGTTGCGCACAGTGCGCCGAAAAATGTTTTCAAAGAAACTGAGCGTGCCAATTTTATAACATTTTTTTTTTTTTTTTTTTCATAAAGTAAATGCTATAAACTACGTTAATAGTGAGAAATTCTCATCCTGAACTCTCACACCTCAGATCAGCCCCAATTCCTGCAACTCCACACCTCAGATGAGCCCCAATTCATGCACCGTCACACCTCAGATCACTGTCTCCCCTGCAAATCTGTTTTACCACTGTACCCCCCTGCTCATCTGCCCCACCACTGTAACCCCCTGCTCATCTGCCCCACCACTGTAACCTCCTGCACGTCTGCCCCACGACTGTACTACCCTGCACATCTGCCCCACCTCTGTATCCCCTGCTCTTCTGTCCCACCACTGTACCACTCTGCTCTTCTGTCCCACCACTGTACCTCCCTGCACATCTGCTCCACCGCCGTACCCCCATGCTCTTCTGCCCCAATACTGTAACCCCCTGCTCATGTGTTCCACCGATGTACCTCCTTTCCCCTCTGCGCCCCCCCCCCCCCGCTCCTCTGCCTCACTGCTGTAACCTCCTGCTCATCTGTCCCACCAATGTACCTCCATTCTCCTCTGCCCCAACACTGAACCCCCCTGCTCATCTTTCCTGCCACTGTAACTCCCTTCTCATCTGGCCCAACACTGAACCCCCCCTGCTTATCTGCCCCATCACTGTACCCCCCCTGCTTTTCTGTCCCACTACTGAACCTCCTTCTCATCCTTTCCACCACTGTACCTCCTGCACATATGCTCCACCACTGTACCCCCTTGCTCTTCTGTCCCACCACTGTACCCCCTCTGCTCATCTGCCCCATTAGTGTACCCCCTTTTCTCATCTGCCCCACCACTGTACCTCCCTGCACATCTGCTCCACTGCCGTATCCCCATGCTCTTCTCACTACTGAATCACCTTCTCATCTGTCCTAACACTGAACCCATCTGCTCATCTGCCTCACCATGGTAACCTGCTTTCTCATCTGCCCCACCAATCCTCCTGCACCTCTGTCTCACCTCTGTACCCCCTGCTCTCCTGCCCCACCACTGTAACCCCCTACTCATCTAGCCCACCAATATACCACCTTTCACATCTGCCCCACTGCTCTATCCCCCTGCTTTTCTGTCCCACCACTAAACCCCCTTCTCATCTGACCCAACACTGACCCCCCCCCCCCGCTCATCTGGCCCATCACTGAACCCCCCTGCTCATCTGGCCCATCACTGAACCCCCCTGCTCATCTGGCCGACACTGAACCCCCCCGCTCACCTGGCCCAACACTGAACCCCCCTGCTCATCTGCCCCAACACTGTATCTCCCTGCTCTTCTGTCCCACTGCGAACCACCTTCTCATCTCTTCCACCACTGTACCCTCCTGCTCATCTGCTCCACCACTGTACCCTTTTCTCATCTATGATATGCGCGATATGCAGAGTGGTGAAAGGAAGCAGAGATGAGACACATCTACCTGTCCTGGCACACTCATCCTGCTGATCCACCTCTCGCATCCAGCCCATGTGCTTGTATGTGATGTCACATACAAGCATCTGGAATGGATGTGCAATTATGAGCTCAGGTAAAGAGCATTTTCTGAAAGCAGTGGGCCTGTGTGCAGGATCATAAGTTGGGCCCTCGCAGCTGAGAAAAAGTGTGGCTTTCTGCACCACAGGAAAAGTTGGGTGTGATTTTTATTGCGCTGAATACTGGCTGTGGCTTAAAGGGACAGGGGTTTAGCAGTAAGTGATGCAAGGGTTTAGGAATAATTTCAACAAAGTTCCCAGAAGCTCAACAGTAATTCCACAAACTGTCACCTGATTGTGGTTTTCTCAATCACAGTGAAATCACTTCTTTCTGAGATTGGTAGTGGCAACCAAGCGAGTCATCTTCCTCCAGGCGGGTCTAGCAGGACTGTGATTGGCTTTATGACAGTGGCCAATGACGGTCCTTCTCCTCCTCGAAACAGGGACCGCCCCCACCCCGCCCCAGCAGAACTGCACCCAATCTCTTCCTCATCAAAAAAGCTGACGATCGCAGCTACAGCAAAGTTAGAGAACCAAACAATGTTTCCCATCTTTTACAATGTGTGGGGGCACAGTGCCTCCCCCTCAGTGCAGGTGCGGCGTGGGGAATTCTGAAATTGGAATGCATTAGTGTCTCACCAACACTTTCCTGAGCTGCTCTGCTGATGGCGAGGGAGTCGAGTGCCGGCAAAAGAGGCTTGGTGTGCCGCTTGCGGCACCAGTGCCGGCTTTTTGCCTACCCCTGAGGTAAACTCCACTATAGTTGGTTGACATACCTATTATGCTGATATTAGGCTCCAAATGAGCGGTAGATTAACCATAATGTTCCACTATTTATTGGATTGATCTGTCTTAATTTATTTAACTAAACAATCATATGGGACTAGAGATATACTTTCCTGTAATAAGATTATCTTAATGTAAAATTTTTCTCTTTACTCATTACATTAAATGTTTTCTGATAATCTTCAACAAAATACTTGAACAAGAAATATCACATTCACATAGATCAATTAATTCATTAAATAATTAATTACACTCAATTCTTTTGAATTGTGGGCATGTAAAATACAGGACTTCAAACAATGACAACACTTTACTAACCTGAACCAATCACCTCGCCTAAATCTAAACACGCACAAACTTGGAAAGCGCAATTTTTTTATACTCTGTCAGCCATCAATAATATTTCATAATAAACCATACAGCTTCTAAATATAAAGGACCATTATACAGAGTGTGAGACAAGGATCCCAACCTGCTGTCTCGCTCCAAAGTCTAATATCTAAAGAAACATCTCTGGGAAAGTTGTGCTTGAACAAACATATATAAACACAGAATTTGATGGCAGATGGGAAACTTTTGGTCTGAAGCTCAAGCAAGTTACATCAGCAACTTGACAACATTAGAAGCAATTCTTACTGCCAAAGTATGTACCATACATACTATATAGTTCTATAGTCTGATCGACAAAATCCATTTAGTTAAACCAATAGGAAAAAAAGGAATAAATAGTGTAACTCAATAAATAGAAAACCTCCATATACAGAACCTTATATCCACAGTTGCTCTACAGGAAGGCAAAAAATAACACTTTAAAAGCATGGTTTAATTTGGTCCAACAGGGTAAAAAGTCCTTCCTAATCTCCTAGGACAGTGATGGCGGACCACGGCACCCCAGATGTGTTAGAGCTACATTTCCCATGATGCAAAACTACACTGCAGAGTGCATGAGAATCATGGGAAATGTAGTCCCAAAACATCTGGGGTGCCAAGGTTCGCCATCACTGTCCTAGGACAATTGGATATTCCCTGGATCAACAATCTCTGTTTTTATTTCTTATTCTACTATGTAATATATGTTCATGTCCAGTTATATTCTGTGCAATTACGAATGCCTTTAAAATGTCCTTTGAGTTAAAACATGTTGGGACGAGCTGTCCTGAGTACGCACATACAGGAATCTCTCGTGGGCAGGGAAACTCCAGAGTCCAGGTGAGAAATGCCATTTATTTTACCAAATAAAGTACTGCAAAGGATCTTTATCCAGCTCTTACAGTTGCAATAAAAAGTATGTGAACCCTTTTGGAATGATATAGATTTATGCACAAATTGGTCATAAACTATGATCTCATCTTCATCTAAGTCACAACAATAGACAATCACAGTCTGCTTAAACTAATAACACACAAAGAATTAAATGTTACCATGTTTTTATTGAACACACCATGTAAACATTCACAGCGCAGGTGGAAAAAGTATGTGAACCCTTGGATTTAATACCTGGTTGAACCTCCTTTGGCAGCAATAACTTCAACCAAACATTTCCTGTGGTTGCAGATCAGACGTGCACAACAGTCAGGAGTAATTCTTTGTGCAGAAATTCATATCATTCCAAAAGGGTTTACATACTTTTTACTGCAACTGTATATAGTTACATAGTTAGTCAGGTTGGAAAAAAAAACACAAGTCTATCTAGTTTAACAATAAGGCCTCATGCACACTTGACGTTAAAATAACGTTATAAAAACGCCAGTAGCTTTGCAGTGAGTTTTTCAACATTTTTTTCAACGTTTTTGCAATAGCGTTTTTAAGCGTTTATTCACTTTTTTTGCATTTTTCCGCGTTAGCGTTTTAAAAAATATTAGGGCTGTTACTGATTAAAATTTTTGTATTAGATTAATCATTTTTTTTTAAAAAATCGATTAATCGACTAATTTCGATTAATTATAACGCACATACAGATCCAAGTACTTTTAGCTGATTTAGCACCGTTGTTATGGCAACGGCCAAAGCCAGACATAGCGGGGCATGGCTAGGAAGTGCCCATAATCTCAGCCTCACCGTGCCCGTAATTGCAGCCTCGCCGTGCCCATAATTGCAGCCTCGCCGTGCCCATAATTGCAGCCTCGCCGTGCCCATAATCGCAGCCTCACTATAGTCAGTGCCTGTGCCTTGATTACACAATCTGCGGGCATCTCCCGCTGTCTGTCTTGGAGCTGAATGTGAAAACTTTGGCCGTGCTGTGAGAAAAGTCCCGCCCTCCTCCTAGATCAGCTTGTGTGATAGACAGAACACTGCATCTATCACACGAGCTAATCTAGGAGGAGGGTGGGAGTTTTCACACTCAGCTCCAAGACACACAGCGGGAGATGCCCGCAGACTGTGTATGACATATAGTGGAGGAGGGAGCGGAGCACTGCGCTGCAGCCACAGCTTGGCCCAAAGCGGCCCCAGGGCAGGCAGTCTACCGATCAAAAAAATTAAACATTCTAATGTAAATATCTATTTTCAATTAAATGGGCACTAAGAGTATGCCCAAAAATTGTTCTGTAGGTTCCAGGTTCTGTATTCTATTTTACTTCTGCCCGCAGTAGCTATTATTGTCCCTAATCTCACGCATGCGCAGTAATAGGGCTATTCAAGGTGTCCATGATCCTCTTCACATTGCAGAAGTACAATCAAGTCTTGCGTGATGTCGGGGCTGACGTCAACGCTCGAAAATGATGCAGCCCCGGTATAGACCCTGCATTTTTCCAGCAGGGTCTCTGCTTGCTGGAAAAATAGAAAATAAGGCGCATGCACGGGTGATGTCAGAAGTGAAAAATATACAGAATACAGGAAAGGCAAGCAAGTAAGGAGATTTTCACATAGCGCAACTCGTTTTAAAACCTGCAATTGTCCATTTACATAAAAGTCGTCAAAATGGGTATACAACCACTTTAAAAATGCTGGTGAGCCGGGTTTTGAGCACTAATCGACGTTCAGCAGCGTTTTTTGACGTTAGAGCATTTTTACAGCTGAAAACAGCTGAAAAATTCCTCTCCGAACCCACTAGTTTTGGGCCTCATACTGTTAAAAAAAAAAAAAACTAGTGAGTTCTGAGAGAAGATTTTCAGCTGTTTTCCGCTGTAAAAACTCTCTAATGTCAAAAAACGCTGATAAACGTCAATAAGCGCTCAAAAACAGTGTTTTGTTTCTAACATTTGTGATCCATTGGAAAAAAAAAAAATATATATATATATATATATATATTGAAAAATAAACGCTAAAAAATGCTGTTGAAAAACTCACTGCAAAGCTACTGGCATTTTTATAATGTTATTTTAACATCCAGTGTGCATGAGGCCTTGGGGGTTTTTTTTAACCACTTGACCACTGGGCACTTAAACCCCCTTAATAACCAAACCAATTTTCAGCTTTTGGTGCTCTCACATTTTGAATGACATTTATTCAGTCATGCAACACTGTACCTATATGAAATTTTTGTCCTCTTTTCACACAAATAGAGCTTTCTTTTGGTGGTATTTAATCACAGCTGGATTCTTTATTTTTTGCGCTATAAAAGAAAAAAGACCGAAAATTCTGTAAAAAAAAAAAAATGCATTTTCATCGTTTCTGTTATAAAATTTTGCAAATTAGTAATTTTTCTTCATATATTTTGGTCAAAATTTATACCGCTACATATCTTTGGTAAAAATAACCCAAATCGGTGGATATTATTTGGTCTTTGTGAAAGTTATAGAGTCCAAAAGCTATGGTGCCAATATCTGAAAATTGATCACACCTGAAGTACTGACGGCCTATCTAATTTCTCGAGACCCTAACATGCCAGAAAAGTACAAATACCCCCCAAATGACCCCTTTTTGGAAAGAAGATATTCCAAGGTATTTAGAAAGATGCATGATGAATTTTTTGAAGTTGTCATTTTTTCCCACAATTCTTTGCAAAATCAAGAGAATTTTTTTTCTTTTTTTTTTCCACAAAATTGTCATATTAGCAGGTTATTTCACACACACAGCATCTGCATACCACAAATTACACCCCAAAACACATTCTGCTATTACTCCTGAGTACGGCGATACCACATGTGTGAGACTTTTACACAGCATGGCCACATACAGAGGCCCAACATGCACGGAGCACCTTCAGGCGTTCTGGAGTGCCCAGGCCAATTCTGACATTTCTCTCCTACATGTAAAAATCATCATTTATTTGCTAGAAAATTTTTAGCAAAGACCCTAGAGAATACAATGGCGGTCGTTGAAACTTTTTATCTTGCACGGTATTTGCGTAGCAATTTTTTGAACGCTTTTTTTGGAAAAAAAAACAGTTTTGTGCTTTAAAAAACAAAACAAAACAGTAACGTTAGCCCACTGTTTTTGCATAACGTGTATAATGAATGTGAAAGATGAAGTTATGTGGAGTAAATAGATACCTAACATGTCACCCTTCAAAATTGCACATGCTCGTGGAATGGCGCCAAACTTCGCTACTTAAAAATCCCCATTGGCGACGCTTTAAAATTTTTTACTGGTTACATGTTTTGAGTTGCAGAGGAGGTCTAGGGTCAAAATTATTGCACTCACTCTGTCGATCGCAGCGATACCTCACATATGTGGTTTGAACATCATTTTCATATGTGGGCGTGTGCGTTCGCTTCTGCATGCGAGCACACGGGGACACGGGGGAAAATTTATTTTTATTTTTTTTATTGTTTATTTTACTTTATTTATATTAGTTTGATGCTTTTGTCCAAAAAAATACATTTTTTGATCACTTTTATTCCTATTACAAGGAATGTAAACATCCTTGTAATAGGAATGTGGCATGACAGGTCCTCTTTACAGTGAGATATGTGGTCAATAAGACCCCACATCTCACCTCTAGGCAGGGAAGCCTGAAATAAAAAAAACAAAAAAAAAACGTGGCTTCAATCGTAGCGACGAGTCGGTAGAGGCACCGGAGGGCTGCGGGAGGGGGGGGGGACATCGCCTCCCGTAAGAATGATTAAGCAGTGGAACAGCCGCTATGATCATTCTTATGGTGTAGGGAATCTTCGGCTGAAAAAGCTAATATCTGAATGATGTCTGTAGCTGCAGGCATCATTCAGATATCCCCGCACAAAGTCAAGGACGTCGTATGACGGCTGGCGGGCAGGAAATGGTTAAAATGCTTTTTTTTTTTAACACAAAGTTGTCCATTTATACAATATTTCTAACACATAGCATGTACATACCAAAAATGACACCCCGAAATAGATTCTCCTACTCCTCCTGAGTACGGTGATACCACATGTATGAGACTTCCACAGCCTGGCCACATACAGAGGCCGAGTACAGCCGAGTATGGCTGGGTATGGCTAGGTATCACCGAGTATTGCAGGGTATTGCAGGGTATTGCAGGGTATTGCAGGGTATTGCAGGGTATTGCAGGGTATTTCAGAGTATTGCACAGGGATTTGCAGAGTAGTGCAGGGTAATGCTGAGCATGGGGGGATGGCTGAGCATGGATGGATGATGGATCCATGGCTGTGACTGCACATGTCACTGAGCAGCGCTGTGGGCACTGCTACCATCCGATCCCTCCCCCTCTGTACCGATCGGTACAGAGAGGGGAGAGAGGAACCAGCGTCATGACATGACGCCGGTTTGTTTACATGTGATCATTCTGTCATTTACCATGATCCGTGATGCGCCGGGTCCTCAGGACCCGGCAGTCACGGATGTTCCTGTGTGTGCACCCCAGGGGGCGCGCGGGAGCGGTTTTCTGGGATCACGTCATAGTACGTGATCCCAGAGTTATCCCTGCAGCCGTCATTTGGCTATGGGCCAGTTGGTAACTGGTTAAAACCAAAAAAACGCCCCAGCCAAAAACAGTTGATAACAGCCTATGTGTGCATGGACACATAGGATAACATGATGGGGAGTTTATGACTGTAGAAAAAAACGTCTGAAGCCAAAAATAGCAGCTGTAAAAACGTCCAAAAACGTCCAGTGTGCGTGAGGCCTTAGAAAAAAAAACTATTGGAAAACCTCCATATACACAGTCATGCATCCACAGTTGATTCAGAGGAAGGCAAAAAAAAAACAGCTCTCTCTTCATATTTATGTTTATGAGGTGTACAGGAACCATAGCTGTTGAACCTGATATTCCTGATGTATATACATGCATGGAGATACTCTTGCAAATATTTTCATAACCTGAAAAAGGAAACCTGGGGCATTGATCGTGGTATCAGCTTAACTGGAACATAGGCAAAGATTATAAGATAAAGAAGCTACATACTCTGTAAGGCCGGGCCATACACAATTCGAATCATGCTGAACCGGCCGAGATTCAAACCGGTAATAGGCAGGCTGAATGTACCAAGTTTATCAATCGATCAACTTGGGTCCAACCAACCTGCTGGATTCTCTTGTGATTATCGAGCGATAGTGATAATCAATGTCTTCAGTTCATTAGCACTTTAACACCCAAACAATGAATAATGTCATTAAAGTGTAACTCCACCTTTGAGAAAAAAAACATTCACAGCTGGGTAATCTATGTACATTGCAGGTATTGTAACAAACTTTGTTGCAGATTCTTACCTTTGTTTTTCTGAAAAAAAAAATCCCTGTATGTTTGCCTGTGCCCATGTGCACAAGTGAGTCTAATGGGAGTGGTTTCTTAATTATTATATATATATATATATCTCTATTTTTTTTTTCCCCCCACAAAAGTGGAGTTACCCTTTAACCTTCTGGTTTACTTGGAGAACATGGATGTGGGACCTAGCACTGGTTTTGACATAAATGTATTTGGAAGAAAATACATAGAGAATAGATGAAGATGACATGGAGAAGATGCACTGGGGTTGATTTACTAAAGACTAGGGATGAGCCGAACACCCCCCGTTTCTATTTGCACCAGAACCTGTGAACGGACCGAAAATTTGCACGAACGTTAGAACCCCATTGACGTCTATGAGACTCGAATGTTCGAAATCAAAAGTGCTCATTTTAAAGGCTAATTTGCATGGTATTGTCCTAAAAAGGGTTTGGGGACCCGGGTCCTGCCCCAGGGGACATGTATCAATGCAAAAAAAGTTTTAAAAATGGCAGTTTTTTCAGGAGCAGTGATTTTAATGATGCTTAAAGTAAAAAAAAAAAAGTGAAATATTCCTTTAAATATCGTACCTGGGGGGTGTCTATAGTATGCCTGTAAAGTGGCACGTGTTTCCCGTGCTTAGAACAGCCCCTGCACAAAATGTCATTTTTAAAGGAAAAAAAGTCATTTAAAACTGCTTGCGGCTTTAATGTTACATAGTTAGTTAGTAAGGTTGAATAAAGACACCAGTCCATCCTGAGTGAGTGTGGGTGCGTATTTACAATCATCCCTATTTTATTTAAGGTACCCATATAGCGCTGCCAATTCACGGAGCACTCCACACATACATCGTACACCCACATTGGTCCCTACCCTCAAGGAGCCCACAATCCAAGGTCCCCAACTCACATTCATATACTAGGGCCAATTTTTGAACAGAAGCCAATTAACCTACCAGCATGTCTTTGGAGTGTGGGAGGAAACCGGAGTACCCGGAGGAAACCCACGCAGGCACAGGGAGAACATGCAAACTCCAGGCAGGTAGTGTCGTGGTTGGGATTTGAACCAGCGACCCTTTTTACTGCTAGGCAAGAGTGCTACCCACTACACCACTGTGCTGCCCCAATGTAATGTCGGGTCCTAGCAATATGGATGAAAATCAGTGAGACAAACGGCATGGGTACCCCCAAGTCCATTACCAGGCTCTTTGGGTCTTGTATTGATATTAAGGGGAACCCCGCACCCAAATTAAAAAAGGAAAGGTGTGGGGCCCCCAGGCCCTATATACTCTGAACAGCAGTTTATAGGCGGTGTAAACAAGACAGTGACTGTAGGTTTGTTGTTAAGTAGAATCTGTTTGTAATTTTGAACTGGTACATTTTTAACGTGTTTAGCTCCAGCCAAAAAATCTATTTTAAGCTTTTTGGAAAACCTAGGGAAGGGTTATCACCCCTGTGACATTTGTTTTGCTTTCTGTGCTCCTCTTCAGAAGATTTCACCTCACTTTTTGTCCCACTGATAAATGTTTTTTAAAAATTTGGGTTTTTTTGTGAAACAAGGATTGGTGATAAAGCATCAGTGGAAAGGAGAAAAGTTTTTCCCATATTAACTCTTACAGGAGAGAATTTCCCTTCCTAGGGGTAGATTTCATCTCACTTCCTGTTGTCTCCTTCCGTTTGAAAGTAGGAGTCATTTGTAAGTTGGATGTTTGAAAGTAGGGGCCTGCCCTATATACTCTGCAGAAATTTGGGCCTTAGGTGTTGTTGTGGCCACAACACTGTAAGCCCTCACAGGGCCCTGCTGTGAAATATTAGATCAAGAATTGTAATTACATGCCGCTGTTGAACAGGGGCAGAAAAATTGGGCCTTTGGTGGTGGTGGTGCTGGTGCTACAACACTGTAAGTCCTCACAGATACTCTTGGTGGGAGCAGAAACGTGCCCTGCTGTGAAATATTAGATCAAGAATTGTAATTACATGTGCCTGTTGAACAGTGGTTGAAAAATTGGGCCTTAGGCACTGGTGCTGGTGCCACAACACTGGAACCCCTCACAGATAATCTAGTTGAAGCACAGGAACTAGCCCTGCTGCAAAGAACTGCATGAAAAATTGTAATTACATGCCCCTGTTAAACAGGGGCTGAAACATTGGGCCTTAAGCACTGGTGGCAGGACTGGCGGCGCCCAGAACCAAAAATGTTCTTACAAGCTATCATCATGATCATTGAGGAGGAAGAGGATAATTACTCGGTATAACAGGATAGTCACTCAGCATCAGCATAGGCAGCCTTTGAAGGGATCTGACATTTCAAAAATTTATTCGGTTACATCAGCATCAGGTGCTTGGTAGCTGGTGGTGATCCAAGACTGATTCATTTTTATGAAGGTCAGTCGATCGACCGAAGCGGTGGACAGACAAAGCCTCCAGCAGTACAAAGCCTCCAGCAGCACTGAATGTGCGTTCCGAAAGAACGCTGGATGCAGGACAGGCCAGTAGCTCAATTGCATACTGTGCAAGCTCTGGCCAGTGATCCATCCTCAAGACCCAGTAACCCAGAGGATTTTCTGTGGGAAAGGTGTCCAAGTCAGATCTTGCCCCTAGGTATTCCTGTAAAACAGACGCTAGCGATGGTTGCTGGAACCGATCATACCTTGGGGCTGCGGACTAAAAAATTGTCTGAACGCATCGGTCAGACGGCCACCTTCTCCACCGTTCCTTCTTTGACTGACCGACGCCTCAGCAACACGTTGTCCAGAAACAGGAGTTTGTAACCTCCCAGTCTCTGGGAACGCGTTGCACAGACCTTTCTGCAAGGCCTCCCAAAGATGTTTCATCCTCTGCTCCCTCTGCGACAGCAAGATAAGGTCCGCAACCTTACCCTTGTAACGTGGATCAAGGAGGGTTGCCAGCCAGTAACGATCCCCCACCTTGATACCACGAATACGAGGATCCTTCCGCAGGCTTTGCAGGATCAGGGAGGCCATGCAGCGTAGGTTTGCTGAGGCATTCGGTCCGGAGTCCTCTGGGTCACTAAGGATGACCTGATCCGCAGCCACCTCCTCCCAGCCACGTACAAGTCCATGTGTTTCTTGGGACTGTAAATGATCCCTTAAAGACTGCTGCTGATGCTGAGTGCCAGGCTCCACCTCCATACTGACACAATCCTCCTCCTCGTCCTCTTCCTGTGTGATCGGCGGGCACGCAGGAACACTGTCTGGATAAAGGGGACCTGGAGAGCTAAGGAAGTCCTCCTCTTCCTGCCTCTGTTCTGCCTCAAGTGCCCTGTCCATTATTCCACACAGCGTGTGCTTCAACAGGTGGACAAGAGGGACAGTGTCACTGATGCATGCACTGTCACTGCTCACCATCCTCGTGGCCTCCTCAAATGGTGACAGGACAGTGCATCCCTGATCATGGCCCACTGGCGTGGGGGAAAAAAAAAAACAATCACCCCTGACCCTGTCCTGGTGCCATAGTCGCACAGGTACTCATTGATGGCCCTCTGCTGCGTGTGCAGCCGCTGCAGCATGGCCAACGTTGAGTTCCACCTGGTGGGCATGTCAGAGATTAGGCAGTTCTTGGGCAGATTAACTTCCTTCTGGAGGTCTGCCAGCCGAGCACTGGCATTATATGACCGGCGGAAATGCACACAGACTTTCCTGGCCTGCCTCAGGACATCCTGTAAGCCCGGGTTCCTGCCCAAGACCCACTGCACCACCAAGTTAAGGACGTGAGCCAAACAGGGCACATGGGCCATTTGTCCCTGTCGGAGGGCGGAGAGGAGGTTGGTGCCATTGTCGCAAACCACCATTCCTGCCTTAAGTTGGCATGGCGTCAACCACCTCTGAACCTGCCCCTGCAGAGCTGACAGAACCTCTGCCCCAGTGTGACTCCTGTCCCCCAAGCACACCAGCTCAAGCACCGCATGGCATCTTTTGGCCTGCATACTTGAGTAGCCCCTTGAACGCCTACGGAGCACCACTGGTTCCGAGGACAAAGCACAGGAAGAGGCCATGGAGGAAGAAGAAGAGGAGGGGCTGGAGGAGAGAGGTGTGTCAGAATCATTAGTAGTGGCATTTTGGAGGCGTGGTGGCGGAACAACCTCCAACACTACTGCACCTTGTCCTGCATCCTTCCCAGCTGCCAGCAGAGTCACCCAATGCGCCGTGAAACTTAGGTAACGTCCCTGTCCATACCTGTTTGACCATTAACCAGCGGTAATATGCACCTTACCGCTGACCGCCCTGCTGTCCAGCGAGGCATGGACATTGCCTTCCACATGCCGGTAGAGAGCCGGAATCGCCTTCCATGAGAAAAAGTGGCATTTGGGTACCTGCCACTAAGGAACCGCACATTCCACAAACTCACGGAAGGGGGCAGAGTCTACCAACTGAAAAGGTAGCAGTTGAAGTGCTAGCAATTTTGCCAAGCTAGCATTCAACCGCTGTGCATGTGGATGGCTGGGAGCGAACTTCTTTCGGCGGTGCAGCAGCTGAGGCAGGGAAATTTGCCTGGTACAATCTGACGCTTGGTGTACCAAAAGCAGATTGCCCACAAGTACTTGGCTGTGACACACCTAATTCTACACCTTCATTCCTCTCAGTGCAGGTCTCAGAGAGGACTGAAGGTATAGTGGGGTTGGAGATCTCAGCTGATGAGGAGCAAGGAGAGGTCCTCTTTGTTCTTTGGTGTTGGTCTTTTAGATACGCTTGCCAACGAACTGCATGGCAGGTCAACATATGTCTGGTCAAGCATGTGGTGCCCAAGCGGGAGATGTTTTGGCCACGCGAGATACGCTTGAGACAGATGTTGCAAATAGCAGCAGTGCAATCTGATGCACTTGTCTCAAAAAAGGCCCACACCAAAGAACTTTTGGAATAACGTGCAAAGACAGCAGCGCCTGCACACGTGGAGCTTTGCGGTGTGATGCAGTTAGTGTGCTGCCCTTAGGCTGGTCCCTGGAGGGCATCCTCCCTCATTGGTGATGTGCCTCCTCCTCTCTCCTATCAGGCACCCACATTGAGTCAGTGAGCTCATCACCCCCTCCCTCCTCATCACTGGAGCAAACCTGGCAGTATGCTTCAGCAGAGGGAGGATGACTTCCAGATTGCTGTCCTTCTTGGGTTACTTCTGTCTGTGCTCACATTTATTTTTTTTTTTTTAATTAAATATTCTTTATTAAATCGTTCACATTACAAAAAAGAATAGAAAACATTATTATTATTTTTACAACAGCTTATGGATATTATCCAGTCCAATCTAATTATATCAAAATGTTTTTCACTCTAGACCTCCTATAAGCCTGCCCCCCACACCCACCCATCCACCCCTATCCCTAGACTATATAAAAAAGGTTGCATGAATGTCCTCATGTGCCATCATCGCATCACCAACTAACCCTTACTTCTCTGGCTCTCCCTTATCTCTACACTATACTGACGGGTAGTCCAATTCCTTGGGTATGTTTCAGGTTGGATCCGGATCAGGGGGCTATACCTGACCATTGTAGCCAAGAGCTCCAAATTTTTATAAATTTGTCCTGACTGCATCTCCTGGTATAGCATGTTTTTTCTGTCCATACTAGCTTGTCCACTGTCCTAAGCCAGTCTTCTATAGTTGGAGGCATGCTGGATAGCCAGTACTGCGCTATTAATTTCCTAGCTTGGTACAGGCACCTTCCTATAGCTATTTTCTTGTTATTGGATTCCACACTATCCCCTAGCAGTCCAAGAATACATACCCTGGCCTCCTGTTTCAACTTGGTTTTAAACCTAGCTTCTATGATCCTAATTACCTCTGACCAATACCTAGTCAGCTTTGGACACCTCCATACCATGTGTATTAAATCACCAGTATCCAAGCATCTAGGACATTTGTTATCAGGTCTACGGCCAAACCTAAACAGTCTCTTAGGGGTATAATAAACCCTGTGTATCAGAAATAGTTGTGACACCTGTTGCGATGGGGAAATCGACACCAATGGACTAGCCTTCAAAATTCCCTTCCACTGACTGTCAGATATCTCCCCCACCTCCCCTGCCCACCCTTCCCTGACACCCAGAGTCGTTTGCAGGTCTAGCAGTTTTGCAGAGATTTGTCCATTTACCATTGCTATCAGACCCTTAGTGGAGGTTGCTCTAATGATTTTATTTAGTAGAGGTGCGTTGCACCATTCTAATGGGCAGCTGCTAAATTGACTGTTGAGTGCATGCCTGATCTGTAGATAGGTAAAAAAGGTGTTATTTGGAACACCGTATTCACTCCTCAGCTCAATGAACGGTTTCAAATTTTTACCTTCAAATAACTTCACCAGTCTACGAATTCCGTGGCGGACCCATATCTAGTTTTTTTCCAACGTTAACAACTCCCTCAGATCCCTGTTATCCCATATGGGCGAGAATTCAGTATATCCTCCATACTCCTTAATCCTCTTGGTGGCCTGCCAGACTTTAATGACCAATCTATATGTTGGAGATCCCTCCCGAAATATCCCAGCCTCTAGTGCCTCTGCCAGGGACCCGTATGGAACATCCTGCATCATAAGTATCGCGTTGGAATTCGATCGGCCCTGGTTTTCGCAACCTTCTAGATGTATTTGTGCCGCCAGAAAGTAGCTATAGGGATGAGGTACTGCCAATCCCCCTTCCCCGACAGGGCGCTGGAGAGTTTGTAATTTGATCCTTGCCTGCCCTTTCCTCCATATTAATTCTCTAAATATAACGTTTAATTTATGAAACCAAATATTCCCAATCCAAACTGGGGAATTGTGAAGTACGTATAATAATTGTGGCATCCAGACCATCTTAATCAAGTTAATTCTCCCTGCCAGGGATAACGGGAGTTGACGCCAAATAGCACTTTTCTTTCTAAATTTTTCCAGTAGAGGGGCTAGATTGTCTCCGATATACTGTGCCGGGTCAGTTGAGATAATTATCCCCAGATAGTGCATCTTCTCCACTATCCTCAATTTCGGCAAACTAACCCCTTGAATATTACGTGTCGAGTCTAGTGGGAGCAATGTTGATTTTTCCCAAGTAACCATCAGGCCCGATGACCTTCCAAATCTTTCCACCAGCTGTATTGCCTTTTCCAGGGAGGGTCCCATCTCCCCAAGAAAAATCAGCACATCATCAGCGTAGAGTGCCACTTTTTCCGACCCATTCCTCCCTCCAAATCCCTGTATTCCGGGCAAGTGTCTTATTACCTCTGCTAATGGCTCCATCGCCAATGCGAACAGCAGGGGCGAAAGTGGACACCCCTGCCTCGTCCCTCTCTCAAGGGGTAGCCACTTAGTATATTCACTATTAATCTTTAACCTAGCTTTTGGATAGAGGTACAAGGTCTTCACCCACTTGATAAATTTTGGGCCAAATCCGAACTTCTCCAGTACCCACCAGAGATACTCCCACTCCAGGCTATCGAACGCCTTGGTAATATCCAAGGCGAGGACTGCTCTCGAGCTCTTACTCCCTGCCGGGGACTGGAGGTTCAGGTATGCCCTTCTGATGTTAATACTAGTTGATCTATTTGGGATAAACCCAGACTGGTCCGGGTGTACTAGCTCCAATATATACTTCTTTAGTCTAGTGGCCATTATTTTTGCCAATATTTTTATGTCGGAGCATAATAGCGAGATAGGTCTGTACGATGCTGCTTCGAGATGATCTTTCCCCTCCTTTTTTATTAAGACTATATTAGTTTCAGTAATCGAAGCGGGCAATACACCTTCCGTAGTCGCCCAGTTCAATGTCTTCAAGAGTTCTGGGATTAACACCTCCCCATAGTACTTATAGATTTCCACAGGCAGGCCATCCGGACCTGGAGCTTTTTGGTTGGGCATATCTACCACTGCTTGCTGTACTTCCTCAAGAGTTATGGGGGAGTCCAGACTGACCCTTTCACTTTCAGAGAGGTGTGGCAGACTAACCCCCTCTAAGAAGTTTTCTACCTCTCTTACTTCCAGTTGATGCTGTGAATTATATAAGTTACTATAGTATTCAAAGAATATCTTTTTAACCGTCAAGGGGTCTGACGTAACTACCCCGCTAGGAGTTCGAATCGCATCGATCGTTGAGGAGGGCGAATTAGTATCAGCCAATAGTGCCAACATGCGACCCACTTTTTCATCCTCTTCAAAGTATCTCCGCCTCTGTAATAACCTTTTGTTTTAAGCACATCCATCTTGTACTCCTGCTGCTTTTTTACCCAGAGCTGCTGAATTCCTGGATTTGGGTCCGCCACGTATTGTTTTTCTAGTTCTAACACCTCTCTCCTAATTTGATCCCCCTTTTCTCTTGATTGTCTCTTAACCCGTGTTATATACTGTAGGAGGATACCCCTCAGAAATGCTTTGAGGGAGTCCCAGACCATCCCCTGCGACGCCGAGCCTGAATTAATTAACACAAATTCATTTATTTTTTCCAATATGTCTTCTTTTTTTCCCATAATCTCCAACCATATAGGGTTTAATGCCCATATTCTCTCATTATTTCTATTATGGATAATTATCGCCAGCGTCAAAGGAGAATGGTCCGATACCCCTCTAGGCCTATACTCTATTTTCCCTATAAGGGGAAGTACCCCCTTATTACCCACTGCCATATCTATGCGAGAGAGAGTTTGATGCGAGAAGCAAGAATACTGCCGCTCCTCTGGATTACGGATTCTCCAGAGGTCGCACCACCCAATCTCTTCGAACAGCTGGGTAAGCCGTCCTTCCATTGCTCTATTCTCCCTTGCTCTTGGAGGGAACCTGTCAATTTTCCCATTAAGTACCATGTTGAAGTCACCCACCAATATAAGTGGGATATCACCTTTTGTCCTCGACATATTCTAAGAGGCAATATAAGATCTCCATCTTGAAGGGAGGGGGAATATACACATTAGCTATAACTAAAAGTTTACCCTCTATTATACAGAATAAAAAGACATAACAACCCAACGGATCGGTCCTAACATCCCTACAGGAGAACGCCATCCCCTTTTTGACCAGTATACATACTCCTCGCAAATAGGAGGTATGCACTGAGTGGTATTGTGCTTGAAACTTTTTGTTCCAAATTGCAGATTTAGAGTCATTGGTGAGGTGAGTCTCCTGTAAGGACACCAGGCCCGATCCCAGTGCCTCCAGCTCTAGAAGTACGGTAGCTCTTTTGTTGGGGTCTCCCATACCCCGAATATTCCATGAGATTATTCCTATCATACTAACCCTCCTTTAAGTTGTAAGCATATGTACAAGTAAAATAAATATCCATATAAATAGACTAAATATACATATACAATGTACAAATAACTATACATCTTCCAACACAGAAAAGGAAGAAAGAGAGAAGGAGAGAGAAAAAAAAAAAACAAAGAAAACAAAAAAGAAAAACAATATGGTATTAAACCCTAAGATCACCTTAGTTAAACCCAGCAGTGCCAAATATTTATTTAAAGCTCATATGCAAAGATTCCCATCCCTTTTGATCCTACCAGGATTTCCTTTACTATTTAATATATGACTTAACTTTACAAAAAAACTTTGTGGTGATTTTATCTTAACCCTCTGTGCATTTATTACTGGTGTGTGGCAACCTTTTAATTTTGGATAAATGTTCCCTATTTTACCCTTGTGCCCCTCCCCCCCTCCCCCCTGCCTTTCTTGGCCTACCCTGGGAGCATTCCTTGTGACCCCTTTAACCCTCCCATCCTCCATCCACTCCCCCCCTCCCCTTTGTCTTCACGACCTGTTTTCCCATTCATCCATTTTAAGCCTGTTAGCATCTAGCTGGGCTTGCATTTTTGTAAACTCCTGCCGCATTGGAATTACAGTATCTTCTAGTTGATTAACCCTTTCCTCTACGCCTTTAACTCTCTCCACTGTTTTCTGAAGCTCATTTTTAATGCTGCCATACTTTTCGCTTAGAGCTTTCAGCTCTTCCCACATCCCATTTATCGAACTCCTGCATGCGTTTATGGCACATAATACCTCTTTTAAGGTGGGTTCTTGTTCACTGACTTCAGCTGTATTGGGAATACTATCCCCTGTTCTTCCCAGGTGCTCTCTCTCAGGGCTTTTTTTATTCATGGTTTTCGCGCTAACCACCGGGATGTCAGGTCCTCTCCCCAGACTCTTTCTATCTCCGGGACCCCTGATGACGTTTTCCCCAGAGATGGCTGATTACTTTTGGCTGGGGACTGCGCGGAGCTGTGAGCAAACTTTTCTAATTTTGCCGCAGCTGCCAGTGCGGCCACATTTTGAGTCCCCTTCTCTTTTTCTTTAGCTGAGCGGGTAGCTTGGGTAGGCATAGTTTCCTGAGACTGCTGGTGCTGATCTTCCCCCTTCTTCTTAGTCATAGCAGGCTAGGACACTTTAGATGCTATATAGCCCACCAGCCTGATCTTGCTACTAAGCAGACTCACTTCAATACAGGTAACCAGCCCTTACAGTATTAATGATAAACTCCAGGCACCCTGCTTTAACAGCCACAGTCCCTATATATAAAAATCAAGTTCTTTACCTCTCTCCAGCTTTTATTTTGAGGGGAGTTTTGCAGGCTTCTTTCAGAGGGCCCATCCAGGCCTGGTGTCCTCCACTCAGACTCACACATCAACTGATACCTAGCGCAATCTCCGCCACTCCCTCCTGTGTTCGTCTCGGGCTTGGATCCTTCAACCACCCGCTGCATCTGCAGTACGTCGCTAGGCGACCAGGCACCGCCACAGGCACACCGCGGAGATTAGTCAGGCTTCCCTTCGGAGCTCAGCAGCATGGAGAGACAGCTGATCCTTCCCGGCCCCCACACCTGCCGCCACCGCCAGTTAGGATTCCTGTCCGCAGCCAGCAACCAGTGGGAACCACGGAGATTGTAGGCAGGGAGCGGGTGTTTCACAGGCTTGCCCACGGCTAATTAAGCCCATCACAGGGTGATCACACGGCTGGATAGTCCTCGCACAGACATCAGCACTGATGCAGCATCAGGGTTGGAGACGGACGAGAGCACGCACTCCGCCGCTCACACCTGCATCCGGTCACGCCCCCCAATCCAATCTCTACATCCAATCCCTGTGCTCACGTTACTGCCTTCATCTAGCTCAGTATCACCATCAGAGCCTTCTAAATGCTGGGCATCCTCCTGGAGCATGTACCCAACACTGTGGTCAAACAGTTTGAGGGACTCCTCAGGAGGACATGGTGGGGCTACGAAAGGAGTCACTGATGCTATTGAGCCGAGGGAAGAGGCCGCGTTGGCAGCTGCTTTGCCAGACAAAGTACCCTGAGCATGGGTGAGAGAGGATGAGGAGGCTGAGGATGGCTTGGTAATCCACTCTACCAAGTCTTGCGCATGTTGTGGCTCAACACGGCCAGCTGCCGAAAAAAAAGACAAGCGTGTCCCACGGCCACGTGCTGATGAGGATGCACCGTCTCCACGACCAGCACTGTTGCCTCTAGACACAGAGCCTGCTTGCCCTCTTTTATTGGCTTGTGACTGTCTGCCTCTCCTTGTTGGCCTTCCAGACATACTAATGGCCTGCAGTGAGATGTAGCTGCACTAAGCTGGGATATATATAGTATATATACACACTGATACTGCAGCTAGCAAAATCAACTGCCTGCCTGTAGTATGAGAACACCACCAATCTTCTACAGGTAGCTTTAGATGAACACTGTGCAGAGGTCGAACTACACTAACGTGTAGCATTAGCTGACCACTGTGCAGAGGACACACTACACCAACGTTAAAAAAATGCAGTGATAGAATCAGGAAAACACCACCAACCTTCTCCAGATAGCTTTAGCTGAACACTGTGCAGAAGACGCACTACACTAACGTTAAATTAATGTAGCTGCCTGCGGTAGTGATAGGATCAGGAAAACACCACCAACGTTTTACAGGTAGCTTTAGCTGAACACTGTGAAGAGGACGCACTACACTAACGTTAAAATAATGTAGCTGCCTGCGGTAGTGATAGGATCAGGAAAACAATACCAACCTTCTACAGGTAGCTTTAGCTGAACACTGTCCAGAGGATGCACTACACTAATGTGTAAATAATGTAGCTGCCTGTGGTAGTGATAGGATCAGGAAAACACCACCAACCTTCTACAGGTAGCTTTAGCTGAACACTGTGCAGAGGTCGCACTACACTAACGTGTAAATAATGTAGCTGCCTGCGGTAGTGATAGGATCAGGAAAACACCACCAACCTTCTACAGGTAGCTTTAGCTGAACACTGTGAAGAGGACGCACTACACTAACGTTAAAATAATGTAGCTGCCTGCGGTAGTGATAGGATCAGGAAAACAGCACCAACCTTTTACAGGTAGCTTGAACACTGTGCAGAGGTCGCACTACACTAACTTGTAGCTTTAGCTGAACACTGTGCATTACACTAACTTGTAGCTTTAGCTGAACACTGTGAGGAGGACGCACTACACTAACTTGTAGCTTTAGTTGAACACTGTGCAGAGGTCGCACTACACTAACTTGTAGCTTTAGCTGAACACTGTGAGGAGGACGCACTACACTAACTTGTAGCTTTAGCTGAACACTGTGCATAGGTCACACTACACTAACTTTTAGCTTTAGCTGAACACTGTGCAGAGGTCGCACTACACTAACTTGTAGCTTTAGCTGAACACTGTGCATAGGTCGCACTACACTAACTTGTAGCTTTAGCTGAACACTGTGAGGAGGACGCACTACACTAACTTGTAGCTTTAGTTGAACACTGTGCAGAGGTCGCACTACACTAACTTGTAGCTTTAGCTGAACACTGTGAGGAGGACGCACTACACTAACTTGTAGCTTTAGCTGAACACTGTGCATAGGTCACACTACACTAACTTTTAGCTTTAGCTGAACACTGTGCAGAGGTCGCACTACACTAACTTGTAGCTTTAGCTGAACACTGTGCATAGGTCGCACTACACTAACTTGTAGCTTTAGCTGAACACTGTGCAGAGGTCACACTAAACTAACCTGTAGCTTTAGCTGAACTTTGTGAGGAGGATGCACTACACTAACTGTAAATAGTCTAGCTGCCTGACTGTGGTACTAATAGGATCAGAAGTGCTAAATAAGAAGTATCTTACGATAGACTTCTGCGCTACTAAAGTGTTGGATTGATAATCTGTGTCTTGCTGCAAAATCGATTAGTGAACACCACTCCACTACCTATAGTTCTAAAAGATGCTACAACAATAAATTGTGTCTGTGATTCTGCGCAAAGACTGACTATTGATACAAAGTGAGCAATAAGTGAAAACAATAATAATACCTGTGCAAAATACTGCTCTATATAAAACCAATCATTAAAAGTGACTTCAGTGCTAATAAAGTGAAGTGACTAATGCATAAATAAATAGTGACTGGATAAAGTGCATATACGTTGATAGAAGATCTGGTGACTTTCGTGGTGTTTTGTCCCCACTAGGGGCTCCCAGAACTCTCACCTTCCTGGCACAATAAAAGTGCCTAATAGAATCCTTTGGGTGCAGGCCTCCTTTCCCCTGGATCGATGCTGGCGTTTTCGGGTGCCTATCAGTCATCGGCGATGTTCCCTCCAATGCATCGGTTCCACATGAGAAGTAATCAAAAGAGGGGACCCCAATAGTGTAATATAGTATGACCAATGGTTTTATTAAAAAATAGTATTGCTTACATAAAAGAAGCGCTGAACAGCAGCGAAAAAACAGCAAAAACACAGCGGTTTCGATCCCCGCTACGTCACTTCCGGTCCGCGTGTGTTGTGTTTCCGGTCACGTCCTACGCGTTACGTCATGTCACATGACTTCCTCAGGGCACCTGAGGAAGTCATGTGACATGATGTAACGCGTAGGACGTGACCGGAAACACAACACACGCGGACCGGAAGTGACGTAGCGGGGATCGAAACCGCTGTGTTTTTGCTGTTTTTTCGCTGCTGTTCAGCGCTTCTTTTATGTAAGCAATACTATTTTTTAATAAAACCATTGGTCATACTATATTACACTATTGGGGTCCCCTCTTTTGATTACTTCTCATGTGGAACCGATGCATTGGAGGGAACATCGCCGATGACTGATAGGCACCCGAAAACGCCAGCATCGATCCAGGGGAAAGGAGGCCTGCACCCAAAGGATTCTATTAGGCACTTTTATTGTGCCAGGAAGGTGAGAGTTCTGGGAGCCCCTAGTGGGGACAAAACACCACGAAAGTCACCAGATCTTCTATCAACGTATATGCACTTTATCCAGTCACTATTTATTTATGCATTAGTCACTTCACTTTATTAGCACTGAAGTCACTTTTAATGATTGGTTTTATATAGAGCAGTATTTTGCACAGGTATTATTATTGTTTTCACTTATTGCTCACTTTGTATCAATAGTCAGTCTTTGCGCAGAATCACAGACACAATTTATTGTTGTAGCATCTTTTAGAACAATAGGATCAGAAGAACACCAGCAATTTTCTTCAGGTAGCTGTAAATACTGTAACAACACAAGCCTGCCTGTCAGTAGGAAGATAATAACAGGAACGGATCTCGCTAAACTGAATACAGTGTGTGTATATATATATATATATATATATATATATATATATATATATATATATATATATATATATATATATATATATATATATATACATACATACATACATACATACATACATACATACATACATACATACATAATACACTGTAAGTGCAGCTAACTGACTGACTGTCCTGCCTAATCTATCTAACTTAAATCAAATGACACTGTCTCTCTGTCTCTCAGCGCTGGAACACACACTACCCAGGGCTGCCATGCAGGCGGCCTTATATAGTGTGGGGCGTGTACTAAACCCTCTGAGCCATAATTGGCCAAAGCCATCCTGGCTTTGGCCAATTACAGCTCTCTCTACAGACGGCGCTGTGATTGGCCAAGCATGCGGGGTCATAGTGCATGCTTGGCCAATCATCAGCCAGCAATGCACTGCGATGCCGCAGTGAATTATGGGCCGTGATGCGCCACACGATTTTGGCGCGAACGGCCCATATCGTTCGCAATTCGGTGAACGGTCGAACATGAGTTCGACTCAAACATGAAGCTCATCCCTACTAAAGACAAAAAGGCTTTTAACTTTGCAGGGGAATTTTACTTTGTTTTAGTGAATGAGACGAAACTCTGTTGCTGCTTCAGTCATTTGCAAGAAAAAATTTTTTTTTTTTTTTTTTTAATTTTCCTTGTGTGTGATTGAGTATCATTTGCACAGTTAATTTTGCAGAGAACACAGTTCAGCTAATCTTTCCTCATAGCTGAGCTCCTCCGTGCCTCTTATCAGTTTGGTTGCTCTTCTCTGCACTTTCTCCAGTTCTCTGATATCTTTTTTGTGAACTGGTGCCCAAAACTGAACTGCATATTTCAGATGAGGTCTTACTAAGGATTTGTACAGGGGCAAAATGATGTCTCTCCCTTTGGGGTCTATACCTCTTTTAATACAAGAAAGTGTCTACCAGAACACCCAGATCTTTTGCCACCATTGACCTCACTCCCCCAGCTTTTCTCCTCCTAGAATATATGATGCATGTATGTTTTTAGCCACCAAATGCATAACTTTACATTTACCAACATTAAAGTGTTATTAATATAATTCTCCTAAGTCACATAAATAAATAAAATACATGCGAGTTATGTTATTTTTATTTTTTTAAGTTTCTTCCTTCTTTCTTCCACAGGACTTCCTTTTACAATTCTCACCTGGTAGCACCACTGTATTTTAGTATGAGGGTTCTTCAAAAAGTTTCAGCACTTTTTAAAACCATTTTTATTAAAAAATGCATCACTTTTACTAAACAGCAAGGTCAGTCGGCTTGCCAGACAGACTAGTCACTTTCAGACATGACCCATTACTACTGCTTCCGCCCTCACTGTTTCCAATGCAAATATAGAAAAACTAAAACTTTTTGAAGTCCCCTCTTATACATCTTTCCGAAGCAAGAACAATCACCACTATATTTCACTTCTCTCTGTGCCCCCTGTGCTGCCAGGACCTATGTAGACCTGTGTAAGTTTCCGCAATGTGCGAGCTCCCACTCCTTACTGCAACTCAACGTTCAGTCATTCAGATCGCTGCACAAGCAGCCTATGCAAGAGGACACAGAACACAGAGCAGAAGCCGCACTTTACCCCTTCCTCCACATCAGTGATTGACAGTGGCTCTGGTTCCCTATCATCATGCTGGCTGCATGTGCAGTGCTCTGAATGACTGCACATATAGTTGTAGTACAGAGTAGGGACATGCACAATGTGAAGAATCACATAGGACTCCAAAGGTCCCGGCAACAAAGGGGCAAGAATAGGAATATAGTGGCATGGCCAGGGGACAATTGAAAAAAGAGGCTCTAAGGAGAGAATCAAATGTATGTATGTTATGTTATTTTTATTTGGTTTAGGAAACGCATTTTTTATTTTATTACCACTTTAAACCTCATTAACACAATAAAATAAGTTGCCCCATCCAGCATCAGACTCTGCTTCTAAGTTGGAGGCATCCTGTAAGGACATTATTCCACAGCATAGCTTGGTGCCTTCTGCAAATACTGAAAAACTGAACCATTCATACTCATTTAGATCACTTTAATCACTATCATTAATCACTACTCTCTGAATACAGTCTTTTAGCCAGTTTTCTAGCCATTTACAGGCTGAATTTTCGAAGCCTGTATACTTAAACTTACACATTAGTCATATGTGGGGAACTGTGTCAAATGAGGCCAGGTGACAGATGCACACCGTTGGGGTCAGGAGTGCACCACTAAGGTAGTGGGCCCTATGGCTGACTACTGCAGATGGAGTTCTGGGTGGTTCAGGAAGGAGGTTCACTGGAACACCAACACGGATCACACTGGGAGAGAGAGCATGAGATTTTCCAGGGCGCGGAGTCTAAGGGCCAACAGATGTTCACCAGAACCTCTAGTGGTGAGGATGGGTTTGGCTGCAGTTGATTCCAGGTCGCAGCCCCCCGGGGTCACTCAGCTCAGGCTCACGGACAGGCTCGGGTGGACAGAGTGGAAGTAGCAGTCCAGGGCAGTAGGGGATAGTCAGCAGATAAGCCAAAGTTCGGGGCAACGAGCAGACAGGGATAGACAGTAAAACACGACATAGGTCGGGGTATCAGGCAGACAGGGATAGTCAAGGACAAGCCAAGGTTGGTAAACAGAATCAGACGTAGAGCACACGGCAAGAAGCACACAGGAAGCCAAACACACAATATTGATCAGCAAGGCTTGGCATGCAGTGCACAGGTTAATATAGTGTTTCCTGTTAGAAGCTGGGGTGGAGCTATGCTTGAGGGAAGATTGCTTAAGCACAAAGGTGAACAGTGATCCGTCTCTAAGCTGAACACAACAGAGAGGTAAGCAGACACAGACAGGAACATTACTGCAGATTCATGACACATAGCCACTCCTTTTTCTAAGTTTGCTTTATTTTTGATTTAAACAAAGATTTTGAATAATTTGCAATAAACATATTAACTGCTCCCTGCCTGGCCTATTGTAATATGACGACCGAGTGGGAGCCCTGTTATCCTGGGAGAATGTCATATGACATCCCTCCAGAATCGCACTTTGCATGCACCCCATGGACTGTGTTCTGGTGCGATCTGTCACCCGCTGTGTCCAGCGGACACAGTGGATGACAGATCATTGTGCCGCTGCCTGTACCATGTAATCACTGTGACCAGTCACAGCAGATCACATGGCAATTGTACACAATGAATGGGTTTGGTGTTTGCTATTCACTGTGTACTATTGTGATGAGCTCTGTGATTGGTCACAGTGATCACATGGTGTAGACAGGGTCAATCATAGCCCATCCATACCATGTGATTAGCTGTGGCCATAAAATCCACTAATCACAATAGTAAACATTGAAATCATTGATATCCCATGCTATCCCATGCTATCCCATGAATAAGTCTAATCTATGACGAAACATGTCGGGGGCGTGGCTGTGAGATGTGACGAGCAACGCTGAGAGCCGCACTAGAGGAAGGAGAATTTTGGTTGTACGGCGCGCTACGGAGGGGGGTGAGAGAGACCGTGAGTCCTAGCATCACTACACCTCGGGTCCGCCGTGACCATTTGTTGCTTTGAGTGTATCCACTGAATTTGAAGTTTCTGTAAACTACACTGGTTTTACTGCTGGTTTATATCTTTTAAAATGTGAGTGTTTTCATTGAAGATTGTAGTGGTTTTAAATAAACGTGCCATGCTGGTTTACGCTATGTGAGTTCTTCAATTCTCTTACATGTGGATTGATCCAAAACACTGTGGAATAATTACATATTGGATCACTCTGGAGTGTGGTTACTAAGCGTTTTTTGCCGTGCATGAGAGTGCTGGTAAAATTATTCGGTGAGTGAGATTCTATTGTGAGTGGATTCACGTTTCACATTGGTGAGGTGAAAGACACGGGGAGTTCAACACCATCAAGATCACTGCACCATAGAAGATTTGTGTGGATTTATTTTTTGTGTCACAAATCAAATCACGTATTTTTATTCACAAGATTTTCAAGGACTGATTTTTTTTCATGTTTTGTATCTTTTTTTGCACTTGTAATTATGTATTTTGTATGTCACATTAATTGGTGATTTTATACCATTTGATTTGATTAATTCAAATCATTCTGTTGTCACAGTTCATTTCACTTTCACATAGGATCAACCTATGCATGGTTTAATTAGAGTTTGCACACACTATTTAGTTTATGCATGAACTTGTGCACCCATATGTAGTTATCATTTGATGGAATTGCAGCACATGTGCTTTCTAAAACTGGGGATATGCACGCCTCTTATTTACTCTTATATATCTAGGAGAAGGTTCATTTGGGTAAATGCAAATATAATGCTCTGGGGTGGCCCAAATCTAGTTCAGCTACCTGGACCTTCAACGTGTTAATGTGGGGATGTAGCAAAATACTGAAAGACCTCATTAAAAGGTACATTTGATTGAAAAATGTGTTAATAGAAGACCAGGAGGCCGCTCTACAGATGATATCGGGAGCGACATGCTGAGAAGCTGCCCAAGAGGTCGAGATACTCCAAGTCGAATGAGCTGTCACTGCCTCGGGAGGAGCCAAGCCCTTTGCTCTGTAAGCCCTTTGAATAGTCTGTACAATCCAAGCAGAGATGGTTCTAACTGAAGCCTGCATCCCTTTTGTTTTTACCATGAAGGTGGATAAAATGAAATTGTCTGAAGGGAGCAGTGACCCCCAGGTACTGCTTCAGAGTGTGGCCCACATCAAGAGGATGAACAACCTGATTTTCCATTGACCTGAAAGTGGGAAGCACAATCTCTTGATTTTCATGGAAGACTGAGGTCACTTTAGGGTTTGACCCTAAAATGGTAATCAACACTGCTCAGGAAAAAAGTTAGAAAAGACTCCTCCGAACCTAAATTACTAATTTCAGAAACCCTTTTGGCTGAAGTCACAGCTACCAGGAAAGTAGTCTTGAGTGTGAGATCTTTTGCTGGAAGAGGTTTGTCAGGATCTGATCCAAGATTGGAGAGGAAATCCAGAACAAGAGGGAGATCCCATTTGGGAGACCTTGGCTTCCTCTGAGGCCTAAGCCTGATAGCACCCTTGAAGAACTGCCGGACAAGGGAATGATTTGCCCATGAAACTCCATGGAAGGGCCGAGATGGCTGATACTTGCACCCGAAGGGAGCTTACTGCCAGAGACAGGTCAAGCCCTGTTTGCAGAAAACTCAGGATGTAGTGGACTGCTGGCGAGTTACAAGGATTCGATCTTGAAGACATGTGATCATTAGACCTGGACCATATCCATTCATATACTCTATTAGTGCTTTTTCTTCTGGCATTCAGAAGGGTCAGAATGGCTTCTTCTGGGCACCCTAGGACTTCGAGCCTTCCCCTCTCAAAAACCAAACCCAGAGGTGTAGGTAGGGTGGACAAGGGTGTAGAGTTGTGCCTTGAGATAGTAGATCCGGCCTGAAAGGTAGGGGAACTGGGTCTCGATAACTGAGGAGTGTTAAAAGAGGGAACCAAGGTCTGTTGGGCCAGAAAGGAATCACCGCTATGATCTCCACCTTCTCTGTTCCGAGCCTCCGGAGAAATTGAAGTATTACCAGTACCGGAGGAAAGGCATAGGCTTTTTGAAACCTCCACTGGTCCGTGAGAGCATCTATACCATACGCCTGAGGGTCTCGAAACCTTGAATATGTTTAGAGACCACTCGTTGTTGTTCATTTGAACACGAGAAAGAAAGTCCGCCTGTACATTCTGAATCCCTGGAATATAGACTGCAGAGATGTTGGACAAGTTCTTCTGAGCCCAGCTCATTATTGGCTCCACCTCCTGAAGCAGGGACCAGCTGCGAGGTCCGCCCTGCTTCCTTACATAGGCCACCGTGGTTGTATTGTCATACCTGAGCATTACTGATGAGTTCATTATTAGATGGCAAAATGACAGGAGTACCTGAAAGGTGGCCCTCAGTTCCAGTATGTTGGAGACAATCCCCAGAGAAGGGGAATTCCATCTGCCCTGAGTCACTTCCATCAGGCAAGGCCCGATTGCTGGCATCTGAGGTTATCGTGACCCATGTGATGGAGACGATTGAATGGCAATTGCACAGATTTTTCCCTTGAAGCCACCAAAGGAGAGATACTTTCATGGTTGGAGTAAGGTATATGCACTGGTTTTTGCTGGAAGAATTCCATTGATGTAGGAACCCTTTTTGGAAGGGCCGTATGTGCCATTGTGCCCACTTCACCATGGGAATAGTGGCTGTCATTGTGCCGATCACTTTCAAACATTTGAGAGCGGAAAGGTGAGACGCAGCGAGGGTTGAGCGGATTCTGACTCAAATTACTCCAATCTTCTCTTCTGGAAGGTAGATTGTGCCTTTCAATGTATTGAAGTGAGCCCCTAGAAACACAAGTAATTGTGTTGGCTCTAGATGGCTCTTCTCCAGATTTAGGAGCCACCCAAATTCTTGAAGGGTGGAGATGACTAGGCTTCTGTGCTCTAAAATTTGGTCTGTGTCTTGAGCTAGGAGAAGAAAGTCGTCCAGATAGTGGTGAAGACGAACCCCTTTGACCCGAAGAAGTGCAACAACAGTAGAACTTTGGAAAAGACATGAGGTGACGTTGTTAGACCGAAAGGGAGACATGTGAATTGAAGCTGCAGTTTGCGGAGGAATTGCTGGAAGTCCGCTGCCACTGGAACATGAAAGTAGGTGTCTCTTAGATCAACTGATACCAGCTAATCTCCCGGATGCACTGACTGTTGGATTGTAAGTAAAGATTCCATTTTTAACTTTTCTTTTCGGATAAAGAAATTGAGATGAGTCAAGTCTATGACTGGTCTCCATGTGCCATTTTTTTTTTTTTTGAATCATGAACAGGAGAATACATGCCGCTGCCTCGCTCGCATTCTGGCACAGGGATGGCTGCGCCTTGATCCAATAAACAGCTTACGTAAGTTAACAGGGCCTGCTTTTTCTTCTCTGAATCTGGAAGAGTCGTAGGAATGAATCTGAGTCTTGGGGTACTGTTGAAGACCCAGGTGTGATCGGAAGAGACCGTTTTGACTGTCCTAAAATCCTGGATTTAGGCCACCCAGACATGCCAGAAGTGAAGAAGACGAGCCCCCACCTGGCATGCCTGAGCGGGGACAATCTCAAAAGGACTTAGTGGAATCCTGGTTGCCAGAGGAACCACCTTTTGTGGGTTTTTTGAAGGAGGACTGCCTGGATTTCCAAGACCTTGAAAACTCCTGACCAGACCTGTAAGTGCGTGTTTCCCTGGCACAATCAGAATTCTGTCTCCTTGGAAAGGAGAATTTCTGGTTCTGTAAGCGCCGATCCTGAGAAACCTGATTTACCACCAGTGGCCCGGGTTATGGCACTATCAAGCTTATTGCCAAAAAGCGAATTACCCTCAAAGGGAATTCGGCACCAAGCTTGTTCGGAAGCTGGATCCGCCAACCATGGATGGAGCCATAAAGCATGATGTGCTGAAACAGCGCCAACATAACCCAGAACATCAGGTGAATAACATCAATAGAAGTCTCCCCAAGAAAAGCAGATGCCAGCCTGATTTCCTGGATAGTTGAACTTTTCGCCACTTCACTGGAGATACCTCCTAGGGTCTCATCAACGCTGTCAGACCAGGTTTCCATGGCTCTGGATACTGCGGCTACAGCGAGTACTGGTTTGCAAGCCATTCCTGTTGTCAGGTAAATCCATTTCAGATCAGAGTCGATCCGTCTTTCCAAGGGATCTTTAAAAGAGACCGTATCTTCCAAGGGAAGAGTTACATATTTCACTAATCTTACTTTCACTAAGTGCTGCGTCCACTAACGGAGCTGATTCAAGGTGTTTAACATCCTCTTCCTTAAAAGGACACAAATTTAGAACTTTTGATTGCATGGAACTCTTTTTATCCATCTTGCTCCACTCATCAGAGATGATGCCACCCAGTTCAGAGAGAAAGGGAAAATATTTACGCTCCTTATTGAGCTGTTTGAAAAATTTTCTCTGCTTTGTAGGAGAAGTAACAGGGTCTTCCTGTAACGGAACATTCCACACTCCACTTGAGTGCTTCCATCAGTATACCACTTCCTCCCAGTCTGGATACCGATATCCGATATTCCAACCGCTCATAAGCACAAAACAAGGCGAGACTTGCTTAGATGCTAACATGGACTATATTTTTATTATAACCAGAATACAGTCTTATATACAGTCGAAGATGAGGTTCCCCCCCTCCTGCTCATATTACTCTAACAATACACCTGTAACCTAATTAACCTAATTAACATGAGCTAGTTTACTAAATCATTTACCCAGACCAGATGACTCAGAGACATGACCTGTAGGACACAGACTTGTGGGCACCAAGCTTCACACAGTAGTATAAACACAATAGCAGGAGCAAATTACAATTAACAATACAAACAACAATCTCCCCCCTCCTCAGCCTAGTCATCAACAACTATAGTAGGAGTAGACTGTTCGTCTCCTAGCCAGTCCTGGAGGCTAATGTGATCAGCTCACTCAATTAACAGGTTGAGTTCAGAATCAAACAAACCAATAATAGTCTCTACATACATCCTGGGAGATATTGTGAACAAATATTACTGTCCCATTTTAAGTAGTCCAAGTCATATATTTTCTCACTCACCCTGTGCCAGGATAGCACAGGGTGACTTAGACATAAGAGGTGTATGGGGAGCGGAAACAAGGGCATCCCCTACTTTCCAAGGGATCCTGAGTTCCACGGGCCCTCCCGTCACACTTCCCAACTCAGAGTTTCTCTCACAGCTTTCACCAAAGAAGGAACCAAAGCATATTCAAAACCCATTCCTGGATCTTCTAGATCTGATTCGCTGTCTGAGAGAGGAGTGGAAGGAGGACTTGGCTGGGAGGAATCCCATGTCTCTTGGGCCAGATCTTCTCCTAATGTAGGGCATAATGGTTCTGGTGGGGATTCGCGAGGCTGATGAGCCGCCCTCTCCTGTAGAGATTCTCTCACAACCCGCCTTACCATAGATTCAAGGCGCTGGTCTGCGCCATCCCTCTCATCTGCAGCTTTAGAAAAGCAGTGATCACAGAGAGATTTGTCGGCCGGAACAGGAGCCCTACACCCCAACATGATTTTTCTGGCCTCTTGCTAGAGCAGGATTAGGGGGATGCGGAAGAACTCTACTATGCTGTTTGGATATGGAAGGAGATCTATGATGACTGGACCTGGAGGAAGATTGCCGGTGGTGCGACTTTGAAGACCCGCTCCCTTTACGGGAACTACGTTGTGGATCAGACCTAGAAGGGCTGTGAGAAAGAAAGCAGAAAAGAGAAGACAGGAATCAGCTGGTGTCCTAATATCCTACTCTCTCTCCCCCCCTGAACAGGCATAAAGGTATAAACTACAAACATACCTGTTACAAGAGGGCTGGCCACCAGGAGGCAGTGAGGGATCCATGGTATCAGCAGGAAAACTGCAGGAATAAATAGGACTCAGCTGCCAGGCAGGGAACCTACCCTCACCCAATAGAGCCAATGCTTACCTAGAACGCCACACCAGAAGCCCAGGGAAGTCGCCGCAGAGCCCACGATCATTCCCAGGGCTCTGTAGGCTCTCCCCAGGATTTAAAGGTGGCGCTGAGCAATGTCACCACCACATCAGACACAAGACACTCGTGTGCATGCGAGAACCAAGCCTCAGCTTCACTTTCAGGTTTGCACATGCGCAGAGCGCGCGCCGATACCCGGAAGAGAGAGGGCGGCAGTTGGAATGCAGGAAGAGCCAGCGCCATGCACAGGAAACACCAGCAGAGGAAAAGATAAGGAAAGCAAGGTACATACAACATACAAACACTGCTGCCATGCATATGGATACAATCTTACCACTCCACCTACGATCACCTGGGCCGAGGGAACAGATACACACACCAAACTTTATAGCAGATAATGGCAGCCTGATAATGATAGGCAAACAGGCTGTGCACGCTCTGATGATCAGGTATTCAAATCTTCAGCGCTACTCTGCATATCCACTCCATACCCAGCTTAACAGTCAGGGCCTATCGGAGGAACATAACCTGGCGCTCGGCCTATCCTGATTGCAGGGGAGTCATCTTCAGGTAGAGAGCCAACAACATGTTCCTACGGAGGAGGACAAAAAAGGAATATGGATAGCAGCCTAGAGCAAAGATATAAGGGAGAGGTGTCCTATAGGGTAGTTATGCAGGCGGGGGCTAACCCACACGTTGCTGCCATGGAGTCTGTCAGGAAATGTAGTCTATGTTACACTGCATAACTGAAGAAGTACAAAAAAAATAAAAATGGGGCAGACTCGGTGAAACACTTGCTCTTCTAGGTTTCTATGTTTTTATGATCTCCTGAGATATCATTCCTTTGCTGATCTGGGCATCTCTGCTATTTGAGGTTCTCTGTATTTCGTTTCATCACCCCTTAAAATAAATTAATCGTTGTTGCAAGACTGGCACTGATGTATGCCTCACATCTTGCAACATTTGTTTTTCTTAGTAGATTTTTAACAAAATAGTCCCTAAAGAATGGGGTTATTCTGAAAATAGTGTAATGCCCCGTACACACGGTCAGACTTTGTTCGAACATTCCGACAACAAAATCCTAGGATTTTTTCCGACGGATGTTGGCTCAAACTTGTCTTGCATACACAAGGTCACACAAAGTTGTCGGAAAATCCGATCATTCTGAACGCGGTGACGTAAAACACGTACGTCTGGACTATAAACGGGGCAGTAGCCAATAGCTTTCATCTCCTTTATTTATTCTGAGCATGCGTGGCACTTTGTCCGTCGGATTTGTGTACACACGATCGGAATTTCCGGCAACGGATTTTGTTGTCGGAAAATTTTATATCCTGCTCCCAAACTTTGTGTGTCGGAAAATCTGATGGAAAATGTCCGATGGAGCCCACACACGGTCGGAATTTCCAACAACACGCTCCGATCAGACATTTTCCATTGGAAAATCCGACCGTGTGTACGGGGCATAAGAGGATTTAACCACTTAAGCCCCGGACCATTTGGCTGCCTAAAGACCAGAGGACTTTTTACAATTTGCACTGCGCTGCTTTAACTGGTAAATGCGCGGTCATGCAATGTTGTACCCAAATGAAAATTGCATCCTTTTTTTTCCCCACAAATAGAGCTTTCTTTTGATGGTATTTGATTGCCTCTGCTATTTTCAGTTTTTGCAATATAAACGGAAAAAGACCGAAGATTTTGAAAAAAATTATATTTTCTACTTTTTTGTTATAAGAAAAATCCGATAAACTCAACTTTAGTCATACATTTAGACCAAAACGTATTCAGACACATGTCTTTGGTAAAAAATAATAAAAACAATAATCGTATATTTATTGCTTTGCGCAAAAGTTATAGCGTCTACAAACTAGGGTACATTTTCTGGAATTTACACAGCTTTCAGTTTGACTGCCTATCTCATTTCTTGAGGTGCTAAAATGGCAGGGCAGTACAAAACCCCCCCAAATGACCCCATTTTGGAAAGTAGACACCCCAAGGAAATTGCTGAGAGGCAATGTTGAAGCCCATTGAATATTTTTTTTTTTTGTCCCAAGTGATTGAATGACAAAAAAAAATATTTTTTTTTTTTTTACAAAAAGTTGTCACTAAATGATATATTGCTCACACATGCCATGGTTATATGTGGAATTGCACCCCAAAATACATTTTGCTGCTTCTCCTGAGTACGGGCATACCACATGTGTGGGACTTTTTGGGAGCCTAGCCACGTACGGGGCCCTGAAAACCAAGCACCATCTTCAGGATTTCTAAGGGCGTCAATTTTTGATTTCACTCCTCACTACCTATCACAGTTTTGAAGGCCATAAAATGCCAAGATGGCACAACCCCCCCCCCCCCCCAAATGACCCCATTTTGGAAAGTAGACACCCCAAGCTATTTGTTGAGAGGCATGTTGAGTCCATGGAATATTTTATATTTTGCCACAAGTTGCGGGAAAATGACAAACTTTTTTTTTTGCACAAAGTTGTCACTAAATTATATATTGCTCACACATGTCATGGGCATATGTGGAATTACACCCCAAAATACATTCTGCTGCTTCACCTTGCGTTCGCTTTTGCGCGAGAGCAGGGGGGGACAGGGGTGCTTTTTTTTTTTATTATTTATTTTGCTTTTTCATTTTATTTTTAAAGTGTTCCTTTTATTTTTTTGTTATCATTTTTATTGTTATCTCAGGGAATGTCAATATCCCCTATGATAGCAATAGGTAGTGACAGGTACTTTTTTTAAAAAAAAATTGGGGTCTATTAGACCCTAGATCTCTCCTCTGCCCTCAAAGAATCTGACCACACCAAGATCGGTGTGATAAAATACTTTCCCAATTTCCCTATGGCACTGTTTATATCCAGCAAAATCTAAGTCATGAAATGCTCGTAGCTTCCGGTTTCTTAGGCCATAGAGATCAATGGAGCCATTCTGGTCTCTGATCAGCTCTATGGTCAGCTGGCGGAACCACTAGCTGCATTCTCAGGCTGAAAAGAATGATACCAAGATGATACCTAAACCCGCAGACATCATTCTGGTATAACCACTCAAAAGTCCAGCAACATACCAGTACTTTGCTGGTCCTTGTTGGGCATGTAATCTTTTTTTCATTCAGCCTGTGGGCTAAACGAAAAAAAGATTGATTGGTCAGTATGCCCCCCATTAGCATACCCCCCTTTATCCACCCACTTCTAATGATGAGCATACATGCACCATTTTGTTTTTAACTGTGGTGGTGAAATCACCTCCTATAGCGCTGGAGTCACGGCTTTACGTATCAGGGGAGCAAACGCTGTTGCTGTCAAGATAAATAAATTGGCGTTGCAGCTGAATGGTGTACCTGCTAAGCAAATGATGGTTAACAATAAAACAAAGTAACATTACAGTATAAAAGTAAGACATACCATACCTGCAAAGCAAATACAAAAAAACATAGTAAAAAATAAAACATTTTTTAACGCAACCTGTGCCTAAAATATATATATATGCCAAAGCATGGGAGAATCCGCCCCATGGCAAATGGCAAATCACTCCTCCACCCCTGCTGCCCCCATGCTTCAGCATATATGCTCTTTTTTTTTAACTGTGGTGGTGAAATCACCTCCTACAGCGCTGGAGTCATGGCTTTATGTAACGTGGGAGCAAACGCTGTTGCTGTCAAGATAAATATATCGGCGCTGCAGCTGAATGGCGTACCTGAAAACAAAAAAGGTTAACAATAAAACACAATAAAACATTGCAGAATAGAATACAGTAAAAAAGAGCAGAACAATAGAGAGAGAGAGAGAACAATAAAACAACAACTATTTTTGTTTTTTTATTTTATATTTTTTTGTGGTTTATTTTTTTTTTACTTTTTAAATTTTTTTTTTACACTTTTATTTGTAAATGTAATGCCGCATACACACGAGTGGACTTTGTCCGGCGGACTTTTGGACTGACTTTCCGAATGAACGGACTTGCCTACGCACGATCAACCAAAGTCAGACGGATTCATACGTAATGACGTACGACCGGACTAAAACAAGGAAGTTCATAGCCAGTAGCCAATAGCTGCCTTAGCGTCGGTTTTTGTCAGTCGGACTAGCATACAGACGAGCGGACTTTTCGACCGGAATCGAGTCTGTCGGAAAGATTTGAAACATGTATCATTTCTAGGTCCGTCGAACTTTTGGGGAAAAAAAGTCCGCTGGAGCCCACACACAATCGAATTGTCCGCCGGACCAAGTATGCCGTAAAGTCCGGTCGTGTGTACGCGGCATAACTGTAACTGTAACAGTTTAGGTCCAGGTTCGGGTCTCTCAAAATGTGATTGGCATCTTGGGAGACCCTGTGAAAATGTGTCCTAGTCTGTGCAGTGCTGTACCCTACACTAAAACTCCATTAGTGTATGGTAGCATTCAAAACATTCACCAATGCAAAGACCAGGATTATCAGGACAGGAGGGACAAAAACCTTAAAACTATATGTATAGCCTGTGGCCCTGTTCACATGTTCTTTTAAATTCAAACTATCTGGTAAGCTCACATCTGCCTTGGTGGGGGCTTTATTGCACTGGTGCTTTCAGTTTTTAACCATTCTATTTTGACGCCAATGTGGTGAATAGCATTTTCACTTTCTTCACCTCACACTGTGGACTTTAAAGAATTTTCACAGACTTTTTTAGATTTTTTTGTGTTTAATTCACAAGGCACATATCACATGTGGTATTTCTGTGATTCTTTGTTTATTTCAGTAGATATTATGGTTTGTAGATTTAATTTGATTCATTGATATTTTGTGATTTACTTTTCAATGGTAATGGTTGGGATATGTTAATCCACCCAAACATCTTAGCGCTACACTTTCGGCCCTGTAACAGAGCTTATACATCTTGACTCCGTATCTGGCAAGCTTGCTGGGAAGATACTGTTTGAAAGACAAGTGGCCAGAAAATTTAATCAGGGACTCATCAACGCAGACAACTTGATGGGGAGTAAACAAGGCCCCTTGAAGTGGTTTACAAGGGGCCGAATTTTGTAGAGCCGATCGTATCCAGGGTCACCTCGAGGACGACAGAGTTCATTGTCGTTGAAGTGCATGAATCGCAAGATCTGCTTGTATCGTGCCCTGGCCATGGAGGCAGAGAACAGGGGCATATGATAAATTGGGTCAGTGGACCAATATGACCACAACGTACTCATTTTAACTATGCCCATGTCGAGGGATAGGCCCAGAAAGGTTTTAAAGTGGTGTTCCGGCCATAATTTTTAATTTTTTTTACAATCTCAACATTATTATAAGATATATGCAGTAACAGATATCAATAGTTC
Organism: Lithobates clamitans; assembly: GCA_037952925.1. Classification (NCBI taxonomy): domain Eukaryota; kingdom Metazoa; phylum Chordata; class Amphibia; order Anura; family Ranidae; genus Lithobates; species Lithobates clamitans. The sequence continues at coordinate 675,534 of JBBGZY010001000.1, read as the reverse complement.
CCGATCTGTTCAGTAATCAATTAAAAACTTACAGAATGTGTTGACACCGATCTTGTGGCCGTTTCCATCTTAGCTATGGGCATGTGAAGCCCAGTTGATTTCTCTTCCTGGTTTTCCTGAGAGAGGTGCATCTCACGCATGCACAGTTAAACGGCGCTCACAGCGCCGTTAGTTTGTATAGTTGCCATAACAACGGGCAGCGACGGAGGAAGGTCCCGCCCGTTGTCATGACAACTAAGATAACAGAAGTATGCAGATGATCAAACAACGAATCCCTAAGCTTCCAAGCAGTTTATTTCCAGCGCTTGGATAAGGTGGGTTGTTACTGGCAGAGAGAGAGAGAGAGAGAGAGAGAGAGAGAGAGATTCCTAGTTGGTGATGGGCATTGATTTGACACTTTTCCCCCCAGTCTATCTTCTGGCCTTGCACCGAGCTCCCATGGCATGCCTCATCTAGAAATTCACTGTGTTTCAATCGCCGCCATTTTCCCGCCTCGTGTCAATAATTTATTATGATCGTAAGAGACTATTTTGCCATGAGGTGCCATGTGCAATTTCAAGTGACCAGTATGAGAGAGTGAGAGTGATAACACCAAATTTAACACACCTTCTCCCCATTCACACCTGAGACCTTATAACACTTACGAGTCACATGACACTGGAGTATGAATGGCTGAGAGTGCCCAATTTATAATTTTTAAATTAGGGGTATACTCACTTTTGTTACCAGCGGTTTAGACATTAATGGAAATACACTATACTGTGTATGTGTGTATATATAATATATATATATATATACACACACACACATTATATAAAGTTAATAATTTATTTTGATATTGAAATTTTTATTTGATATAAAAATTAAATATTTGTTTTATTTTAGTCTGACTTTAGAAGAAGACACATTTATAAATTTGCCAATTATTACTCTACATATTTGTTAAGTTGCGATGGTAAGTTAAATTTTAGTTTTATTTTTCTTAATTTATTAATATTACCAGTTTTATTTTTTAATAATTTGTCTGACTTAAATTTTTAGGACAGTACTGAACTAACAGAATTAGTTCCTGAGGGAACATCTTCCAGTAATATAAAATCAATGACACATGAGTTGTATGTCTCTCTTTCCCATCTTTCTCTGTCTATCCTCTCTTTTCTCTCTCTGTCTTTCCATTATATTTAAATGTTTTTATATATATATATATATATATATATATATATATATATAAATATATTTAATAATGTATAAATATACATAATCTTTCAAATGTGAGTTCATAAATCCTTAAACTTTTATTTATTTTTTATTATTAGAGAAATATGAACAATTATTTGCTAGATATCTTGACCGGAGGATGATCCAGCATTTCCTGTGAATCCGACCTTACCCGCAAACAGCGTTGATTCCTCCGCTGTAGAATCGGAAGATCAACAAACGGACAGAATAGTGAACATTCGATGGTGCATATGTGAATGGTGTATAACCATGCCAACCCAGTGGAGTCATTCTGTTGCCGAGAAATTGAGGAGGTTGCTCTTTGTATACCGGAGGGACTCACTTGTATTACTCAAGCCAATACCTTCTCTTCACAAATAGTACATCTGAAACATGTCAGGATGGTTCATCTCTGTCATCACTTGGAAGGTTTCCTGCTAGTGGATGCTAATAATAATCTGTAAGTGAGATACTACAATTGATTAATTAATAAATAATATTTATAATCTTATTTTAAAAAAAATGTTGATAAAAATTTTATGTTTTTTTTTTTTTTTTTTTTTCTTTTTTTTAGAAGATTGCGGAAAATAGCATATTGAACATTCACTGCCTGGATATATGGCATCTTAGGGAAGGGAAACAGAGAGGTGATTCCTTCTTGTGTCGTAAATGCTGTGCGAGAAGTGTTTCCCGACCTTAATGCTTGTTATGTTGGCTTTCTGTACAGTAACGACTACGATGCTGCTGAAATGGCTTTTTTTTTATTATTTTGTATTATTTTGTTGTAAATATTTATTCTTTTGGCTTTTTGAAAATGTTTGTCTATTACAGTTAATAAAAAGAATTTGAATACATTAATGATTTTATGTATGCAATCATGTTATAATTTTTTTAAAAATATTTGTATTCACTATTTAAAACACACTTATTGCATATTTATTTAAAATAAATTCAAATATCTCAAATTACATTAATATATTTTTATTTTATGCAGAATACAACCAAATCACACAGCAAACAAACATTGTAGATATAGATTATCTAATTTTGAATGAATAAAAATTTTAATTATATAAGATATTACAAAACTATGAACAAAAAATTACAGTAAAGCATAACTGAAAATATAAAATAAATAATTATTGTATAATTTTTTTAATATTCTTACAAATATTAAATTATTTAGACAGTTCAGGAAAACGCGTTCTATGTTTTTTTAATGCTTCACTAGTTTCAGGTCTTTCCTCTGTGGCAATGTTTGCAGGCATGTCAACATTTTTTGGTTTCCATGTTGTATGCAAAGTACCATCAGCTATCAAAACAGCGTCAGCCAAAATTTTGAAAACATGGTCATTTGACATTTTTTGGTACACATTACATACTATCCATTTTTTTCTACCACAAGGAAATTCCAAATATTTTCTTGGAACTGAAATTTTTTTATCCACTAGCGTCTTTTTTGATTGCTTCAGCTGGCAATCGCACAACATTGTGATTGTGATACAATGCGGCAAGTTTGGTTCTTGCCTCCATTGAGTCATATTTAAAGTGTAGTCTGTTTGGACGGTACTTTAAAATCATACTATGGTATGTCTCAATTATACCTGTCTGACAAAATAATGTCAAATGTTTGATATCCTTTAGTATTTGTGCATCAATAAGAATTGTGGACAGTGCGTCGAATGCAGGGCTATTTTTTACAATCCAGGGAACCTTAGTTGTTTCAGGATTTTTAGAATGCTTGCAATTCTGTGTAATTTCTCCAACTTTCCACACATGCTCATTAACTATATGGTGTGGCATGTTCTGCTACACCAATAAAAATGGTTAAGTATTGGTCCAATCCACGGGCAAAACTGGATGAAAATCCTTCTTTTTTTTGGAGATTTGAAGCATTTTTCTTTTTAGATTTTTCCGCATAGTGCCAAATATCAAATTGGTGATCAATAGTTTCATATTTTGGGGTCGTCAATAATTTTCTAATGCCTGTGTGTCTGTCAGTTCCTACAAATTTAACTTCCAAATTTTGTTCCCGTATCCTGTCTAAGGTTTTGGTGAAGCCAAATTTTTCCATTGCTACTGAAGATGTAGTTTGGGACACCTGCACCAATTTGAAGTCCACAATTTTTTTGGAAAATATCTCCATAAAGGTGTAAGTTGAGTATTTTGCACTAAATCCTGGGCTGTCGCACTGCCCATCACCAACTAGGAATAAAGGTTTACCTGTGAATTCATGAATAATCTCAGCATGATTCAAATTCCAATTGTGATTAATAGCAGGGAATATTCATTTTCTTTGTGAAAGATTGAAAGTTGATTTCCCAAATATTGCTATTCTGGATAAATCAAATATTTCTTTAATTTTAGCATAAGTACCACCAGTTAGACATATAGCACCTGCCAATAGTACATTGCCTGCTGCATAATGCTTTAATTTTGGTTGCTTTTGCCACAATTTCAAAAGATGCAGCAAGATACACGTGGAATACACCACAACCATTGTGCCAATTGTTTTCTTTTTATATTTTTAGAATTCTGGAACAGCATGTTTTATCGGGACATAGCATGTTTATCATTAGTAGCTGGTCTAACAAGCTTTCAAAAACAATTAATTTTTTTTCCTTTACGAAATTCATAGGGTAATCTTGTGCATCCTGGTCTTGGTCATCAGCCACACTTTGCATTAAACTTATATCACTTTTACGTGGTGTATCCACATCGGATTTGTGGAATGTTAGGTCATCGTAATAACCAAGTTTTCGCTTTGTTCCTATATTTAGACTGTCAGATGTAAAGTTGTAAATTGACTTGAGAGTTTCTGTTTTCAGCAGGGTAGGCAAACTGGATGATCCTGGGGATGCCACACTCAATGGTTCCACTTCTGGGGAAGTGATGATGTCTTCCATTATTTTTGCCCCTATTACAACACTTTTGTAGTGTGCATCGGGTGTTGATGCTTGGAGCGGTGACATTATTCCTCATCATACATATAATATGTATGGTCTAATTTAACATCTTCAATTTTTGCTATTTTAAAATAGCTTTCTAGGGACTCGTCACAGTGAAAATCAAAAAGACCTGTTTGTGTCCTGACCTCATTATGTTGTACCATTGCTGCTTATCCTTCTTTATGGCAGTTGCAAGTGCACGTTGTCACATCACTTGTCGCAGACTGAGACATTCCCGCCATCATAAAAACTGTTCTTGCTCTTTTTGACACTCTTTTTTGCAACTGATGTTTGGTTGATTTTTTTGGAGTAGTTGGAATGAAAATGGTTGGTACTGAACCAATTCTAAGTTCTCTTCTAACACCATGCATGTAAACACAATTGTGAACAAAGTGTGCTGAACAAATTCTGAATTTATCTCCTCGCTTATCTGCAATAATCTGCGGAGTCAATTCCTCAATCATTCTTGGATCAAAGCTGGCATTATTCAACCAAGCTTTTATCACATCTTCATCTTTTGGAAAGCTGAAAAGGAAAATATTAGAAGAAATTGTATTTTTTTTCCCACTGCCATAGCCGCAAGAAGGGATAATGCAGTCAGGCATGTCTATGAGGAAAAAAAACACGTAAAATTAAAAATTGGCATAAATAGAATAGTTCTATTAAACTGTACTAAAAAAAATTCACATATATACAAATACTTTTTTATAAAGTATTTTATTTGAAAAATAAATATTTTGGTATTAATGACATTTAATAATTTTAATAAGTAATTGATAGATATATATATATATATATATCAATGTAATTAAACATTTTGACAAAACGAAAAAAATATATAAAAAAAATTAAAACTAAAAAATTAGTTTATAAATTCTTAGATATAAAGCATAATAAATCAAAATTAAAGAGAGAGAGAGAGGGAGAGGGAGAGAGAAAGAGAGAAGGAAAGTGCGCGCGCAAGAGAGAGGAACAGCAAGAGAGAGAGGCGAGCGAAGAGCGAGCGAAGAGCGAGCGGGAGAAAGGAAAAAAAATAAAAGAGCAAGAGAGATAAGAGCCAGAAAAAAAAGAGAAAAAGAAAATAGCGAGCGAGAGAAGAGCGAGTGAGATAAAGAAAGAGAAAAAGAAAAGAGCGAGCAAGCTAAAGAAAGAGAAAAAAAGAGCGCCAGAGAAAAATGAGCAAGAGAAGAGCGAGAAATAGAGAGAAAGGGAGGAAGAGCGAGAGAGAGGAAGAGCAAGAGAGAGGAAGAAAGAGAAAGAGAGAAGTATGAACGAAAGAAGAGCGAGTGAGAGGAGAGCGAGTGAAAGAAGAGCGAGCAAAAGACGAGCGAGCGAGATAAAGAAAGAGAAAAAAAGAGCGAGTGAGAGGAGAGCGAGCGAGAGAAAAGCAAGCAAGAGAAGAGTGAGCGATGGAGAGAAAGAGAGAGCGAGAGGGAGGGAAAGAGAGCGAGGGGAATAAGAGAGGGGGGAAGAGAGAGAGAGGAAAAGGAGGGAGGGAGAGAGAGGGAGAGAGAGAGGGAAAGAGAGAGAGAGGGAAAGAGAGAGGGAAAGAGAGAGAGGGGGAAAGAGAGAGAGGGGGAAAGAGAAAGAGAGAGGGAAAGAGAGAGGCAAAGAGAGATGGGGGAAAGAGAGAGAGAGGGGGATAGAGAGGGAGAGAGAGAGAGAGAGAGAGAGAGAGAGAGGGAAAGAGAGAGAGGGGTGGGAGAGAGAGGGGGGAGACAGAGAGGGGGAGAGAGAGAGAGGGAAAGAGAGAGAAGGGGGAAGAGAGAGGGGGAAGAGAGAGAGGGGGAAAGAGAGAGAGGGGGGGTGGGAGAGGGAGAGAGAGGGGGGGAGACGGAGGGAGAGAGAGAGAGAGAGAGAGGGGGGGGAGGAGAGAGAAGGGGGAAGAGAGAGAAGGGGAAAGAGAGAGAGAGAGAGAGAGAGAGAGAGAGAGAGAGAGAGAGAGAGAGAGGGGGAAGGAGAGAGAAGGGGGAAGAGAGAGAAGGGGAGAGAGAGAGAGAGAGAGAGAGAGAGAAGAGAGAGAGAGAGAGGGAAGGAGAGAGAAGGGGGAAGTGAGAGAGGGGAAGAGAGATAAGGCGGAAGAGAGAGGGAAAGAGAGAGAGAGAGGGGGGGAGGGTAGAGAGGGAAAGACAGAGAGAGGGGAAAGAGAGAGAGGGAAAGAGAGAGAGGAAAAAAAGAGAGAGGGGAGAGGGGGGGAGAGAGAAAGAGAAATAGAGAGGGAGGGAAAGAGAGAGAGGGGGGAAAGAGAGGGAGGAATAAAAGAGGGGGGGAGATAGAGAGAGGGGGAGAGGAGGGGGGAGAGAGAAAGAGAAAGAGGGAAAGAGAGAGAGAGGGGGAAAGAGAGAGGGGGGAAGAGAGGGGGGAGAGAGAGGGAAGGAGAGAGAGGTGGAGAGAGAGAGAGAGAGGGAAGAGAGAGGGGGAAAGAGAGATGGAAAGAGAGAGGGGGGAAGAGAGAGAGATGGAAAGATTGAGGGTTGGAAGAGAGAGGGAAAGAGAAAGAGAGAGGGAAAGAGAGAGGAGGGAAGATAGAGAGTGGGAGGAGAGAGAAAGGGAAAGAGAGAGGGAAAGAGAGAGAGAGGGAAAGCAAAGGAAAGAGAAAGAGAGAGGGGAGGGGAGATAGAGAGAGGGGAGAGAGAGAAAGATAAAGAGAAATAGAGAGAGAGGGAAAGAGAAATAGAAAGAGAGAGAGAGGGAGAGAGAGAGAGAGAGAGAGAGGGGGGGAGAGAAAGAGAGTGAGGGAAAGAGAGAGAGAATGGGAAAGGAGAGAAAGAGAGGCACATCCTAGGACGAGTAATAAAGGATAAGAAGGTGGAGAATTAGGATAGATGATGAGAAGGATCATAAAGGGTGGCGGTGGTGGAAGATTGAAGCAGAGGATAAAGGAGAAATAGGATAGAGGAAGGACCAGGAGTAGGACGATGGTGGAGTATAGAGAATAAGGTGGAGTAGTATAGTGAACGAGGATGAAAGAGGATAAGGAGGAGGACAGAGCAAAATAATGGATGATATGGTGGATAAAGGTTGAAGGTTGAGGAAGATGGAGAAGGATGAAGGAGGTTAGCGTATGTACGACAGAGGTGGAGAACGATGAATTTGGACATTGAAGGTTGGAAGATGGTGGATGCAGGAGGAGGGAGAGGAAGAAGATGAAAGATGAAGGATAGAGAATGTGATGGTGCATAAAGGATGAATTAGGTGGAAGATAGTGGATAATAGAGGTAGAGGAAGAAAGTGGAGAATAGAGCAGGTGGAAGAGGAGGATAGATGGAAGATGATTAAAAGGAGAATGGGGGAGTAGGAAGATAGAGGATGAGATGGACTAAGATGGAGGAGGATAGAGGAGGAAGAGGAAGAGAAAGAAGATGGATGATGTTTAGAGGATGTAGTGTAGCATAAAGGATGGATATACACACATATACATAATCTGTAGAATTGCATGGTTTAGAGAAATATCTAAACCAATTGTCAATATAAAAATAGATAGAGAGATATAATGAAGTAAATCAAATCCACTTGTCTCTTCAAATCTATTGAATAAAAATAATAAATAATGCATTAATAAATATAATAATAGCTTAAAAATAAAAAAACATAGTATAAGTAAATTTAACCAAAATAGAAAAAAACTACCTAAAAAAAAAATATAAAAATTAACTATCATTACATATAAATATACACACAAAATGTTTTTTTGTAAATTGCATAAATGTATTTAAATCATATAAGAAGATAATGTTACAGTGTATTTGTAAACATAAAAAAGTTTAATATTGTATTACATACCTGCAATAAAAGATGTTGATGAAAGTCTAGCGTTCGCTCTGGACAGATGGATTTTGGATCTATAAAAAACGATTAAAAAAAACCCAACTTATTGTTATATAGTTGGAATGGAGTAGGAGGCTGATTAGGTATTATTAATAGAAGTATGGATGAGGTTGGAGGAGTAAGTAGTAGGTGGAGGAAAAACTAAGTAGGAATAGGAGGGAAGAATAGGAAGATGAGGGAGGAGGATGATGGAGGAGGGAGGAGGAGGGGGAGGAGGATGAGGGAGGACTGAGGAGTGAGGAGGAGGAGGATGAGGGAGGAGGAGGGAGGAGGAGGTTGCAGGGAGCAAGAGGGAGAAGGGAGGAGGAGGAGAAGGAGGGAGGCGGAGGAGGAGGAGGGAGGAGAAGTATGGATGGAGATGGAGTAGGGGGGAGGAGGAGGAGGAAGGATGGAGGAAGGGGATGGAGGAAGAGGAGGAGTAGGAGGGAGTAGGGAGGGGGGGGAGGGGGAATGGAGGACATGAGAAAGTACAGGAGAAATGGTGGAGAGGAGAGGATCAAAAATATTTTTTGGAGACATACCAGGCTATTGAGACTAAAGATGGAATTATAAAAATTATTGAAAAATCTTGAGGACAGTCAGAACAAATATATTACTGCAAAAAAAAATATCAGAATTAAAAAAAATCTTTTGAATAAATAAATAAAATTATTAAAAATATAAAATTAAATTTAAAACTAAAAACATGGACAATAATTCAATTAAATAAAAATAATTTTATAAATGTATTATAAAATGATAAAAAAACTGACAATGACAAAAAATAAAAATTAAGAATAGTCAATTGCATTGCAAAGTCATACTACATATACAAGCAGACAAAGGGAAAGAAAGAAAAATATTTGAAAAGGACATCTATTACACAAAGAAAAGAGGAAAGACATTCTAACACACAGAATAAAGAAAGGGAAGACATAAAAAAAAGTGATTACAAAAAAAGAACAAAGAAGGAGCAATCAAAATAAACATATACAAGATATCGATTCACATAGTGAGCACATTTAGACATGCATTCTAAAGAGATACAAGAGGTAATAACTGTGGGTGATGTGCTGATGGAGAAAATAAATGTAAAGTTGTTAGGTGGGGGACAGATAGGCTTCTCTGAAGAGATGAGTTTTCAGGGATCGTCTGAAAATTGACAACCTAGGAGATAGTCGGACAGATTGGGGTAGAGCATTCTAGTGGAGAGGGAGAGGCTCGGGAGAAGTCCTGGAGGCGAGCATGGGATGAGGTGACAAGAGTACGATTTGGTTGGTATTTTGAGACCAGGTTTGTGATGTAGCTGGGGGCCAAATTGTGGATAGCTTTGTAAGTTTTTATTAGTATCTTGAATTTAATTTGTTGGTTGAGCGGCAGCCAATGGAGGGATTGGCAGAGAGGGGTAGTAGACGCTGAACGGTTTGTAAGGTGGATGAGCCTGGCAGCAGCATTCAAGATGGACTGAAGGGGGGATAGCCTATTTAAAGGTAAGCCGATGAGGAGGGAGTTACAGTAGTTGAGGCGAGAGATGACCAGGGAGTGGATTAGAAGCTTTGTGGTGTCATTTGTTAGGAAGGGACGTATCTTGGAGATGTTGTGATGTTGTGGAGGTTGAGGCGGCAAGCTTTGGACAGCAATTGGATGTGGGGCCGAAAGGATAGTTCAGAGTCCAGGATATCACCTAGGATTTTGGCATGTGGGGACGGGTTAATAGTTGAGCCATTGATTTTGACAGAGAAATCAGGGGAAGAGGCACGTGGGGAGGAAATATCATGAGCTTGGTTTTGGATAAGTTGAGCATGAGGAAGTGATGTGACATCCAGGCTGATATGTCTGTTAGTAAGTTGGTGATGCGTGAGGAGACTGATGGAGTGAGCTGATGGGTGGAGAGATAGATTTGGGTGTCGTCAGTGTAGAGATGATATTGAAAGCCAATGGAGGATTGTATTTTCTGCTGTCATTTTTGTCGTATAGATTTGTGCATTTGTTACTCTCTTCATCTGTACAAGTAAACAGGTCCAAAAAAAGCAACCTCCAATTCCTAGTACACATAAATTTAAGATTCAAATTGTTCTAATTCAGTGCATTACCAAAATCATCCAGAAGTTTTGTAGTTTCATCTACTGTATGTTCCTATGCCATGTAAGCATGTAGGCATGTGCCTGCTGTTGAGATGTACATCATGTTACTGGTTTGCACTGCATTGTAATAAAGTGCATGTTAGTGAGTTTTTGTGTAATAGGCTGCCCAGTGAGTTAGGAGGAGGTTAAGTCTGCTTACTCCCAGGTGTTCATAGCTTTGCCCCCTTATGGGAAGGCTCTAAATACAAGAGGAGCCAGCCTCCGAGAAGTTTCCTTCCACATGGGAATAAGAGAAAAGAATACTGCACCATGTGAAGCTGTATTGAGCATGTGGCCTCTCTTTTGGGGTACCCAGTCGGGGTACTGGAGTTAGATATGGACTCTTGTGAAATAACTTTTTATTATCTATAAGGTATGAATTGGGCAGCCTAAGCTAGAATGAAATAAAGCTGTACATGGGAGGATCTTTTGAGAGACTATGTAATTTTAATTATGTGAGGAGGCACGGCACAGTGGTGTAGTGGGCAGCACTCTCGCCTAGCAGCAAAAAGCATCGCTGGTTCAAATCCCAACCACGACACTACCTGCCTGGAGTTTGCATGTTCTCCCTGTGCCTGCGTGGGTTTCCTCCGGGTACTCCGGTTTCCTCCCACACTCCAAAGACATGCTGGTAAGTTAATTGGCTTCTGTCCAAAATTGGCCCTAGTATATGAATGTGAGTTGGGGACCTTGGATTGTGGGCTCCTTGAGAGTAGGGACCGATGTGAGTGTGCGATGTATATGTGGAGTGCTGCGTAATTTGCCGGCGCTATATGGGTACCTTAAATAAATAGGGATAATTGTAGACACGCACCCACACTCACTCAGGTTGAACTGGATGAACTGGTGTCTTTATTCAACCTTACTAACTATGTAATTACTATGTAATTACAAGAAGTTTAAGTAAAACTTTGTAAAAAGTTACCAAATGCCTGGACTGAAGTTCCTACAAAGGGGTGCATGCAAGACATATAAAAGAACAGGGCATATACTGAAGGGGGTTGAAGAGGAGATGCAAGAGAGTCACCATGAAAGGGTTAATCATGCTGTGGAGTTGGAGGGAGATGCAGCCAAGTGCTGTTGCCATGGCAAAACAGTGAAGTGGTGAAGAAAGTTATAGCAGCCAACCAGCGGAAGGCTAGTGCCTCAGCATGAGAGACAGTGACCCTTGCAGTGAGCATTGGTTGGTAAGCCTGGGTCCCTCCCTAGTGATCCATACCCCATACTGGGGATCAGCATTGCGGTACAGGGAATCTATGGACTTAGCCTGGAGGTGCAGGAAAAGAGAGAGAGAGAAGTGGATTCAAACAATGTGTTAAGGCTCGTTAGCATAAGAGGTCTGTGCTGTGTGAATGGTGGGAGTGAGGTGGCAATCATAGCTGTGCTGGTGGAGAGGGACACAGGCTCGGCAATGTCCCCTCAGAAATGCTGTATTCAGAAGAGTGGAGAAGGTGTACAGTTACACAGGACAAGTTCTTAACAGAGAAGTTCTCAGTGTATAAATTGGAACTGTGCAAGGCAAACGGCTCGCTCCTAAGTTGGGGTGCCACCAGGGGCGTTGCTAAGTCTGCAAAAGATCTGGGGCTAGAGCCCATAGCAGCGGTCACCAACCTTTTTGCAGGCCCGCGGGGGGGGGGCACATCAGTGGTAAGCAAGTTGTTCAACTCACAATAATGCAGAATCAGTGGGAGCCCTGGGCGTGTATCTTGCCACCATCGCCTGTCACCAGGTGCAGTGTGTCACTTGCCACCATCGCCTGTCACCAGATGCGGCTTGTTAATTGCCACTGTCACCTGCCATTAGATGTGGATTGTCACTTGCCATGTCGCCTGCCACCAGATATGGATTGTCACTTGCCACGTCACCTGGCACCATTTGCAGATTGTCACTTGCCATGTCACCTACCACCATTTGCAGATTGTCACTTGCCACGTCTCCTGCCACCATTTGCAGATTGCCACGTCACCTGCCACCATTTTCAGATTGTCACTTGCTACATCACCTGCCACTAGATGTGGGTTGTCACTTGCCACATTACCTGGCACCAGGTGTGGATTGTCACTTGCCAACTGATGTGGATTGTCACTTGCCATGTCACCTACCACCATTTGCAGATTGTCACTTGCCACGTCTCCTGCCACTATTTGCAGATTGCCATGTCACCTGCCACCATTTTCAGATTGTCACTTGCTATGTCATCTGCCACTAGATGTGGGTTGTCACTTGCCACATCACCTGGCACCAGATGTGGATTGTCACTTGCCAACTGATGTGGATTGTAACTTGCCATGCCAGCACCACCAAATGTGCATTGTCGCTGAAATGGTGGCAGGCTGACAGCACTGGTCAATTTAGTGAGGGCAGGAGAACGGTGATGCGGGGCAGGCAGTGAGAGATGGTGTCATCTCGCTGCTCTCCCGTCCCACCTCTGACATTGAAGCAAGGGGGGTCTGGCTACAGAGTGGAGCTCCACCGATGACAGGAAGCACGTGACCTCCACTCCACCATGCTGTGAGGGCAGAAGAGCACTGATGTGTGGCGGGCAGTGAGAGATGATATCATCTCTCTGTACCTTGCTCCCACATTTCCTCTCCTCCCCCTCTCTCATGCAGCCAGCCTGCCTGCCGCAGGTTAGGCAGGGACCCTGCGGCAAGAGACTCGGGGCTATGGGCCCCAGATTCGGGGCTATAGCCCCAATAGCCACCCCCTAGCAACGCCTCTGGGTGCCACCATAATGCTGAATTTTGCATGGCCGTGTCCCCCATGCCTGTGCCCCAGGCATTGGCGAGAGTGTTTGCGAGGGTTCCCCATTGGGTGCGTTTACCCCAGCCTACAAGTATGTGGCAAAGTATATATAGAGGGGAACACTGCCAAAAAATATATACTTATCCCCCAGGTATAGGTTGGTAAACGAAAGGGGCACATGTAATCCACTTGCTAATTGTACTTCTGTTTTATTGAAAATCTATCTCATCTTGATCAAATTTGCATTATCCCCAGTGCACTTGTGCAAAACTATCTCCGTTGCCTGAGAAAGCAGTCTGAATTACATCGTATTTTGATGAAATTTTTCTGGATAAATGTCCCATACATACTGTATTTTTGCATGATGATGCAACACACAAATGCTGCCATGAAACTTGACCTGCTGATCACAGCCAGCCAGAGCTATGACAGTAAATGCTCTCAGGCTGTGAAGGGACAATAATTTAACATAATTAGTGCCATCTGTTATTGTACTTTCCTAAACATGTCCAAAGCAGCGCTATGAAAGAAAATAAGTCACATACTACCAAGTACTACTGTCTATGAATTACCCAACAGCAACAAAAATGTTGAATTCCCACTGCTATTGAGATTAAATAAAATCTACGGATGTCTCCAACCTATGTCATGTCTCCGATATCATAGCGGAGAAGGAGATGAAGCTTAATACTTGCTATCCCTATAGTTCTTATGTTGTCATCGTTACCAGTATAAGGCATTTACACACTAATAAAATACACCCATGGTTAATACTAATTTCACCAGTTTGTACCTTAGCTGAGGTCCACCATTCATTCAGGGACAATGTAGACTGAATCTAGTTAATCATTACAATAGTAAGATTTTTGGTGGAATGATGCCAAAGTAAATGTTGAACACTCTAAAATACACAAATAAAAAGTGCAGGCATTTGAAACCATTTCTGAAACCTGGCTCCTGGGATATAGCAAAATGTACAGGTGATTCAACTTTCCAGTATCTTCCAAACATTTTCAGTTCAGTTTTCATGTGGTTAAATAGGATTTTTAGCCATTTTAGAAAAGCAACTTTTATCATCTGTGAAATCAACTATTGCTATTCCGAAAATATAACTAAAGTCACTACTTTAGGAGAGTGTGATGAGGCTGAAGCATTATGGGTGGAACTGTACATGGGTGTGCGTACTACAAGTAATCATTGGAATTTGTTATAGACCTCCCAGTGTTAATGAGGAGGTGGAGACTCAGCTACTTGCACAGATAGAAAGGACTGCAAGGGCTGGGACAGTGATAATAAGGGGGATTTTAACTATCCGGAAATTGACTGGAGTAATGGCACTGCTGGGACAGTTAAAGTTGTTGTATAGTCTTTTTTTTAACTTTTACCTACAGGTAAGCCTATAACAAGGCTTACCTGTAGGTAAAAAAAAATATCTCCTAAAATTCCCCTTGCTATGAGCCGCTGACTGCAGCGGCGCATGCGCACAGGGGATTCTCGGCTGAAGGCCCGGCAACTACCGGACCTTGCCGGGTAAGAAATGTCCTGCACGCATGGAACCGCTATACCCGGAAGACACGCTGAGGCAACATGACAGCTCCCTCGGCGTGGACCAGGTAAGATACCGACGCCTCATTCTAAGGTAAGTATTTCATAATGAGCTAGTATGCGGTGCATACTAGCTCATTATGCCTTTTGCTTTACAGGGGTGAAAAAAAAAATTTCAGCGGGTATACAACCGCTTTAAAGAGCAAAAACTGTATAAACCTATTACAGGACAATTTTATGGCACAGTTCATAGAGGCCCTGACTAGGAATGATGCTCTGCTGGACCTGGTAATCTCAAACCATGCAGAGCTTATTACTAATGTTTATATAAAAGAACATCTGGGTAGCAGTGACCATAACATGATTAAATTTAATGTTAGCTGTAAGCATAAAGCTCATACTGGAAATATAAAAACACTTAAAGTGATACTAAAGCCTTGTTTTCTTTTCTATAAAAAATAACAAACATGGTATACTTACCTGCTCTGTGCGGTGGTTTTGCACAAAGCAGTCCAGATCCTCCTCTTCTTGGCTTCCACGTTAGTGCTCCAGGCCCCTCCCTCCTGCCAAGTGCCCCCACAGCAAGCAGCTTTCTATGGGGGCACCTGAGCTGAGCCACTGCTCAGTATGTCTATTCAGACATGGAGCCTAGGTTCGGCGCCAGCCACTCTCTCTCCTCATTTGCTAACTAACTTTGATTGGAAAACAAAATAAGTGTAGCGCTAAAACAATCTTAAATGTCCAACATAGGGACAATATAGTCCAAGAGATGGTGAAAACATCTAAGTGAAACTTAGAAGAAAGTCCTCCATGTTTATAATAACTGATAGTCCATAGAAATTACGTGACTTCATGTGAGGAACAAATCAATAAGTGTGTGACATCTGGAGTGAAGACAAAAGAAGCACACCACCACTGACAATAAGAAGGCTTACCGGATCTATTGGACCCAAAGAGACATACGCCCAATTGGGTCAAAACAGGCTTGGGTGGTGGGTGGCTGTAGGTAATCCAGAAAGGTTGTGATGGTGGAGGTCCTAGAATGAACCGTGGACTGGTGTGATGTCATTCCAGTGTGCTGGCCACCGCTTCCAGATACTGACTATTGCCATCTGCTTCCTAACATCATCCTGAGGGACACACCAGTCCACGGTTCATTCTAGGACCTCCATCTTCACAACCTTTCTGGATTACCTACAGCCACCCACCACCGAAGCCTGTTTTGACCCAATTGGGCGTACGTCTCTTTGGGTCCAATAGATCCGGTAAGCCTTCTTATTGTTGGTGGTGGTGTGCTTCTTTTGTCTTCACTCCGGATGTCACGCACTTATTGATTTGTTCCTCATATGAAGTCACGTAATTTCTATGGACTATCAGTTATTATAAACATGGAGAACTTTCTTCTAAGTTTCACTTAGATGTTTTCACCATCTCTTGGACTATATTGTCCCTATGTTGGACATTTAAGATTGCTTTAGCGTTACACTTATTTTGTTTTCTTTCCATATGCATATATCCTATTGGCCGTGTTAGCTGCTTATTTGTTTTGTTTTTCTGGACAACTCAGAATTACTTGGCATATTCTCTTAACTAACTTTGATTGACAGCGGCAGGAGCCAATGGCGCTGCTGCTGTGTCTCAGCCAATCAGGAGAGAGAGTCCTGGACGGCTGAGACACTCGTGGACATTGATAAATCAAGAGGGGGCTCAGGTAAGTATTAGGGGGGCTGAGGGGGGCTGCTGCACACACAAGGCTTTTTATCTTAATGCATAGAATGCATTAAGATAAAAAAAACCTTTTGCTCCCATATGGGGTGTCTGGAGGTGGTGGGTGGTACCCATGTCATTGCTACTGCAACCGCTGCCTAAAGATTATTGTGTTTCAGACGTCTCCATTGTCTTTGTATATGACCCTTCCCTATATGTTATACTGTACAACAAAATATATCAATGTTTTCAATTTCTTCTTGAAAACCAATAAAAACTATTAAAGTAAAAAGATAAAAAACCTTCTGCCTTTACAACCACTTTAACTTTCAGAGAGCAAATTTTCCAAGGATGAGGGCTGCTCTTCAAGACTTAGACTGGGAGGGAATATTGACATCAATAAACAAAGAACAGAAATGGGAATTCTTAAAAAAAATCTGTATGTGAACTCGATGCAAAATATATTCCCATGGGCAATAAGTTTAAAAGGCTATGCGCGATGAGGAGATCCCTAGAGACATTCAGTCCTCTTTCCTTACATTGATACCTAAACTGGAGAAAAGGAACATACCCTTTCTGCGAACTACAGGCCGATAGCCCTTTTGAACTCAGATCCTAAAATTTTCACGAAGCTGCTTTCCCTTAGGTTGAATGAAATTCTCTAATCCTTGATCCATAAGTACCAAGCGGGCTTGGTCCCCTGGAGGCAGGCAGGGGACAACACCAGGAGAATTTTTAATTTACTAGATATAACTAATAGGCAAAACACGCAGGCGCTGCTACTTAGTTTAGACGCCGAGAAAGCCTTTTGGCCATTTTTGCTTTGGAGATTTTTTACAAGATTTTTTACTTGATGCAATACATCTTGGAATCTTTGTAAAGCCTTTTTATTCTAAATAAACCGGTAACCATAGGGTTTTTTTCTATGTGGAGGCTTCTGTTGTTTTTGATGGATGCTGTTAACCATAAACCTACCAAACGGTTCTGTGGTGGAAGGAGGTTTTTACCATCTTGGACATTGCCATCCTGATCCATATTCTCATATGCCAGGTCAAGGTTGCCTGAAGTGGCTCTGCTGAGGAGGAGGAATTGCACCACTCACTATCCAGAGCTTTGATATCACATGCCTGATTGATTGCTACCTTCTGGTAAGCGTATTTAATCTTCTCCCCTGGGTGGTGGATGCACACATGGCGGTGACTCCTACACGCCTGGATTCCTTCTCATCAATATATACAAATGAATTAATGTTTTAATCACCAATGGGACTATACTACCAATGTTGATTTACAATTTGCACAGTGTACTTTATTTAGAGACACTATTAATCAGATGATAATGTTAGTATATGCTAATCACAATTTATTTTGTATATTGCAGTATGTTGATATGTCAATACTCAACATTTGATTCCTAGCACTACACTGTTTTCACTTTATGCGTACACTACTGTCATTCGAGGAACTGCGCGACAAGCATGATCTTTGCCATAGGGCGTTTTTTGGCTACCTCCAGATTCGTCACTACACCTTTATCCTTTGCTCCCAACCTTCAATTCTCCAAATTATCCCCATTTCAATGACTAGTCCTAATCTCTGACATTTATAAACTGCTAAATGCATATCCAATGGAAACCCAAGGTAAACATCGGTATATTCCCAAATGGCAGGAGGCCATTGGAAAAGAGCTATCTTTATCTCAGTGGCAAATAGTCTAGTCCCAAGTTAACAAGAGCTTCATATGCACACTTTACAAGGAGAATGCATTTAAAGTACTCTTTTTCTGATACATGACCAAGTCCCGTCTCATGACCAAGTTC
The DNA here is from genome assembly GCA_037952925.1 of Lithobates clamitans. NCBI lineage: Eukaryota > Metazoa > Chordata > Amphibia > Anura > Ranidae > Lithobates > Lithobates clamitans. The sequence continues at coordinate 657,622 of JBBGZY010001000.1, read as the reverse complement.
CATCTCTGCTTCAGACCGATGTTGGCGTTGTTGTAGAGGTCATGGTACTTTACTCCATATCTACTGGCAATGCCCACTTCTGCTTTCCTACTGAAGATTGGTCCAGGACCTTCTCCAGAGGCTTTTTGAGGTGGACATCCCGTTTTGCCTCAGTGTATTTCTTTTGGTCTACTGCCCAATAACCTGACTAAGTTAGCTAAGAAATTGACGCGCCATATTCTTACAGCCCTCCACTGGAAGAGGCAAACACCCCGACCTCCATTGACCTTTATGCTAGGATTAAAGACGTTAAAACTATGGAGTCCCTTACAGCCCATCTCACCGACTCGGTTGAGTGGTATAATGCGATATGGGAGTCCTGGCACTTGCGAGAAGATCCCCCATGAATGTCTAATCTCTTTTTGCCTGTACTAATGGTAAGCTCTCATCCTCCCCAGGAGCCTTGAATTACAATGTTTACTATACCTTTGTCTTCTTTTTCTTTTCTATTATGTATTCTTGTTTTATTATTGGTATTCTTGGACTGTTTTCAAGGACTCTGTGAATTGTCAGGGGCTCTTGCATTAGGGCTGCTACACTTAGGCTGGTCCCTCCTGGGACTGTCCCTGACTAATGTTATCTCTGAAGACAGATGGCTTATTTATATTAAAATGTACCATTGTCATTTACAATACCATGCAGTTGCAACACTTTTATTTTTCATAGTTTATTGATGCTATAGCGCATCGGTCTGTTGTGAACTTTATCAGAGGTCTTTGTTTGATATATATATACTCTTTTTTTCTTATTCTTTCTTTTGTTTTGCTGTATTTTGGAAAAAAAAAAACAAATAAAAATTGTCAATTAAAGTGGGGTTCCACCCAAAAAAACAAACATATCTAAAAAATTCTAAAAAAAAAACCAAAAAAAATTTGGATATTTTTTTTTTTTTACTCACCTCTAAATGCCTGTTGCTAGGTGGTCCCTCGTAGTCTGCCCCTTCCTCTGCCTGGGCTGGTGACATCACTTCCCCCTGGCACAGGAAGGGCTCGGCTCTTCTCCCTCCCTCCTGTCAATCATCTGGGACCCATTACAGGTCCCAGGTGATTGAGCGGCCAATCACGGCGCGCGGCGCCGCTCGCGCATGCGCAGTGGGTGCCAGGCTGTGAAGCCACAGCCCGGCGCCCACAGTTGAAATGCCGGCGCCGACTAACGGAGGGGGGGGACAAGCGGGGCTTCGATCCCCCGCATCGCTGGACCCAGGGACAGGTAAGTGTCCAATTAAAAGTCAGCAGCTGCAGTATTTGTAGCTGCTGACTTTTAATTTTTTTTTTTTTTTAATGGCCCGCCTGGGTGGAACTCCTCTTTAAAAGACTAAAAATAAATGTGGCTCACGGCCAAAGTTAAAAAAATATATATATATAAATAATACGAAAAGTAAGAAATCAAGGACCGAAAATTCCAAACGAACAACAGGTTGCAAAAGATAGTAGGACAAACCCCTGAGTAGAATTATAGGGGTCTGAAAATGTTGAGTGTATATATATGTATAAAGCGACTGTCACTTTAAGAATTGATAATATGCTTGATTTGTTTACTTTCCCTAGATGTTCTCCTTTTTCTTTGTTTCAATTCCTTGGAAAAAGAAACTACAGGATATCTAATGACACAAACACTGATAAGAAACCCAGAAAGCTGCTCAAAATAGGCCTTCATACCAAAACCAGTCTGAACTGACCAGATACTGCTGAATCTATTTTTTTTTTTGGTAGTTACATGATGTAACCACCCATTTACCTGTTCCCTTGCTACTAAAAAGATATGAATGCTGATTGGACTAAAATGTACGATCATGCCTAGTGCTTATGCTTATTCATAAAGTATAAATTGTATAACCCGTAGATGTAAGCTCAGAAACACTTTCACTTTTGCTGTTATTCTTACTTATTCTGCTCTCCGTGGCGAGTAATTAGTCAGTGTCTGGGGTCCATTGGCTGAAGGAGTCTTATGCTGTTGATTAGATGGTGAGATTAAGGTAAAATCAAGTGTAAACTAGAGTAATATTGATGTTACACAGTTTGACCCAAATAACTCCTTTACTTTAACTGTTGCAGAAATAATAGAGCCGATAATAATTATCAATGTTGATGTTTTGTTTCTATGCTTGGGGTATCATAAGATGTAGGAGACTTGTGAGAAGGTCTGACCAGAGGACTGTAGTAGTGAGCCTTGTGGCGAGTAATGCCTATGTGGCAAGTGTACAGGCCTGTGTGGCCAAGTGTAATAAGTGCCATTTGACAGCTACGAAAAAAAAAAAAAATATATATATATATACATTTTTGGGTGACGACCCACAAATTGTTAGAGACTCGAGAGTGAGGACTCTAGATTGAGAGTATGGCACTCTCATGGGACCTTTCTCAAGCGGAAAGGTAGATGTGGCACAAATAATTCCTATGACTGACATGACAGACAGAAAGATATGGACAGTGGTTAAGAAATGACACCAAGATAAAACAGAGCTGATCTAATACCAGAAGGAGTTATGATCAATTTGGGTTTCTGTGCATGTTAAATTTTATGGCAGATTGACAGAGTTGGATAAGGTGATTAAATGTGTACAATATTGGATTTTTGAAAGTATGCAATGTGATGAAACTTTAACTAGTTATGAGCCTGTCAAAGTTTTTATAATGCATATCGCAGATGGGTCTAGCAAAATTTAAAAAAATGGACTAGACCAGACATTGCAAGCGTTCTCTAAATTAAGAAATGCTACGTATGGATGATTCAAAAACACGGAGATGAGAAGCCTGCAAGTTTTTTGTAGATTCCTCACCCCCTTTGTGTTTCAGAGAAAGGAGTGAAGTGCACCTCCCCTTCACATTCCTGTGTAAAGCAGCCGGAAAGTTCTGAATATCTAAGAAATTAGTAATTATGGTGTTGTTGTAGGAATATAATCCTAATTGAAATGGTTATGCCCCGTACACATGGTCGGACATTGATCGGACATTCCGACAACAAAATCCTAGGATTTTTTCCGACGGATGTTGGCTCAAACTTGTTTTGCGTACACACGGTTGCACAAAGTTGTCGGAATTTCCCATCGCCAACAACGCGGTGACGTCAACCACGTACGACGAGACTAGAGCAGGCCAGTTCAGAACCAAGCGCGGCACCCTTTGGGCTCCTCTTGCTAATCTCGTGTTAGTAAAAGTTTGGTGAGAGACGATTTGCGCTTTTTCAGACTCGTGGCTTTCAGATCGTTTTCTGCGGTTCAGTTTGTGCTTGTGGGTTTGTATCTGCTCTTCAGTGCGTGCAGTCATTTCGTATCAGAGTTTTCTGTGCGATCTTGTCCGCTCGTTGCTGTTTTTCAGGTTGCTCTTCAGTGCGTTCTGTTACTTCGTTCTGAGCAGCCGACCGTTTTCTAGCCATGTTGTGTATACGTACTCCTCGTAGAGTTCGTGCTGTGCGGGGGCTTGGTGTTGGGGTCCTGACCTTGACACAAGTCCAGTCCATGAACAGAGTGGGGAGGAGTTCATGGACCAAGAATTGGTTGCTTCAGCGTGACCAGTTCTCTCATATGCCTTTGCTCCGTGAGATCCGTGAGAATAATCCTGATGATTTCAGGAACTTTCTCAGGATGACGGACCCCGTATTTCACCGTTTGTTGGCTTCGCTGACCTCCTATATAAGCAGGCAGGATACCTGCATGAGGCAAGCCATCACTCCGGAGCAGAGGCTAGTCGCTACCCTGCGGTACTTGGCGACAGGGAGAAGCCTGCAGGACTTGAAGTTCTCGACAGGCATCTCCCCCCAGGCTCTGGGAATCATTATCCCAGAGACCTGTTCTGCCATCATCCAGGTCCTGCAGAAAGAGTATATGAAGGTAAGATTTGTATCCTTTTATATCACATTTTATTGTATTTCTTTCCTCATTCCCTAATTACCATGATTGTAATATGCTGTGAATGTCCCCCTCCTCCTCATGCATGCTTGAATTTTATGGGGCTTTTTTTGTCCTTCATACATATTTGTCTTCACTTACCTCCCCAGCATGCTCTCCTGCCCCTATATTCACCTCATGTAGTCACTTAACAATGTATTTTATCAGCTCCATAGTAGTGTTTTACCCAAAACACTCCTAAAATGTTTAGAAATGTGATTTGTGCTTTAAATTCAGGCAGAGTGCCAGAGGCTTTTTTTTGTAGTGTCCCCAAATCATTTTTATTAACCCTCCCTCCCCCCAACTGCTAAGTCAGCTGATCCCAATTCTCTATCTATCCTCAATCATCTATCTGCTGACTTTGCCAAACCCATACACACTATACCCACCTCTTTTGTGGTCAGATGTATGGATGAATTCCCCAAAGCATGTAGTGAAAGGGCCTGCCTGTATACTTTCAAATGGTACTGTTTCAAGTTTTTGTATCCTATTATTATCTTGATAGGTAATAGCAGAATGTCCAAATGTGCTCAAATGTGTACAGTGTGTATTTATATCTTTGTATTATGACACTTCTTACCTGTCCAGTGGGCTGCCAATAGTGTAACTAAGGAGGGGCTGTTCCAAGTAATGCCCATTATTTAGGCATTCATCTCTCAATGAAGTGAAGAGGGTTACCTGTCCAAGATTAACCCCCCCCTATAATGTTAGAAATGTCCCATGAGAGGGGGGAATATGATAGGTGTACCTTATACTTTGGTGTTGTAAAATTCCCCTTAATAAATGTTATCTGGATGTTGGCCAAGAATGTTTGTGTCTAGTCTGCTTTCCATGTTTATGTGCAAAAATACTAAGTTTTTTTTGTTTTCCTCAACAGTTTCCTTCCACGCCACAGGAATGGCAGACTGTGGCCTCCCACTTTGCCCAGTGGTGGGACTTTCCTAACTGCGGAGGGGCAATTGATGGGAAACACGTCCACAACGTCCCACCACCCAACTCGAGGTCGTACTATTATAATTACAAGGGGTTCAATAGCATTGTGATGTTGGCGGTGGTGTTGGTTAATTATAACTTCCTGTATGTGGACGTGGAGAAGAATGGCCGGATGTCCGATGGTGGAGTCATCGCCCAGACGGAGTTTTACAGGCGTCTCCAGAATGGCAACTTGGACTTGCCACCTCCAGATGAGAATGTGGAAGGACTCCCATTCGTCTTCGTTGCGGATGAAGCATTTGTAAGCGCTATGAGTAAGCGCTCGAACTAGAGCGTGAAACGCGTCAGTTGTGTCTGTACCACCCGCCTGATTGTCCTGTTTTTTTATGATCCAAGTTTTACAATAAAGAAGATGTTTTCAACTTTATCCGGTGTGCGGCATCCAGATTTTCCTGTTTCAAACCCTGGATGAAGCATTTGCGCTGGGGGACCATCTTATGCGGCCATTCCCGATGAGGACCCTCACCCCGGAACAGAGGGTTTTTAATTACCAGCTGGCCAGAGCCAGAAGAGTGGTGGAGAACACATTTGGAATCATGGCCAGCCGGTTCCGCCGATTTCTTACACCCATCCATATGGCAGAGTATAAACTTAATCATATAATCCTGGTGTGCTGTGTTCTACATAACTTTTTACGGCAACATTCGGCCAACCATGCTGGCTCAGTTGGGCCTGAGGCCGGAATTATAAATGAAACAACCCTGACAGCGATTGAAAGTTGCCGTCCTGGCTTGCCCTCCCTGAGTGCCCGTCATGTCCCGTTAAGATACCTTGAGTTCTTTGCGGGTAGGGGGGCCATCAATATGCCAGACAATTTGTGAAGCCTTTATCAAATAAAATAAAAGCAAATCTTTGGTGACATTTACTGCTTGTGTTTGTTTTAGCTGACCCTGACAGAAATGTGGGGAGTCCTGAAAATGGCGTGATTGTGTAACCTTTTACAAAGCACTTTTGGGTGTTATTTACTAAAGGCGTAGACACTTTGCACTACAAGTGCACTTGAAACTGCACTGAAACTGCACTTGTAGTGCAAAGAGGATTTGCCCTTAGGAAATAACCCCCATTTTCACAGAAAGCAGCAATTACATCACCACAAAAGTGTTGTAGCGTTGAGACAATAATCCACACATTCTTGATTAACAATCTTTTTAATACCTGCACAATCACATGTGCATTTAGAAAATGTTTTTAAAACAAACCAACATGTTTGTTGTATAACAATTTTTGGTGTGGCATTATCAGAAATAGAAATGTCCATTTAAGATAAAACAGGCATGTGTAAAACTAACAAGAAAGACACAAATCTTGAACTTACAAAGTTCACATTAGGTAGAACTTGAAGGCAATATCAGACATGAGTATTTAGGAACTGTGTTTGATATTGCGTTCAGATGGGGCTAAGTCACCCCAGGAAAAGCCAAATTTGGAAGATGCACACAAATTTCCCAATGTCAACATGTGCTAGCTGCCATCACGGGGGATCAAGGGACCTCTTTTGGGGGAGAAACCCCTTCCTCTCAGCTACTTTATTATTGAGGAAGGGGTTGCACCCCCAAAATGCCTACATTGATCTCCCGTGATGGCAGATAGCACATGTTGGCACACTGTGTGCATCCTCCAAATTTTGCTTTTCTAAAAATCGCTAAAACATTTTGAACTTTGTAGCACACAAAAGAAGAAAGTGATTTGGAGGGGTTTTAAACTCACCCCAAAACATCAATGATGTTCTTATTTTTTGAATAACATCATTGATGTTTTTCTGGAGGTTTTCCAAAGCTAAATTACACCCCATGATCTCCCCAATCAGGATTCTGTGCACTTTCTGATGTGAAAGGATCTGGATCCACAACATCACGATCACCTAAAAAGAGAGAAACCAAACAAAAACAGGTATCAAAAATATGCCGCCATCCATCTCTTACCTGAGCCTGTGGCTGCAGACACTCACCTGTTGTGGTGACTATTTCCACCACGTCTTCTTCCTCCTGCTCTTCTTGTGTTGGGGGTATTTCCCCTTCTTCCAGAGGTGGGGGGTCTGTGGTCTCCTCGGATGAGGGGTGTCCTCCGAGTCTTTTCTCCCCTATGTAAAACAAAAATGGTATACTTAGCACACAGATATTTGATGGCAGAACTATAAATAGAAAACATTGCTTGGAAATGGGGTACAATTGTCAATTTTGGCAGAGTTCCAAAATGTAGCATTTTCAGTGTCCTTTGTCAAGCTGCAATACTTTACCTGTTTAGTACAAGCTTCACAGATGGAGACCCCCCTATAGTATACACTGAAGCACCTGTGTGCCCCCCCTAATAAAAATGTTGTTCTGGTGTCCCACACTAGTGCTCCAGTGTCCAGATGTGAAAACAGCTGCTGAGTGTCCTCTCCTTACACAGAATCTAGTTTGCATTTCATTCTAGTAACAAAGCCATCTTTACAACCAAATTAGTTTCATACAAGTAGGGCGTAAAAAATGTGGCCAAATGCATATGGCCAAAACAATGGTGTTTTATAGGCCGAAAGAAAAATGTTTGATATGAACGAATAATGTGCCCATGAACATGAAAGTTGCCATTTTAAAATGTACACTTTTAAGAAAAGCCCATGGAGCAGCACGACCGTAATAAACATAAAGAATAGGAGCACAGCACAACTACTTACTTTTTTTCAGCACTCTCCGGATCTTTCTGTACTGCTCATGTTCTCGTAATTTGAGGTCCGACCACCGTTTCCTGAGCTGATCTTTCGATCGTCGTACACCGAAATTCCGGTGCAGACTCTTGACCACTTTCGCCATGATCTTGGCCTTTCTGACATTGGAGTTGGGATAAGGTCCATACTTTCCATCATAGTCGGCCTTCTTCAGGATGTCGACCATCTCCAACATCTCCTCAAAGGACATATTTGAGGCCTTAAATCTCCTTCTGGATCGGGACGTGTCCGGATCCGGGCTTTCCTCCTCCTCCTCCTCCTCATTCCTGTAATTAGCACGCACCTGCTGTGTCTCCACCATGTGCTCTTCCCCCACTGCGCAGAACGAAAAGGGGCGGGGAATAGACTAGAAAGAACGTCAGGGGTGGGCGGAGTTGCACGCATGCGCAGTGTGTATAAAGCATAACATGCGTGCGTATTACGTACGATCTGTGAGCGGAGGAAGGAGCCTCGGAGGCGCCGATCGTAATGACGAAGGTAAGAGTCAAACTTGGGCCTATACTGCTTCTAGATTGAGGCCTATATTGTAACAAGATTAGGAGAGTTTTGGCTGACATTAGGGTTTGTCTTGTGTTGTGTCTTGCAGTGAAAATGGATATCTTGAACGATACCGACTTCATGGCAATATTCATTGACATGTTTAGGGAGCTGCCTTGTCTGTGGGAGATCAACCACCCACATTGTAAGAACCAAACAAAGAGAAAGGCAGCACTGGATCAATTGTTGGAAATTGTGAAGCAGGTGATTCCCCACGGCAGACCCCCCCTTTATGAAGAGCCTAATTGGTGGCCTGAGGAGCACATATGTAAGGGAGCGCAAGAAAGTCCAGGATTCACAGAGATCCGGAGCAGCAGATGACGTCTATGTCCCCTGGATGTGGTACTATGACAGGCTGCATTTTATGGCAGGTCAGACTGAACCAAGGTCATAACTCTCCACTCTTCCTTCCACGCTTCCTTCCCCCCAGCTGAGGCTTCTGACGCCCAACCTGGGCCTTCCAGGCAGCAACATGTGGAGGAGCCCAGCTTGAGCCAGGTATAGCATTCTTCTAAATATTTCTGGTTGTCCAATCAATTATGTTAACTAGATGTTAGTTTGGAGTACTAATTTATGATTGTGATTGATAATGCAAAACATTACAACCATGTCCCTTTTTCATACACAGGGAAGTCTCAGCCAGGAGGTGGCTGGGCCGAGCAGGCTGCCTGATATGCAGGTCCCTCCCCTACACCTGCATAGATAAAGTGGCAGGAAGAGGAGTACCCTAGAGGAGGCTGCCATAGGCCTCTTTTGGAAGGCTACAGAGGCCCTGGGAGCACCACACACTGTGGAGGAGGACTTTGCTGGCATAATTGCCTGTAAAATGCAGCGATGGAGGAGGGCCAACAACTCATGTGTGAGTCATTAATGTTGGAAGCTCTCAATAAGGGGTTGAGGGCCCAAATAACATCTGCTACCCACATTTGTAACCTCACACATGGTCCTCCTCCTCCTCCTCCAGGTCCTACTACACCTCCTCCTCCTCCTCCAGGTCCTACTAGTCCTCCTCCTCCTCCAGGTCCTACTCCTCCTTCCTGCCACATCTCCAACAGCAGAGCCACAACCAGGAAGGAAGCATGGAAGAAAGACTAGAAAGTGATGACCCTGGATCTAGTCTGGTCTGGCAAAAGATGCAGCCTCTTGTGGTACCACAGCCTGGGGACACAGATGTCATCTGCTGCTTTCCGAGTCTCTGGGACTTCTGGACCAGACTGCACTCCCTTACATATGGACTCCTCAGGCCACCAATTTTGATGTTCAAGAATTGATGTCTGCCCTGGGGGTCCAAGGCTTCGCTAATTTCTGCTGTTTATCCAGCGTTGCCTCCCTCTTTGTTTGGTTCTGAGCCCTTAATAAAGGATTTTTGGTTTCAATTATACTTGCCTATGTGTGTTTTCCTTCAAAAAGGACAGTTTGTTGGTGAGGATTCAGGTACATTTCAAATATACAATGTGAAATTAACAAGGGACACCAACACCAAACAATCTCCTTGAGATTAAATAATACAATATAATAATGGTGTTGTGGTAACTTGACACACAAAACACACACAAAAATATTCTGGAGTAAAACTAAAACTAAAATAAAACAAAGATCAGCCTTGGAAAAAATACAAACCTAAAATAAAAAAAAATCTGCCTTTAAAAAAAAAAATTAAAAAAAATATATTTTTGTCAGATGTGTCAAATCAAAATATATTAAAGGGAATCCCGATAAATAATAAAGAAATAAGTTTGTGAGAAGTCTGTGTGAATATGAGCAGCAAAACTACTTCATTCTTCTCACATTATAAAGAAGAAGAGAGTGCGCTGTATTAAACCATTTTTAACATTGCACCGTGACGAAAGTGTTGTATCCATTGCGAACGCTAAGTTTACCAGACCGAGTATATATAGGTGTGTAAATAGGAACATACACCCTAAAAAACGTGTAAATGAACTGCCGTGCAGAGTGGCCCCTAGTATGGTAACTACAAAGTACGACCTAGAGGTACCTGATAGATGTATATATGCAAACCTGTGGAATAATTATGTGGCATGTACGTCCTAGCAACTACATACCAAAAGTGCATGAAAAGTGATGCACACAGTTAAACAGATATGAGTGAATATCCAGTGATGTTGCATCCAGCATCCAAAAAAATAATAATAATAATGATAAAAATGATAAAGGTGAAACACATCCAAAAAGATCTGAGGGACCTAAAATATATGTGTCAGAAAGTCCCAAACACAATAACCATAATATGGGGGTGTGACAAAGTCCAAAGGGTCAAACCACACTCCAAAGGCATATATACGTCCGTATGTGTGATAAGAAAGCAGTTCATATATAGATGGATAAATGACAGTTCATATATAGGTGTGAGTCTGGTTATGCTCAGGGGTATGGCAGAAGCCTATAGGTGACTTGAGTGCTCGCAGTATCTCCAGGTGACTTATGTGCTCCCCCTCAAGGGCCCACACTCACCAGATACCATAACTCCTACAGGGGTAATGCGCATGTAGATATAATCAATTCGGTAAGTTCACCACGGTATCTGCTGTAGCTGTCCCAGAAGCATTCCACTGACTCCAGGTAGATTGGGCGTAATCCTTAGTAAACTCCTCATGGGAGAAAAAAATAGGCTCCCATAGTGTAGTAAAATTAAAGTATGTTCATTTATTAAAAATTTAAAAATGGATAAAATCAGAAAGCAAACATTGCAAACAGCATATGGCTATGCGGCCAGCCTATAACCAGCGGTAAGCAAGCCGCAACACAAGATCTAAAAGTGAGCCCGAGGTGGGGACAGCAGCGGTCCGCTGCGCTCCTACTGCGTTCCACGAACTCGAGTACCCAGAAGTGACGTAGTGTGCGTGGCGGAGTCGTACGCGTTTCATCATAGACGTCCTCAGCGATGGTGCCCTCAGATCTTTTTGGATGTGTTTCACCTTTATCATTTTTATCATTATTATTATTATTTTTTTTTTGGATGCTGGATGCAACATCACTGGATATTCACACATATCTGTTTAACTGTGTGCATCACTTTTCATGCACTTTTGGTATGTAGTTGCTAGGACGTACATGCCACATAATTATTCCACAGGTTTGCATATATACATATATCAGGTACCTCTAGGTCGTACTTTGTAGCTACCATACTAGGGGCCACTCTGCACGGCAGTTCATTTACACGTTTTGTTAGGGTGTATGTTCCTATTTACACACCTATATATACTCCCTAGGATTACCTCTATATGAGGCACTGACATTCTATTTCAGGCCGGTGCAGTCTGCACATCCACGGTGTAGTCCTCTTACTCCCCCTACATACACCTGTGTGCCCTCAGCTATTAGGTAGCGCCACACACCCCATTTAATTGTTTGTTTGTCTGATCTGATCCTGTTTGCAGAGGGTTCACACCTGTACAAAGATGGTGTACCCAAGAATGGCATATGCAGTGATAACATTGGTGGAAGTGATTGAGACCCAACTACTCTCTTCATCATTTTCAGTGCAGGTTGCCAAAGTGGAAGCACTCACCAGAGTCTGTGAGGCCGCAAAGGATCAAACAGCCAACATCTACACTGATAGCAAGTATGCTCTTGAAGTAGTCCATGATTATGGACCCATAAGGAAGAACAGAAGATTCACAACTGCTGCAAGAGAACCAATTCAAAACTGGAAATATGTTCAAGAACTTTTTGAAGCAGTCACCCTCCCAAAGGAAGTAGCCATCCTGAAGGTCAAGGCATATACTGCCAGGAAGACTGCTGAAACACCAAAGGAAACAATCATGGCCCTAATCACTGATTTTGCAAAGGAATAAGAAGCCCATAACAGATTGAAGAAAAAAAAGAGAACAAATACTCAAAGTAAAATAACTGATTAAGAAATTGCAAGAATCTGCACCTAATGATTGGAATGAAATCATGGAAAGGGACAGAGCAAAGAAGAACCAAGAAGCACTTTTGTGCAAGGAAAATGAAATATGTGTCCCACCTCAAACGGAGAAGATGATTGTGCAACTAGCCCATGGCCCGAGTCATGTAGGCACTAAGGCAGTGGAGAGAAACATAAGCAAGACTGGATAGTTTATTCGATACTCCAGAAATGCATGTCAAGACTTTATTGAGGGATGCATAATCTGTGCTAAAAATAACCCAGGAAAACAGACCAGAGTAACACAAAGACATTTGGCCAAGCCACTTTTCCTTTTCCAAAAACTTCAGATTGATTACATCCAATTGCCCATATCAGGTCAATATCAAAATGTTTTGTTGTGTGTAGACATGTTTTCAAGCTGAATAGAAGCCTGACCAGTGGCTAAAGCAAATGAAAAGACAACAGCAAAGAAGCTCCTTTCCGAAGTAATATGCTGCTTTGGAGAACCTGAAACCATAGAGAGTGACAGAGTAACACATTTCACTGGACAGATCATGCAAATTATATGCAAGGACTTGGCAATTGAGCAGACCTTCCATGCCACTATCATCCTCAGAGTTCAGGGAAGGTAGAAAAATATAGTGGAATCATTAAAGGAAGGCTAGCTAAATTAATGCAGGAACGGGAGGAAGTGTCAGTAAAGAAATAGTGGCCAGGACTGTTGCCTCTGTTTCTTTACAACATCAGGATTACCCCTACTTATAGGATAGAGAACTTGAGCCCTTATGAGATTTTGTTTGGGGGCCAACTAAAACAGGGTTGTATTTTCCGCATCAGACTGCTGTAATATATAATGATTATGTTTTGTTTTGTAATTGTCTAATACAAGCAACTAACTACGATGCACATGTTTGTTTTTGATTCAATTCCAGATCCAGATCTAGTAACTGGAAGACATGATTTACAACCAGGTGATTGGGTCCTAGTAAAAGAATATGTGAAAGTATCTTTGGGACCAAAGTTTGAAGGACCCTAGCAAGTGTTCCTGACAACTGCTACAGCTGTAAAGTGACATGGATATATGGCAGCCATTGCAAGAAAGTAAAGCTAATTTCAGAACATGAGTAAACTACTGTTATGCCTTTGCTTGATCTTAGCAGTCAAGGCTATAGAGGAAAATCAGCTGTACAAATGACACATGGTTACAGGCATGAGGGGTAATTCGAGTAATTGCTAGATATGTTCCCTTAGGCCAGACAGTTCAGGAAAAAAAAGGCACACACCTGGTACCCATTTACTTTCATTTTGAGTTTAAGCCATACAAAGCTGCCAAAAATACCAGTATGTCTAGAAATACCACAAATGTTCTATTATTGTAAAAATACATTTTATGTTAAATATAACTTAAGGCCTTTGGACCCAATTTTGGAGATCCTGGTGTGCTGGTGACACTTCCTTCTCATGATTGCAGTCAGTTACAGCTGTTGGTTATTTCAGCACCCAATCTAAGATACAGCCTTTTGTGCAGGAACGTGTGCATTGGGAGTATTGCATTGGAGGTAACAGGTCAGAACACACAGAAGCTGCAGACCAAACAGCAATGAGTCTATGCAGAAGCTTAGTTTAAATAGCCTGCCTGGCGTACACGTGTACGCTGACGTGCCGATGCGCAAGTGCATATGTGTGTATGCTGATGTGCCAATGTGCTAGTGCGCATGCGCATACGCCAAGAACTTCTAAGTGTACTAAGTGTACTGTGGACCTGTCTTTCCTGACATTGCCCCCTCCCTAGGGACAACCTCCGGGTGCCCAACTGGTTTGTCTTTTGTGGGTTTCTGTGAAAGAAGGCACAAATTAAATCTGTGGCATGTACATTATAAGCAGGTTCCCAAGAATTTTCCTCTGGACTATACCCCTTCCACTTAATTAAATACTGTATTTGCCCCTTCTCTTCCTGCAGTCTACGATGGTCTGAACTTCAAACTCCTTGTCCCCATTAATGGTAATAGGTGCAGGAGGTCCTGAACTACGATCAGGAAAAGGATCTGTTTCAACAGGAATACATGGAATACTGGATGTACTCTGAGGGACTCTGGTAATGTAAATTCATAAGGTACATCATTAACCACTTCAGCCACAGAAGCTTTAGCTGCTCAATGACCAGGCCATTTTTTGCGATATGGTATTGCGTCGCTTTAACTGACAATTGCGCGGTCCTGCAACATTGTACCCAAACAAAATTGTTGTTCTTTTTTTCCCACAAATAGAGCTTTCTTTTGGTGGTATTTGATCATCTCTGTGGTTTTTATTTTTTGCGCTATAAACAAAAAAAGAGCACCTATTTTGAAAAAAACACAATATTTAGTACTTTTTGCTATAATAAATTTTCCCAAATTTTTTTTTAAAAAGCAAATTTTTTCCTCAGTTTAGGCCGATATGTATTCTTCTACATATTTTTGGTAATAAAAATCGCAATAAGTGATTGGTTTGCGCAAAAGTTATAGCATCTACAATATAGGGGAAAGATTTGTGGCATTTTTATTATTATTTTTTTTTACTAGTAATGGCGGTGATCTGCGATTTTTATTGGGACTGCGACATTATGGAGGACAGATCGGACACTTTTTACACATTTTTGGGACCATTGGCATTTATACAGCGATCAGTGCAATAAAAATGCACTTATTACTCTGTAAATGTCACTGGCAGGGAAGGGGTTAACACTAGGGGGTGATCTAGGGGTTAACTGTGCTCCCTAGGGAGTAATTCTAACTGTGGGGGGAGGGGACTGACTGGGTGAGGAGAGTCACACTTTTTAGCTTTGGTGTAAAGTTCGTGCTTTCAGAGTCGGAGAAGTACACTCTTGACGTGTCCCCGATGTATCTCTAATGAAATGGAAAATATCAGAATATCGTCCAGGTAGACAACGACAAAGATATCTAGAAAGTCTCTGAAGATATCATTGATGAAGTGTTGGAAGGTGGCAGGTGCGTTGCATAGGCCAAATGGCATGACCAGATACTCATAGTGACCAAAGTGGGTAAGAAAAGCGGTCTTCCACTCATTGCCTTCTCTGATTTGGATTAAGTTATATGCTCCTCGAGTCCTCGTAAATCAAGTTTGGTAAATACACTTGTAGATTTGAGCCTTTAAAAAAGTTCAGGAACCAAGGGCAAGGGCAGAGGGTAGCATTTTTTTACTGTGATTTTATTTATGTCACGGTAGTCCACACATGGCCTTAGTGACTGGTCTTTTTTTTCCACAAAGAATATACCTGCACCGGCTAGTGACGTTGAGGGCGAATTAACCCTTTTTTTTAGGTTCTCTTCAATATAGTCCCTAAGAACCTCTAATTCACGCTCAGACAGGGGAAAGATGTGTCCGAAGGGAATGTCTGTCCCGGAAGAAGTTCAATAGGACAGTCATATGGTCTGTGTGGAGGAAGGGTATCTGCGCCCTATTTACTGAACACATTCAGGTATTCATGGTAGCATTCAGGAACTACCTGACACAGTTCGACATGTGATTCCAGACATAGTAAAGAAGCAGGAGGTTGAGGCGGTGCTGGACAGCATTGTTTCTGACAGTAATGACGCGTACACACGACCGGACTTTCCGTCAGAATAGACTCCGACGGTCTTTCCGACAGAGTTCCGCTGAAACGGACTTGCCTACATGCAACCACACCAAAGTCTGATCGTTTAGAACGCGATGACATACGACAGGACTAGAAAAGAAAAGAAGTTCAATAGCCAGCAGCCAATAGCTGCTCTTGCGTAGTTTTTGGACCGTCGGACTAGCATACAGACAAGCGGATTTCCCGATAGGAACTGATTCTGTCGGAAAGATTTGAAACATGTTCTATTTCTAGGTCTGTCAGAATTTTAGAAAGAAAAAGTCTGACCTTTTCTGCCGGAAAGTCAGGTCGTGTGTACGCGGCATTAGGTGTGCTGGACAGCATTGTTTCTGATAGTAAGGTGATAGGAACTCTATTTTCCCAGACTCCCAGTCAATATGTGGGTTGTGAGCCTGTGAGCCAATGGAGGCCCAAGATGACAGGGTGATGAAATCGCATCCAAGCGTACTAGTTCTTGGTGGTTGGTAGCAGTGATAGTTAGAAGCGGAGAGGTTTCTTTGATCACAAGTCCTGATTTGATGCAAGATCCGTCAGCCAGGAACACAGTGAGCCCTTGGTTCTTAGGTTGTAGCGGAATGTGCTTCTGGGCCGCAAAGGACTGATCAATGAAGCAACTGCAGTCTCCTGAATCAATGATTGCGGTCACTGTCGTGGTTCTTCCCGGAAGCTGGAATGGCATAGGCAGAACTATGTGAGCTGAATTGGCAGACATGTTGGGTTTTCGAGCTGAAGAAAGTGAAAGGCACTTATACAGCTTAGCAGGGCAGGTGCTTACGTAGTGACCGGACTCTCCACAGTAAAAACAGAGGTTGTTCAATCGTCATTGTTGGTGTTCGTCCTGGGTTAGTGTTGGGCGGATCAGGCTCAACTGCATTGGTTCGGGTGCCTCTGGAACAGGTGGAGTAGGATTTCTAAACACAGGGTCAGCAGGCATGGGTGTCTTGGGCAACATCCATACTGATTTGAACTGCTGCAAGGATCTCTCAGATCTGCATTCACGTAAACGGCAATCGATCTGTATGGATAATGTGATCAGAGCCTCTAGTGTGTTTGGCATACCTACCCGGAAAGTTCATCTTTGAGACCTTCGAAGAGGCCCAAAACCGGTGACGCAGGACTGCATCGTTCCAGTCGGTATCTGCACTCCAACATCGGAAATCCGTGACATAATCTTCAACTGGTCTACGGCCTTTCTGTGCAAGGCTCTCTCGGCAGTAGTGGTTCGTTACGGGTCATCGTACAGTTGCGACATGGCAGTGAAGAATAATTGTAAGGTGTTAAGCTGTGCGTTGTTTTCCTCCAGTAAACGGTGGGCCCAGGACTGTGGTTCTCCTTGGAGCAGGGAAATGGTAAATCCCACTTTTGTGGACTTGGCTGAAGGGCAAAATAGAGCTGGCAGGCATTTCGGTATGCCCTAAACTTGCTCTGATCAATGGAAAAGCTCTCAGGGGCTGATACTCGAGGTTTGGGAAGTAGCATCACTTGAGAACTTGCAGGGGCCCCAGTTGACGTAGCAGGTGCAGATGTGGTGGAAGTCGCAGCAGAAGTCGCAGCAGGTGTGGCCAGTGCCTGGATGTGACCCTCAAGTCGAGCATAGCCTTCTTGTAGGGATGTAACCGCCTGAGTAAGTGAGGCAAGGTGCTGGCAGATCTCATCTAAAGGAGAGGGTCCTCTTGCAGGCTCAGTGATGGCTGTTTGATACTGTCACATGCCTGGTTTGTGAGCCTGACGCGTAGAGGAGAGCCTCTCGCACCACACCGGCTTGTGGGTCACTGTAGGTGAGACAGCAGCGACAGAAACATGGTGGCGTAGGAGTGCCTGGGATCAGTCCTGTAGTCTGTATGGCTGGTTGTCCATTGACGGATGTGCAGCAGGCAGGCTGGTTGTCTGTGAATGGATGTACAGCAGGCAGGCTGGTGGTGGTTAGGCAAACCAGGGCAGGCTGGGATCGCATCTGGAGCAGGAGCCGGATGCGAATTGCAGAGCAGAGACGTGACAGGCTGGATAAGCAGATGCAGGGTAAGGCAGGACGGGTTGGCAATGTTCAGGCAGATAAACAGAGCAGCAGGCTCAAAACAAGCCGGGGTCAGGGTATCAAACAGACAGCAAAAAAATGATATGTGAATAGGGGCAGATGGCGCTACCTAAATTGGATAAGTAAAATTATGTGTTAGCTAAAAAGCTAAATATCCTGTGTACTCTCCTCAAAGTGGGCTATACAGTGCATTTGTTCAAACAAATAATAAAAATATAAATGTATTTAAAGTATACTTAAAAAATGTGTGTATATGTGCCCAATGGGATTAGTATCCCATACCTATAAGTGCAGACAAATATCAACCATACAAAAGAGATATATATATAAAATAAGTATGCAAACAGTTCATCAGTGATGGTGACACCAAATTATAAATACTAAGTGTAACAATAACACAGCCCCCCTAATGGTATATAAGGGGTTAACGTAGGCCAAATGCTCCTTCCAACAATTAAACTAGCTGGAAATGACTATATAATCGATCCACTGCCAGTGCTGTATATTGGTTGAATATTTACACTATATCTCCGCTGTGCACAATATATAAAGCTGGTGTCAAGTCTCTCACTTACCAGACCGGTGAGTCCACTTGGGCAGAGGGTAGGCTCCCTTATGTATCCGACTCGCGGCCCCTGGTAGAGCAGACAGGAGGCCCACGAGTGCGGAGTGGTATGAGAGCCTGTGCAGAAGTCCGTGTTCCGGAGGTTAGCAGTCTTCAAACAGCAGATGATAGTCAGCGGCACAGACAACAGATGCTGAACAGGAGCTGGAGACAGGTTAGTGCACAAGCTGGGTTTTGGCAACAGGCGGGCAGCAGAGGTACAGAAGGAGCGGGTAGAAGCAAAGTCAAACAGGCCGGGGTCAAATGCAGGTGGAGGTCAGGAGAGTCCAAAAGGCAAGCCGGGTCGTCAACAGATCAGGAACACAGGAATCACAGGAACTAGGAACAGGAAACAGGAAACAGGAACTAGGCACGGAGCTGTTGATCAGGCAGCACTGCTCAGAGGGAGAAGCAAGCCTAAATAGGCTGATTGGCGCCAAACGCCGCGTTCATGCACGCACCGTTACGCACAGGCACCCGCGCACCCGCACGCGCCCGAGCGCGCCCCCGGACAGCGGCATGCACACCAGCGCCACCAGGCGAACGCATAGCAGCGCCCATAGGCATACGTGCCCGTGCACCACCGCGTCCACCACGGCCAGCCGGCATGCCAACACCAGTGCCCACAGAAGCAGGCGCCCGAGCACCCGCAGGAAAGCGCGCACCAACGCGCCCCGGCGCACGACAACGCCCAATCAGGCAAGCTCTCTGACAGTGCCCCCTCCTCTAGGGCAGACACCGGATGCCCACTTGGGCCGACTTGGAGGCATGTGAGTCCATGAAAGCTTGCAGGAGTTCCCCGGCATACAAATTATCTTCTGGTTCCCATGAATTGTCTTCAGGGCCATATCGTTTCCACTTTATGAGGTATTGGGTTTGATTTCGTCTTTTTCTGCAGTCTAATATTGCCTCTACTTCAAATTCCTCCTCGTTGTCTACAAGGATGGGTTTGGGTGGACCGACAGTACGGCCAACAAAAGAATTGGGGATAACCGGCTTTAAGAGAGATACATGGAAGACCGGGTGCACCTTCAGGGAATTCGGCAGATCAAGCTCGTAGGCAACATCATTGATTTTCCTCCTTACCAGGAAGGGACCCAGGAACTTAGGGCCTAGTTTTTTGGATGGACATGCCAGTTTTAGATTGGCGGTAGATAACCATACTGGGTTACCAGGTTCCAACACGAGTTCTCCACGCCTCTTTTTGTCAAACACCTTCTTATAACCTTCTTGGGCCTTGGCCATGGTATCTTGTAACAGCTTATTGTTCACCGAGAAGAAATTCAAGGTCTCAGATACTGCAGGAACAGAACATTCAGGTATTGATCCAGGTAAAAAGGTCGGATGAAAGCCATATTTGGCATAGAATGGAGTCTGGTTGGTGGCTGAATGCAAGGAATTATTATAAGAGAACTCCGCAATAGGGAGTAGGGGGGCCCAATCGTCCTGGGAGAATGCGGAAAAGCAGCGGAGATACTGCTCCAGCGTCTGATTCGTCCTCTCAGTTTGCCCATTGGACTGGGGATGGTAGGCCGAGGAGAATGCCAACTCAATTTCCAAGGAGCCACAGAGGGCCTTCCAGAATGTGGAGGTGAATTGGACACCACGGTCAGAAACTATATTCTTCGGAACTCCATTCAGCCTGACAATTTCTTTAATAAACATATCAGCCGTCTCCGTGGCTGATGGGGTACCCTTCATAGGGAGAAAATGAGCCATTTTAGACAATCTGTCTACCACGACAAAGATAGCGGAGAAGCCTTCTGATGGGGGGAGTTCAACGACAAAATCCATTGAGATCATGCTCCATGGTCTCTCTGGGACTGGGAGAGGTTTTAACAGTCCCCAAGCTCTGGCCCGGCTGGTTTTGCTTCTAGCGCAAGTATTGCAGGAATCAATGAACCTTCTACAATCCCTGATGAGATGAGGCCACCAGAAGGTACGTAGTACCAGATCACTCGTTTTTCGTGAGCCGAAATGTCCAGCTAATTTGTGATCGTGACACAGTTCCAATACCTGTACCCTTAGTTCTTCGGGGACCACAATCTTGTCTTCATGCCAAAATAGGCCATCCTTGGTACAGGTCCCAGCGGGCGGCGTCGCCCCCATAGAAGCCTGTCTGATTCGAGAGATTAGATCTTCCTGAAGAAGCAAGAAATTCTCAGGGGGAAGGATGGTATCTGGAGGTGCGGTTTCTTCCGAATCATGGAACATTCGTGAGAGTGCGTCAGATTTAATATTTTTGGATCCGGGTCTAAAGGTAACATGGAACTGGAATCGAGAAAAAAAAAGTGCCCATCTGGCCTGCCGGGGTCTTAACCTCTTAGCCGTTCTCAGGTATTCCAGGTTTTTATGGTCCGTGTAGACCAGTATGGGATAAGCAGCACCCTCCAGAAGGTAACGCCATTCCTCCAAGGCCGCCTTAATAGCTAGGAGTTCACGGTCACCCACATTGTAGTTTCTCTCGGAAGGTGAGAGTTTTCGTGAGAAAAACCCCACAGGGTACAGAAGAGCTTTGGTGCCTTGTCGTTGTGAGAGTACGGCCCCTACTGCAATTTCGGAAGCGTCAACTTCCAACACAAATGGTAGAGCTGGGTTGGGGTGTTTTAAAATAGTGGCTGAGGTAAATAGAGCCTTGAGTTCCTCGAAGGCCGACTGCGCCTTAGGAGTCCAGCAAAACCGACTTCCTTGTTTGGTAAGTTCAGTAATCGGAGCGATTATCAAAGAGAACCCTTTTATGAATTTTCTATAGAAGTTGGCAAAGCCAATAAATGTTGTACCCCTTTCTTATCAATAGGTGCAGGCCAGTCCAGGATAGCAGATACCTTTTGGGGATCCATCTTGATGCCCTCAGGGGAGATGATCAGGCCCAGAAACTGAATGCATTGAAGCTCAAACTCACATTTCTCAAGTTTTGCATAGAGCCCATGTTGCCTAAGTCGGGTGAGAACATTTCGCACATGCCTGCGGTGGTCGGTCAGAGAGGCGGAGAAAATCAAAATATCGTCCAGATAGACTATGACATAGAGGTCTAGGAAGTCACGGAATACATCGTTGACAAAGTGCTGGAAGGTGGCTGGTGCGTTGCACAGGCCAAAGGGCATGACAAGGTACTCATAGTGCCCGAATCGAGTACGAAAAGCTGTTTTCCACTCATCCCCTTCTCTTATGTGAATTAAGTTGTATGCCCCGCGGAGATCCAGCTTGGTGAAAACTCTTGCGGTTCCCAGTCTCTGGAATAACTCGGGTACTAAGGGTAACGGGTATCTGTTCTTTACAGTAATTTTGTTTAATTCCCGGTAGTCGATACAGGGACGTAGGGTGTGGTCCTTCTTCTCCACGAAGAAAATGCCTGCACCAGCTGGAGACGTGGAAGGGCGGATAAACCCTTTCTTTAAGTTCTCGTCAATGTAGTTTTTTAAGGTGCCCAGCTCCTGCTCAGTTAGTGGAAAAATCCTTCCAAAGGGAACTTCGGTTCCAGGTAAAAGTTCTATTGGGCAGTCATAAGGCCTGTGAACTGGAAGAGTCTCTGCCCCCTTCTTACTGAAGACATCCTGGAAGTCCCGATAGGCCTCGGGAAGAGATGGGCAAAGTTTGGTATCCGAATCCAAACAAAGACATTGAGTCGGTGAGACGGGGGTCCCACGTAAGCAATGTTGCCTGCAGTAGTCAGATGAGAATTGGATTCTTCCTGTGGACCAGTCAATGCTGGGGTTATGTGCCTGTAGCCAGGGCATTCCGAGAATGATTGATTGGGAAGAGAGGGGAGGAGATGACATCCAAACGTAAGAGTTCCTGATGTTCCGGGCCTATGGTGGCCAGTAGCGGAACAGTCTCACAGGTGACTGGACCTGAACGAAGGGTAGAGCCATCAGCTAGGAATACTGCAAAACCCTGGGTCTTAGGTTGAAGAGGAATGCCATGATTATTGACAAAGGTTTGATCGATGAAGCCACTGCATGCTCCAGAGTCAATAATGACCGACACCGGGATGTTCTTTCCGGGAAGCTGTAATACAACAGAGATAGTCAAATGGTTACCAGGGCAAAACAGATGCACAAGCGGAAGAAGACGTCAGACACTTACATATCTTGTTAGGGCAGGTCCTCACAAAATGTCCTTGTTCCCCGCAATACAGGCATAGGTTGTGCGTACGTCTGCGCATCTTCTCTTCCGGGGTAAGGGATGGCCGGAGCAGACCAAGCTGCATGGGTTCGGGTGCTTCCGTGGTTGAAGTAGAGGAGAGAGGCAATTGGTTGGGGGAACTGGGAACTCTAGGGAGCATCCAAATAGGACAAGGGTGACCAGAGAACCTCTCAGAGCGTCTTTCTCTCAGACGTCGGTCAATTTGAATAGATAGGTTAATAAGTTCATCCAGAGTCTGGGGTATTCCAACACGTGCCAGTTCATCCTTAAGGGGATCAGATAACCCCATCCGAAATTGATGACGCAAGGCAGCGTCGTTCCACTCTGTATCAGAGCCCCAACGACGAAACTCAACTGCGTAGTCTTCGGCCGCTCTGCGGCCTTGCTGCAGGGAATGCAGGGTTGCCTCAGCATTAGTAGTAAGTTGAGGGTCCTCGTACAATTGGGACATTGCCAGAAAGAAAGCGTCCAGGGTATCTAAGGATCTGGACTTCTGCTCCAGTAAATGATGAGCCCACGTCTGGGGCTCGCCGGACAGCAGTGCAATGACAAATCCCACCTTAGTGGCGTCCAGAGAGAACGTGCGAGGCTGTAGCGCAAAGTAAAGCTCGCAGGCGTTACGGAAGGCCCAGTATTTGCGACAATCTCCAGTAAATTTCTCAGGTGTGGGTACCCTGGGTTCCGGAGGAAGCATTACTACGGAGGGTGCTGAGGAGAGTCCGGCTGATGGTGCCCCTTGGGGGGGAGGAGCAGGTGAGAGGGCTTGGACCTGACCCTCTAATCTGGTGTAGCCTTCTTGTAGGCTCTTGACTGCTTGGGTAAGGCCCGCAAGGTGCCTACAAAGTTCATCCATGGGGGAGGCCCCCTGCCCGGACTCGGTCATGGCTGCCTGATACTGTCAAGTCTCTCACTTACCAGACCGGTGAGTCCACTTGGGCAGAGGGTAGGCTCCCTTACGTATCCGACTCGCGGCCCCTGGTAGAGCAGACAGGAGGCCCACGAGTGCGGAGTGGTATGAGAGCCTGTGCAGAAGTCCGTGTTCCGGAGGTTAGCAGTCTGCAAACAGCAGATGATAGTCAGCGGCACAGACAACAGATGCTGAACAGGAGCTGGAGACAGGTTAGTGCACAAGCTGGGTTTTGGCAACAGGCGGGCAGCAGAGGTACAGAAGGAGCGGGTAGAAGCGAAGTCAAACAGGCCGGGGTCAAATGCAGGCAGAGGTCAGGAGAGTCCAAAAGGCAAGCCGGGTCGTCA
The DNA here is from genome assembly GCA_037952925.1 of Lithobates clamitans. NCBI lineage: Eukaryota > Metazoa > Chordata > Amphibia > Anura > Ranidae > Lithobates > Lithobates clamitans. The sequence continues at coordinate 633,910 of JBBGZY010001000.1, read as the reverse complement.
ACAGATCAGGAACACAGGAATCACAGGAACTAGGAACAGGAAACAGGAAACAGGAAACAGGAACTAGGCACGGAGCTGTTGATCAGGCAGCACTGCTCAGAGGGAGAAGCAAGCCTAAATAGGCTGATTGGCGCCAAACGCCGCGTTCATGCACGCACCGTTACGCACAGGCACCCGCACGCGCCCGGGCGCGCCCCCGGACAGCGGCATGCACACCAGCGCCACCAGGCGAACGCATAGCAGCGCCCATAGGCATACGTGCCCGTGCACCACCGCGTCCACCACGGCCAGCCGGCATGCCAACACCAGTGCCCACAGAAGCAGGCGCCCGAGCACCCGCAGGAAAGCGCGCACCAACGCGCCCCGGCGCGCGACAACGCCCAATCAGGTAAGCTCTCTGACAACTGGTGAGGCAAATCCAGCCCTCTTCTACACCATGAAAGCAGACAATTGTAAATTGTGACAGCATATAAGAACAAAATATGCCAAAAAAATATCAAACGTGCCAAAAATAAAATTAAGAAATACAAAATGATTAGTGAAGTAAAAAAATCCAGTGTTGTGAAAGTCCTAATTAGCAATCAGTTCATTCAGGAGTTCCTGCGTAGAGTGACTTTAGTGATGGCAACAATAAATCTCCAGTGACTTAGGTGCTCCCCCTCACGGGTCCCCACTCACCAGCTCCCCGCACCCCTGCAGGGGTAATAGGTATGTAGTATCACCGGTGTTGTCTTGAAATCCAATGGAGTTGTTCCTAAAGGACTTCTGCTCCGGGTGTGAGTGTCCTTCACGATTAGGTATTATCCTCATACAAAAGAAAACAGGGCTCCCATAGTGTGATACCGTATAAGTTTATTAAAAAATATGCTAGGTACAATGACCAAAACAATAAAAAGATAAAAGATGAAATTAAACCCAGTAAACCACTCCAACCGGAGTGTAGGTATCACACTGCGCAAGGGAGATCAAGCCCGGAGACGAGCTTGTGGATGCGAACTGTCAGCTGAGCGGCGTGCGCCCCAGCTGCGTTCCACACTCTCTCCGACTTCCGCGTATGACGTAGGTACGTAGCTCCTCCTTACGCGTTTCGTCATTGACGGCGATGACGAAACGCGTAAGGCGGAGCTACGTACCTACGTCATACGCGGAAGTCGGAGAGAGTGTGGAACGCAGCTGGGGCGCACGCCGCTCAGCTGACAGTTCGCATCCACGAGCTCGTCTCCGGGTTTGATCTCCCTTGCGCAGTGTGATACCTACACACACCAGCGCTGTCTCAGCACAGCATACCGCACCAAACTTCCACTGATTTTGCATAGAAAGCCGTTATAGTATGGTGCACTGACGCACCAGTGCCATGTGAGTACCCCGGTGTGGGGAGCGTTTTCTTTTAATAAAAGCATTTTGACTATATTACACTATATAGTTTCCTTTTCATTCTATGTATGGAGCCACATTGTTTCCAGCTGGAGGAGTGGAGCAGACACTGAGACTGAGCCCAGGGGTGGCTCCAAAGCAATTTTGGACTCAGGGTAGAAGGTGAGTCACACGCTCTGAGGTGAGCACATTAGTTTAAGGGGGTCACGAAGGAGCACAGGAGCATGTTTTGCAGCACTCAGGATATCTTCGGCATGATGTTGGATTGTTGTCACAGCTGAACACCTCCTGCACATATTGTTTTATTATCACTGCTGGACATTGTGCCATAGAGAACTTTTTTTTTTTTCTCATTTAAGAAAAGTAGGTTACTGTGTATTGAGCACGAAGCACACTTTTTATGTTGATTAAGGCACTATGTATGGTGTAAAAAGCACTAATAAGCACTAATTTATGGTGTAACAAGCAATTGTTTTTTCACACCTTGTCTATTTATTCTACATGCATATTATTTGTATTTAATATTATCGCACTAGTAAGCACAAAGTTGGTTATTATTAATTTTGTTTTTGGGGTCACCCAAGCGCAGTGCATAACTTGTAAATTTATCCTATGCACGTTATATGAAGCGTGATTAGTGCATGTCATTGGATGTCAGGGGGCGGGATGGGGGTTATTTTCTCTTTGCACTGATTGGGGAATGGTTCTTTAACCACTTCAGCCCCGGAAGATTTTACCCCCTTCCTGACCAGAGCACTTTTTGCGATTCGGCACTGCGTTGCTTTAACTGACAATTGTGCGGTCGTGCGACGTTGCACCCAAACAAAATTGACGTCCTTTTTTTCCCACAAATAGAGCTTTCTTTTGGTGGTATTTAATCGCCTCTGCAGTTTTTATTTTTTGCGCTATAAACAAAAAAAGAGCGACAATTTTGAAAAAAACTCAATATTTTTTACTTTTTGCTATAATAAATATCCCCCAAAAATATATAAACATTTTTTTCCCTCAGTTTAGGCCGATATGTATTCTTCTACATATTTTTGGTAAAAAAAATCACAATAAGCGTATATTGATTGGTTCGCGCAAAAGTTATAGCGTCTACATAATAGGGGATAGTTTTTTTGCTTTTTTATTATTCATTTTTTTTTTTACTAGTAATGGTGGTGATCTGTGATTTTTATCGGGACTGCGACATTATGGCGGATACATCGGACAATTTTGACACATTTTTGGGACCATTGGCCTTTTTACAGCGATCAATGCTATAAAATTGCATTGATTATTGTAAAAATGTCACTGGCAGTGAAAGGGTTAACCACTAGGGGGTAGTGAAGGGGTTAAATGTGTCCTAGTGTGTGTTCTAACTGAAGGGGGGATGGGACGGTGCAGGGGAGATGACAGATCGCTGTTCACACTCTGTATGAACAGCCGATCTGTCTGTTCGCCCCTCACACACAGATCCCGGTTCTCTGTGTGCCCCGAGCGATCGTGGGAGCCCGGCAGTGATCACGACCGCTGGGCACTCGCATCGGCTCTGTGGTGGCCGTCTATGTTACCGCCGTAACATGACGGCCATTCACGCAGCCGAGCCATGTTGCCGCAGTACAACTGAGGCGGCTGGTTGGCAAACGGTTAAATAGTGGACTGTTTGTATCACAATTTGTCACATGCCTGATGAAGGGGTCCTGCATGGCTCCGAAACGCTTTTATTTTTTGATACTATGTGATTAAAGTTTTGGACCCAATTTTGGAGATACTGGTGTGCTGGTGACACTTCCTTCACCATGATTGCAGTCGGTTCCAGTCGTTGGTCATTTCAGCACCCAATCTAAGATACAACCGTTTGTGCAGGAACGTGTGCGTTGAGAGTATTGCATTGGAGGTAACAGGTCAGAATACACAGAAGCTGCAGACCAAACAGTAATGAGTCTATGCAGAAGCTCAGTTTTAATAGCCCGCCTGGCGTACGCCAATGTGCCGATGCGTGAGTGCGCATGTGTGTATGGTGAGGTGTCAATGCGCTAGTGCGCATGCGCGTACGCCAATAACTTCTAATTGTACTGCGGACCTGTCTTTCCTGACAGATCCTAAAAGAATCAAGCTCTGTCGTTTCAAGCCATTGTTTCTAATTTTTAGGGACTCTTTAATGACTGGAATACCACTGGATTGGCGTAAGGTCAATGCGGTGCCTATATTTAAAAAGGGATCAAAGTCTTTACCAAGTAACTATAGATTTGTTAGTTTAACTTCTATAGTTGGGAAAATATTTTAGGGTTTAATAAAAGACCACATAGATGAGTTCTTGCTGGAAAAAAAGTGTTTTAGGCAATAGACAGCATGGGTTCATGAAAGACAGAAGTTGTCAAACAAATCTGATTTCTTTTTATGAGGAGGTAAGTAAAACCTTGGACAGATGGGTGGCTGTGGATATGGTATACTTAGATTTTGCAAAAGCCTTTGACACAGTTCTCCACACAGCTAATGTGTAACGTAAAGTCTACAGGCTTGGAAAGATCAGTTTGTAAATGGATAGAAAACTGGCTAAAAGACAGAATTCAGAGAGTAGTGGTTATTTATTCTTACTCAGTGGTTTATCAGTGGTGTACCCCAAGGTTGAGTGTTGGGACCCTTACTTTTTAATATATTTATAAATGATATAGGGTCTTGGATTAGAAGTACCATTTCATTGTTTGCAGATGACACCAAGCTATGCAGTGGAATAACGTCCTTAATGGATGTCTCCAACTTACAAGCCGACTTCAATCCACTGCTTAATTGGGCAACTATGTGGAAAATGAGGTTTAATATTAATAAATGTAAAGTTATGCACTTGGGGGGCTAAGAATATGCATCAGACATACTACGAGAAGTGCAACTGGGGGAGTCAATGGTGGAGAAGGATCTGGGTGTTTTGGTAGATCATAAGCTTAATAATAGCACGCGATGCCGAGCTGTGGTTTCCAAAGCGAGCAAAGACCTTTCTTGTATTAAGAAAGGTATAGACTCCAGAGAGAGAAATCTCATTTTGTCCCTGTACAAATCATTAGTAAGACCTCATCTGGAATATGCAGTTGAGTTTTGGGCACCAGGTCACAAAAAGGATATTGAAGAACTGGAGAAAATGCAGAAGGGCAACCAAACTGATAAGAGGCATGGAGGAACTCAGCTATGAGGATAGATTAGAGGGACTGAATGTATTCTTTCTTGAGAAGAGAAGATTAAGGGGGTATATAACTGACATGCATAAATACATAAGTGATCCACATAGTGAAATTGGTGTTGAGTTAGTCACTTTAAGGTCATCACAGAGGACAAGGGGGCACTCTTTACATCTGCAGGAAAAGAGATTTAATCTCCAAATACGCAAAGGTTTCTTCACAGTAAGAGCTGTGAAATGTGAAAAAGACTCCCTCAAAAGCTGGCTCTGGTAAGCTCAGTAGATTGCTTTAAAAAAAAGACCTAGATTCTTTCCTAAATGTACATAATGTAACTGGATACTAACATTTATAGGTAGAGTTGATTCAGGGAATGTACTATTGTCTCTCGGGGGATCAGGAAGGAATTATTTCCCCTACTGAAGCAAATTGGATCATGCTTTGGTAGGTTGTTTTTTTTTTTTGCCTTCCTCTGGATCAACTGTTGGTATAGGATTGTGTATATGGGATTGTATGATTTTTTTTTGGAACTAGATGGACTTTTTTCAACCTGACTAACTATATGTCACAAAATTCATTTTTTAAAATCTAATATCTAAATGAAACCAGGTTTAAAGAACATAGTAGTTTGTAATGATGTTTTTAAAATATATTGTATATATTTTGGGTAAGCTGATATAAATTAAATATTACATATACATTACATATGAATATTTTATAATTACTCTATTAGGCCACCTGGTGATAGGCACAGAGGGAATGTAACAGGCTGGGGCATCTCAGATAACAGTTTGTTGTAGGGATAGGATGTCCTGTATTATCATGCCTCTGCTTCCTCCCCTTTATCTGTTCTTCCCCTCTCATCACCATTATGGACCTGACAGCTGTAGAGATCAGAAATAAACAGCAGAAGCTCTTCTTTCGCTTAAAATGCATTAGAGTAATTCATAAATGGAGAGAACTGCAGCTACTCCATATGCACTCAGCTATATAAATATTTTCCCTGTGTCCTGCAGAGCCTGAAGATTGTACAATACAACAAAAGCAAATACTCTTGCGCACAGGTGTGTTGGCTAGGTGATCCAAAAGTTCAGAATGGACAATAACTTTTGGCCTTGTTGCCCTCCAGGATAGGGATATCCTAGTAGTCGAACTAAAAAACAGAAAAAAGAGAGGGAGCACCAGTGTGTATACACATGTGTGTCAATATACGGGTGGCTATAGTTATAATTATAATTTATAATTATAATTATAGATATAATATGAAAAAATAGAGAAAAGAGAGGGCGCACCACCACCCATTATTTGGGGGAGGGGCTCTAGAGTAGATCTGGGATGTGCCCCTCCCCCAAATAATGGGTGGTGGTGCGCCCTCTCTTTTTTCTGTTTTTTCGTTCAAGAGCCTGAAGATTTATTCAAGTCAGACTGGGATGAGTCTGGGCTTGGTTCATAGGGGATTCAATGAACCTAATGTGAAGCCTGAAAATTGTGAACCTGAACCCCATCGAATCCTAAAGAGGGGTGAATTTTAGCGATCAATTCTTGCCATTTTCAAGGGTAATAAAGGATTGTCAGAAGAGGGTATGGGGAGTTAGTACATGTTCCCCATGGCACTGCCATGGGGAACATGTATCAGTGCAAAAATGTTTTTTAATATACTGTTCAGAGGGGTGGGGCTCAATCCTCTAATGTAACTTTGAAGTCAACATGGAGAAAACCCCTCTCTCTAAAATGTTATGTTTGGCAGAAGCCTTTGAGCTGTGTGTGGTGTTACAAAAGAGTGCAATTCTCACGGACAGGATCGGCAACATCATATTCGGGCATCACATCTTTTGCTTGTGTAATTTGTACTTTCACTTTTACATAATTGCTTGGTTTATATATAGTACCAGAAATTCAACCTGATTAATTACAACTTAAAAAGACAGTTTTTATAGTAAAGTTTGTGAGCTTCTGTTTTACAGTAGAGCAGTACTGTTTTGTTTTGTATTATCTTAAAGTGTAAAAACGTTTAATAAACATTCCTCACTTCCTTTCATATCCCCAATGACTCCCCAAATATTCCAAATATAGACAGATAGGCAGAACATTGAAAGAGACAATGTAGGTTTTATCTTGCAAAAAATATTGGAGTGTATTATCAGTATGAGACAATAGCCACAAATAGTGTTCAGTGGCAGGACACTATGTAGGACGTTTGGTTAAGCCACAATATATAAGGGAGAGATGAAACTGGTTTTACCTTGAAATAAACATAAGAGTGTACTATCTTAAAGGTGACAGCCACACAGATTATACAGTGGGAGGACAGTATTTACACAGCTTGGCAAGGCTGCAATATATGAGGGGGGTTAATGAGGCAGGTTTTATCCTGAAATAAATTTTATTTTTTTTATTTACACACAATAGCAACACATATTGAGCAGGGGCTGTAGACTATGTAAGTATATTGGTTAGGTACTTAAGAGGGAGAGATAAGGCCGTTTTTATCCTGAAATTTATATTAGAATAAAAGTCACAAAAGTTGTACAGTTGATGGACAGAATGTAAGCAACTTAAATAGGCCACAATGTAAAAGGAAGTCAAGGCAGTTTTTATACTTAAATAAACATTACAGTGTACTATTTATGTGGCACATAATGTACAGCGGCCGGACAGTATGTAAGGAGCTTGGTTAGACTGCAGTGTTGATAGCAAGAGACAAACAAGGTTTTATCCTGCAATAAACATTAGAGTGTATTATTTTAGACAATAGGCACACATATTGTATATTTGCTGGATTTGTATGCTTTTACCCACTGGGGCCTCCAAACACCTTCCTCTGTTTCAGTGGCCAGTAAGAACACTCCCATTAGACAGTGCAATGGTAGTTGACAGGACTTAGCCATTAACTCAGGAAAGTCAGTTCTCAGTAATGAAGTAAAACTTAATTAAAGTGGGGCCGAGAAGAGGCTTTTCTGGTTAATAAAGTTTATAGTATATGGATGGATATACTGTGTGTTCTTAGACAGAATATTTACTTTTAAAATTGAATAGAGGTTTTCTTTGAGCAAGGGCCGGCCCTACAATAGGACACAGTGGGTCCATTGGACCCATACAGCACTTTGAGAGGGGCAGCAAATTGAACCACGGCCGTCTCTCCTCTTTTAATAACCTAGCAAATTGACGACCAAGATTTTTTTTCAGCAGTTTTGTGTGTCATGATGTCAACTACCCCCTGGGCCGCTCCACCAGCCCCTATACTACCCTAGCTGGCCCCTATACTGCCCTAGCCTGTCTAAATACTACCCTAGCCTGTCTATATACTACCCTAGCCTGTTCATATACCACTCCAGCCTGTCTGTATACTACTCTAGCCGGTCTATATACTACCCCAGCCTGCCCCTATAATGCCTTAGCCTGTCCATAATCCACCCTAGCCTGTCTAAATTCTACCCTAGCCTGATAGCAACATTGGGAAAGCAACAAAAAAATACAAGCCTGACAATTAAAAAGTAAGTGGCCAGGGGTTGTCTGCAGAAACTGCATAGCATTAGCATACAGTCAAATTATGTCTACTGACAGATCATATGATTCCATATTTTTAGTAACAAAAAAAGCAACTTGTTTCATTCAATTTTACTTGTCTGTATATTAAGCTGATCACTGCTTTGCTTGCACATGGAAGATTTATTGCATACTCGTAAAAAGCTTCTATAAAAAAGAGAAGAAAAAAAAAGCACTCTCGGAAGTGAGAAACAAACCACAGACACAGCTCATAAACACTAACAAGCGAATAATACATTAAATGGGATAAAAATAGAAATACTGTAGATAGTAGTGAGTAAGGAAATGATCTGTGTACACACGCATATGACAGTGACTGTACTTTTCATCTATCAGTGGAAATTTAGCTATATGAACTAGGAAAATAGGATTTTTATAACAGCTTATCTGTAAAATCCTTTTCTTTTGAAGTACATCACGGGACACAGAGCCATAGTAATTACTATGTGGGTTATAGTTCACCTTCAGGTGCTGGACACTGGCACACCCTAAACAGTTGCCTCCCTATATAACCCCTCCCATACTGGGAGCATCTCAGTTTTGTAGCAAAGCAATACATGTGTATACTAAAAAGAGGGGTGGGACCTCTGTGTCCCGTGATGTACTTCAAAAGAAAAGGATTTTACAAGTAAGCTGTTATAAAAATCCTATTTCCTTCATACATCACGGGACACAGAGCCATAGTAATTACTATGTGGGATGTCTCAGAGCAATGCCAACTGAGGGGAGGGAGACACAACAAAAGTAGGGCACCATGAGATCAGAGGACTTATACTGCTGCCTGCAGTACACTGTGCCCAAAGGCGACATCCTCATGTCTTTTTTACATCCACCTGATAGAATCTGGTAAATGCATGGATTGAAGACCAAGTTGTGGCCTGCAGATTTGAGCCATGGAGGCTTAGTAATGCACTGCCCACAAAGCACTAACAGCCCTAGAGGAGTGAGTTTTGATTTGAGAGGGTAGAAACTAGCTCTTTAAACCAGAAATATGTTAAAGCAAAAATATACCCAAACATTAGTAGCACTCAGCAATCAAAATCTTTTTATGATTACTAAAAAGTCCACTTAATTAGTGAATATAGGCAGATGTGAATAAAGATTGTCCACCAAGGCAAAATCCTTGCAGATTTTAGTTCCAGATGATGACCTTCACCACACTGCGTGTGTAATGCTCCCCCTAAGGTAATCCACTTACCAGATAGTGCTGGGTTATGAGCTTGTCTTTAAGTGGTTGCAAACAGCACACACTGCATCTCTCCATCTAAATTGTTGCTCGTCACAAGCAAAGAACAAAGGTGCACATAGCGTAATCCAGTAAATAAAATGTATTTATTTAAAATATATCCCTTATAGTTGTACACTTACAATGTGACAGAAAATTAAAAGCATGTTTCACAAATACTTCAAAAGTCATTATCTCCTGTCTACCTCTCACCGATACGGTGGTGTTCCTGGGTAAGGCAAGCAGGGAATCCGCTGACGTGGGTTGCTGCGTGGTCACGCACTGACGCGTTTCGTCATCACTTTGTTAGAGGGAGTTTTATAGTAGCTGCCTATGTTATTTTAAATAACTTTTTTCTATGAGCGCTGAGGGAGAAGTATTGATCTGTTGTTCGATTATTTCTCAATTTTTTGTCACACCTCTTTAAACCATAAGCTAGAACGATTACTTGTCGAATCCATTTAGAGTAGTAGATTTCCATGCTGCCTGTCCCCTTTTAGGACCTTCAAGCAATACGAACAAAACATCCGTTTTCTGAATCTGAGCAGTCGTCTTTAAGTAGACTGCTCTCACCACATCAAGAGAATGTAGTGATTTTTCTTCCATAGAACAGGGTTCTGGAAAAAATTAACAATATCCTGGTTTAGATAAAAACCTGATACTACCTTTGGTAAAAAGTTAGGATGAGGACACAATACAACCTTATCCTTGTGAACAATAATAATATGGCTCTTTACAAGAAACAGCAGCCAATTCTGATACCCTTCTTGCAGCAGATATGGTTAGCAGAAAAAATTATTTACTTATCAAAAAAAGGACCAAGGGAATATGTCGTATCGGTCCAAAAAAAGGCTGTTTTGTAATGCCGTCAAAAACTAAATTCAAGTCCCAAGGGTTCAGGGGTGACCTAACCGGGGATTAAGCCATGTTACCCCCTGAATAAAGTTACAAACCAAAGAAAATGAAGCAAGTGGTCGTTGAAATAATTCCGATAAGGCCGACCTGTCCTTAGAAAGCACTCAAGGCCAGCCTTATTTCTCACCCCATCTGCAGAAAGTCAAGCATTCTACGTTTGACCTATTTCCTGGGATGCAACCCCTGGTTTCACACCAGGAGACATTCTTCCCAGACTCCATAATATATAATTATGGAGGCCAGCTCCCTTGCATTAACCTAGATATAAACCACTGAACCTGATAGCCCACTTTTCTTCAGAATGTGGGTCTCAATAGCCAAACCCTTAAATTTAGCGTTTGTAAAGTCTGATAGAATACCTGGCGAAAGAAGGGAGGGAAAGCATAAATCAGTGAGAACCGATTCCACGGGAATAGCAAGGCACCTGTTCCACATGCTAGCAGATCCTTTGTTCTTGACACAAAGTTGTCGATTTCTTTGTTGAACCTGGATGTAAACAGATCTATATCTGAGATCCCACATCTTTGACATATTGACAGGAAGATATCGGGGTGAAGGAACCATTCTCCCAGGAACAACTGCTGGCGACTCAAGTAGTCAGCCTGCCAATTTTCTATTTCTAGAATGAAGACCGCCGATAGGCAAAGTACATTGTTTTCTGCCCAAGATAGGATATGATTCACCTTTCTCTGGGCCGCACAACTTCTTGTGCCCCCTTGGTGATTAATATAGGCCATTGCTGTGGCATAGTCGGATTGAATTCTGGCAGGACAATACCATAAACTGAACGTTCAGGCCTTCAGAACCAAGTGCTCTGCCTGAATTTCTAGAATGATAATGGGCAAGGTCATTTCTGATCTGGGCCACTTCCGTGGTAACTGAAGGAAGGATTTTCCCCTTTGCAGATTTTAGGATATTAACCATAAATTGAGGCTCCGGCGTACCCAGCCTACAGTACCTGGTATTTTCAGGTGGTCCATCTGGGTACTAACCAGGCCCGACCCTGTTTAGCCTGCAAGATCAGACGAGATCAGGCCCTTTCAGCATGATGTAGCCGTAGGCTTTGAAGTCAGACACATTGGGAATCTAGAGCTTAAACCCTTTGTTCCAAGCCGATTGGATAATGTTTTGCAGCAGTCTTGAATGAAACTGAGCATAAGGAACGGCCTCAAATGAAGCCACCATCTTTCCCAACAACCTCATGCAAAGTTGAATAGAAAAATTCATCTTGCTTTGACCACCTAAATCAGTTCCTTTATGGCACTGATCTTTGCCTGGGGCAAGAATACCCTTTTCTGGGTGTACCTATGATCAGACCCAAGTATCTTAGCCCTTTTCATGGTTTTAAAGAAGATTTCTCCTAGGCTGAGAATTCAACATAAAAAGGTAGTTGAATGTGTTGACCATACTTTGGTCTAAGCTTTGGTCTAAGTGGGCTACCGACTGAACTATCAAGAACATATCATCCAGATAAACCATTATCGTTATACCTTGGGCCCTTAATCTGGCTAGAAGAGGGGCCAGAACCTTTGTAAACACTCAAGGTGCAGTAGCTAGACCAGAAAGCAAAACTACACACTAAAAATAAAGATTTTCCACCTTGAAAAGTAGATATTACTAGTGAGCGAGGAAATAGGCATATGGAGGTATGCATCTTTGACGTCGATGATGACAGAAGTTCTCCTCCTTGTAGGATCAAGATCACTGATTGGATTTACTCCATGCGAAAAAAGAGTAGTAATATTCAGGAACTGAATGTATATTTTTGAGATGCAGAATGTCCATTTGGATTTAACCAAACCCCAACCTCTGCTCTTACATGGGGCCACCATGATCACTTTTTGCCAAAAGATGGTCCAATGCTTGAGAGGAAGACTTCTTTTTCTCTGGATCCTTAGGAACGTTTGATCTGAGAAAATGGGAACTCTTGGAACTCCAGTTTGTACCTTGGAGCTATTGAGGAAGTCCCCCATTTGTCTTGACACTCTTCCTGCCAGATCCTTGAGAACTGCAGAAGATATCCCCCTATTGAGTGAGCGGGGGCACCTCCTTATAAGGAGGATTCAGTATCTTGTAGGTTTCCTCCCCCAAGACCTCTTTTGTCCCTGTTGTCACTGCCTGGAGGCTGATGCCCCTGGCACAGAAGAAGGAGCTTTAAAATACATTTACTCCTTTTCTCAAATGGCAAAAGGGGTACTTTTTCCACTAGAATTTCTTTGGATGTATTATCCAAAACATCCCCAAATAGCTGTTTCACTGCAAAAAGGAAGACTAACCAGGAGCTTCTGCATGGTGCTTAGCGAAGGGCGCAAGGCCTGAAGGATAGAATCTCTCATAGCAACTATTGCAAACATAAAGCTGCCAGATACTGGGCCTCCTGAGCAGGATAACCTTGACACTCAATCTGCCAGATAAAAAAGTGTTGTTTTTTTTCAATAGGAATTCCAACTTTTTATCCGTTGGATCCCTAAGCATTTGAGCATTGTCTGCCGGACAAGTCAAACTGTTATCCAAAGAGGATATAGCAGCGTTAATTGCTGGTATACCGTACTTAGTGAATTTCCTCCACCATAGGATAAAGTGTGAACATTTTTTAGGGGGGAAAATAATGCTTATCTGGGTGATCCTCTCAGATACAAAACAGCTTTTCCAACAATGAATGGACAGGAAAATGCATGCACAGCTTGAGGAGCCTTTAGCAAACCCAAACACTCAGTTAAGGGTACATAAATATGGAGCGGACCATTCGGCAAGAAATTGCACCATCAATCTTAAGATTGAAACAGCTGATTCTCCCGCATTTGACACCTCAGAAGAGGAGTCATCAGCCTCACCATAGTCCCCTGAGGGAATTTGTCTTCTCTTGCCCCTAGTTCCTCAGTTTGAGGGTCCTGGGCAATGGAAGAGAACCTGTCGCATTTTGACCCACACTGGAATGCGATGAAAGTCGCTAAACTTTTTTTTTTTTAAAAACCTATCATGGCTGAGGAAAAAAGATCTTTTCAGTAAAATAAACAGGGGCTGCAGTGTTGAAAACAGTTGCAACATTTCATGGCCTTGATGCTCACTCTGACCAGCCACCCTTTCTCAGGGGAGGATGCCATTTGTAGAGATGAGTAGGCTTTCCAGAGCTTGAGGGAGACCCGTTTAGCTCTTTTTTGGGGGTGTTTCAACCCCCCCTTCTGACCTTAGCCCGATGCACAAAGCAGAGGTACTACCAGAAGAAATCGCATCCACTGCTTGAGCAATAGTCCAGCCATTGCCGCTGCTATTAATGCTCAGCCTGATGCAATTAGTAAATGTGTCACCAAACCTCTCTAATGCTCCTCTTTGCTCTAATGTCTCTCCAACAATTTTGCAGCCAGCAAAAGGAGGTTTCTTTTTTAAAAACACATTCCCGCGTTGTAGGACGCCAATGCCGCGCTAAGCCCTGCCCCCACCTTTCATTGTGCCCCCCTCCTTTCTCTTTCAAAAAAAAAGTTTTCCCGCGCAAGCACGGGCCTCCGATCTGACTGGATCGGCTTGTGAGTGATGGAGGGATGGCGTGGAGGAGACCTGGAAGCTGCCACTGCCACTTTAAAGGAGACATTTCATAAGAAAATTTAAAAATTCCTTAGAAAACTCCACTTACCTTTCCCGCCGCAGGGTTTTCTGTGGTAAAACCAACAGACCCAATCTTCACCCTTCATGGTGGGTTCCATTAACAAACCTTCAGGAACTGGGGACCCACAATCCTGGACCTGTAATAGCACCCCGCCAGTAAAACTTTATGGCCTTAATACCAAAAGTACTGGATCCCGGGGTCCAGCTATCTAAAAAGAGAAGCGTTTACAAGCAAAACCTCGTTTCTTCGGATACTAGGCCCGGGCACCATTCAATTTGGCTTAAAAGACACTTTGAATGGATCCGGCTGCATAGCTAGCCCCAGCAAGGATTGCTCCAGTGGAGCTCAGCACAGCACATCTTCACTCGTGACCAACACCTTAGACACTGGCGAAAAAACTGAGATGCTCCCGTTATGGGAGGGGTTATATAGGAAGGCAACTTACTGTTTAGGGTGTGCCAGTGTCCAGCACCTGAAGATGGGCTATAACCCACAAAGTAATTATTATGGCTCTGTGTCCCGTGATTTACGATTAAAGAAAGTTTGTTCTGTTTATAGTTCTTGATAACATTTGACATGAACTTTTGTTGCCCTGCAATTCTCCACCAAACGGTTGCATACGTTATATCTGCAGATCTGTAAAGCTTTTCTGGTCTTACTTCGACAACTATTATGCAAATAGTGATTAGGGATGAGCCGAACACCCCTCGGTTCGGTTCGCACCAGAACCTGCGAACGGACTGAAAATTTGCACGACCGTTAGAACCCCATTGAAGTCTATGGGACTCAAACATTCGAAATCAAAAGTGCTAATTTTAAAGGCTAATTTGCATGGTATTGTCCTAAAAAAGGTTTGGGGACCCGGGTCCTGCCCCAGGGGACATGTATCAATGCAAAAAAAAGTTTAGCTTTAGGTGTACACTGTGCAGAGGACACAGTACACTAACTGTAAATACTGTAGCTGCCTGCCTGTGGTATTAATAGGATCAGAAGAACACCACTAATTTTCTTCAGGTAGCTTTAGGTGCACACTGTGTTAAAGTTAAATAAATATGTGCAAAAAGAAATATAAATGTGTATACATCAGTATACGAATAAAAATACAATCATAAGTATACTACTCCCCAAAAAGTTGTTAGTGTTCATCAAATTACAAACTGTGCAATGTATACATAACCAAGTTAAAGTTATCTACTAAAATAAAAGTTAACAGTAAGTGTCCATAAAAAGTGACTTAGTGCTCCATCCGATTGGTGAAGATCCTCTTTAACCACATGCCGACCGGGCCATAGCCGAAAGACAGCTACAGCGCAGTCGGCTTATCCTGGGAGGACGTCCATGGTCATCCTCCCAGAATCCTGCTCTTGCGCGCCCCCTGGGACGTGCACCCGAGAACATCCGTCACCGCCGGGTCCAGAGGACCCGACGCATCACGGATCACGGTAAAACTGCCACTGATCGCGGACGTTTACCATGTGATCGCTCCGTCAAATGACATGACATGACGCCGGTTCCTCTCCTCCCCTCTGTGTACTGATCGGTACAGAGTCGGAGGAGCGGGGGAGGGATCGGATGGTAGCAGTGCTGTGGGCTGGATGTGTAGTGCCCATAGCACTGCTCAGTGACAAATACAGTCACATCCATAGGTGTGCGCACAGGGTGTGCCAGGTATGCCCAGGCACACCCTAATCCCCCCATGCGCATTAGTGTTATCGTTCTGTGTAGCAACAGGAACGTGGGAAAGATCTCCCTCTTACCGGCTCTGCCATAAAAGAAGTGTTTATCCTTTTCTCTTTCACTGTGCCAGCAGGGAGATCAATGTGCCGGGGTCAGATCTATGTAGATACATACGCATGCATGTGTGTTTGAGCTTAAGGGTGCACACGCTAATGCATTAGGCTGCGCACACCTATGGTCACATCCATGGATCCATCCATCCATGCTCAGCCATCCCTCCATACTCTAATGCCCTGCAATACCCAGCACTACCCTGCAATATTCTGCACTACTCTACAATACCCTACAATACTCTGCAATACCCCACAATACTCTGCAATACCCCACAATACTCTGCAATACCCCGCAATACTCTGCAATACCCCACAATACTCTGCAATACCCCACAATACTCTGCAATACCCTGCAATACTCTGCAATACTCTGCAATACCCTGCAATACCCCGCAATACTCTGCAATACCCTGCAATACCCCGCAATACTCTGCACTACCCTGCAATACTCTGCAATACTCTGCAATACCCCGCAATACTCTGCAATACCCTGCAATACTCTGCACTACCCTGCAATACCCCACAATACTCTGCAATACCCTGCAATACCCCGCAATACTCTGCAATACCCTGCAATACTCTGCACTACCCTGCAATACCCCACAATACTCTGCAATACCCTGCAATACCCCGCAGTACTCTGCAATACCCTCCAATACTCTGCAATACTCTGAAATACCCCCTAATACTCTGCAATACCCTGCAATACTCTGCACTACCCTGCAATACTCCGCAATACCCCGCAATACTCTGCAATACCCTGCAATACTCTGCACTACCCTGCAATACTCTGCACTACCCTGCAATACTCCGCAATACCCCGCAATACTCCGCAACACCCCGCAATACTCTGCAATACCCCGCAATACTCCGCAATACTCCGCAATACCCTGCAATACTCTGCAATACCCCGCAATACTCTGCAATACCCCACAATACTCTGCAATACCCCGCAATACTCTGCAATACCCTGAACTACCCTGAAATACTCTGCAATACTCTGCAATACCCCGCAATACTCTGCACTACCCTGCAATACTCTGCACTACCCTGCAATACCCCACAATACTCTGCAATACCCTGCAATACCCCGCAATACTCTGCAATACCCCGCAATACTCTGCAATACTCTGCAATACCCCGCAATACTCTGCAATACCCTGCAATACTCTGCACTACCCTGCAATACCCCACAATACTCTGCAATACCCTGCAATACCCCGCAATACTCTGCAATACCCTGCAATACTCTGCACTACTCTGCAATACTCCGCAATACCCCGCAATACTCTGGGTCTTATTGACCCCATATCTCACTGTAAAGAGGACCTGCCATGCCATATTCCTATTATAAGGGATGTTTACATTCCTTGTAATAGGAAAAAAAATTTGGGGGGGGGGGGAAAGTGTCAAACTAATATAAATAAAGTAAAATGAACAATAAAAAGAAAAAAAAATGTTTAAAGTGCCCCTGTCCCCGTGTGCTCGCATGCAGAAGCGAATGCACATGTAAGTCCCGCCCACATATGAAAACGGTGTTCAAACCACACATGTGAGGTATCTCTGCGATCAGTAGAGCGAGAGCAATACCCAATACATACATACAATTTGGCCCTAGACCTCCTCTGTAACTCAAAACATGTAACCAGTAGAAAATTTTAAAGCATCGCCTAGGGGGATTTTTAAGTAGCGAAGTTTGGTGCCATTCCACGAGCGTGTGCAATTTTGAAGGGTGACATGTTAGGTATCTATTTACTCGGCGTAACTTCATCTTTCACATTGTGCAAAAACATTGGGCCAATTTTACTGTTTTATTTTTTTTAAGCACAAAACTGTTTTTTTTCCAAAACTGTTTTTTTTTCCTAAAACAAAGCGTTCAAAAAATTGCTGCGCAAATACCGTGTGAGATAAAAAGTTGGAACAACCGCCATTGTATTCTCTAGGGTCTTTGCAAAAAAAACCATATATAATGTTTTCAGTTTCTATGTAATTTCTAGCAAATAAATGATGATTTTTACATGTAGGAGAGAAATGTCAGAATTGCCCTGGGTGCTCCAGAACACCTGGAGGTGCTCCTCTGCATGTTGGGCCTCAAAATGTGGCCACGCTGTGTAAAAGTCTCACACATGTGGTATCACCGTACTCAGGAGTAATAGCAGAATGTGTTTTGGGGTGTAATTTGTGGTATGCATATGTGGTGTGTGAGAAATAACCTGCTAATATGACAATTTTGTGTAAAAAATAAAAAAAAAATTTAAAAAATCTTGATTTTGCAAAGAATTGTGGGAAAAAAATGACAACTTCAAAAAACTCACCATGCGTCTTTCTAAATACCTTGGAATGTCTTATTTCCAAAAAGGGGTCATTTGGGGGGTATTTGTACTTTTCTGGCATGTTAGGGTCTCAAGAATATAGATAGGCCGTCAGTAATTCAGGTGTGATCGATTTTCAGATATTGGCACCATAGCTTTTGGACTCTATAACTTTCACAAAGACCAAATAATATACACCAATTTGTACTTATTTTTACCAAAGATATGTAGCAGTATAAATTGTGGCCAAAATTTACGAAGAAAAATTACTAATTTGCTAACTTTTATAACAGAAACAAAGAAAATTTCATTTTTTTACTGAATTGTCAGTCTTTTTTCTTTTATAGCACAAAAAAAAAACCCAACAGGGATTAAATACCACCAAAAGAAAGCTCTATTTGAAAAAAAGGACAAAAATTTCATATGGGTACAGTGTTGCATGACTGAGTAATTGTCAATCAAAATGTGAGAGCACCGAAAGCTGAAAATTGGTCTGGTTAGGAAGGGGGTTTAAGTGCCCAGTTGTCAAGTGGTTGAAATTAAACATAAGCAAAAAGTGCTGGCTTTGGTGACAGTGTTCCCCTTATGTGTTTTCACTCACCAGAGCGCCCTCCCCCTGCAGCGGTACAAGCGTGAAGTGTTGATCCCGATTCCGGGGTTACGATATCCCCCCAGTTCCCACCTTCAGAGTATGGAACCGTCCACGGGCGGAGAAAAGGGAAGGAGACTCCACTATCCCCTCTCTCAACGTAGTTCCCGGCCAGGCATCCACATATATGTGTTAAAAAAAGGAAGAAGAAACGATCCGCATAGCGTAACTCCCTCTGACTTCTTAAAAATTAGATGCAAACAAATCCAAAGAATAGAAGTTAAAAAGGAGAGGGAGCTTGCAGACTCTCATTCTCTCCAAACATAGCGGGGAAGCAGCTCTTTCCTGGAGCGGTGCTCGCGTTCCACCAATCATGTGTCCAGAACCACAGCTTCCGACGTAATGCGTATCAAGTTAGTCCTGCTTACGCGTTTCGTCACATGGACGTCATTTGAGGCGCTGCCATCTTGATACACCATACGCCTTATATCTCGGGTGTAGTTGTCACTGTAGCCAATCACATGCTGTATGCCGCTAACAAGCAGAAAGCAGACCAAATTGAAATCTCCCATGTACGCCACCAGAAAAATCCAAATAGTGATACTCATCTTGCGCCCCCTATGGTTGTAAAGGAGAAATACCCCCATCTTATAGGTATAATTTAAACCCTCTTTAAGCGCCATCTAGTGGCATGGAACAAAAAAAAAAAGAAAATGCTCATACAGAGTAGCAGTGACAAAAATAAACCGGTGGAATTCAAATATTATATGATAAAAATATTAATAAATACCCAAGAACAATATTGTTTTTTAACCAACCAATAAATTACATAAAGATGGACATGGCCTGAGGAAATCTAGTGTTACATTAAAATTAAAAAATATATAAAAAATATAAAAAATATTAAAAATACAAGAGGAATTTTATTGAATGCTATAAAAATATTAACATATATATATTAAAAATATATATATTAAAAGATATATATAAAAAATATATATATATAAATTATATATATCTAAAGGAGGAGAAGAAGAGTATGCCTTTTCTAAATAGGAATAGAATTAAAAATTAAATCACTGCACCCATCTAGGTATCTCAAGGGTAATTAGAAGAAACAGATATACAGGCATACCCCACTTTTAAGTACACAATGGGGTTTATTTACTAAAGCTGGAAAGTGCAAAATCAGGCTCACTTTTGCATAGAAACCAATGAGCTTCTAACCCCAGCTTGTTCAATTAAGCTTTTGTAATAAAACCTGGAAGCTCATTGGTTTCTATGCAGAAGTGAGCCTGATTTTGCACTTTCCAGCTTTAGTAAATAAACCCCATTGTGTACTTAAAAGTGGGGTATGCCTCTATATATATATATATATATATATATATATATATACACACATATATATACTTGTATAAATATTACATGGAAATTCTTTACAGGAGCTCACTCTCTGTATTGAGGATAGTGGGTGGTAAGGAAATAGAGTTCTATACAAGGGATTTGCTAATTCTAACAGTACGTAAAATACCTCATTATTAAAAATTAGATAAGAAACAGTTAAGATCAATGTCCACATTTAGCTCTCTAGGCACTAAACTCCCTAGGCCAGTGTTTCTCAACTCCAGTCCTCAAGGCGCCCCAACAGGTCATGTTTTCAGGATTTCCATTATTTTGCACAGGTGATTTGATCAGTTTCACTTCCTTAGTAATTACCACAGCTGAAAACATGACCTGTTGGGGCGCCTTGAGGACTGGAGTTGAGAAACACTGCCCTAGGCGATATATCCACTTAGTTTCGTTCTGGGACACTTTTATTCTTTTGTTTCCACCTCTCCAATGATCACTGATCAAATCAATACTATAGAAAATTAATCCTGTGGGATCTCTGTTATGGAACTCATTGAAGTGTCTAGAAAGGTTATGTTTCGGAAAGCCTTTCCTAATATTATTTATATGTTTACATGAATATATGACTCAGAGGGTTGGCCGTGTCATTGCCAGCATCCCTTGTAATTTTTAGAACTAGATGTGTACCTCAAAATGGGATTTTAAGGGCAATGCAGAAATTGGCAGTGTTGAATTATAATTAAAAAGAAGTTTATTGATACAAAAACGAACAGGATATACATGAACATACACATTGATCTATAGTTATAAAAACATCAGATATATGGAAACATATGATGCATCCTACTGCTAGTTACAAGTACCACCCCCGATAGGTGTGATGGCGTCCTGATAGCAGATTTCCAACGCGTTTCAACTTATTGTAAGGATAAAGTCTTCCTCAAGGAGGGACTGCATCACATTATTTGCATTTAACTGTGAAAAATCGCTTTCCCAGTGCTGGCAGGGGTCATTTGCATTTAACTGTGAAAAATCGCTTTCCCAGTGCTGGCAGGGGTCCTAACACATGGTTGTCAATGCTGCTCAAATATCCTCTACGGGATGGCCTGGTGTATTGTGAAGAAACCAGTATTTGGCAGTCGTGATAATTAAACAACTTAAATTGATTGTGTCGGGTGTATTGTTCCAAGTGGCAGGGAGCTCTGGTCCTGGAGTACCTCTCTGTAACAAAGCCAGTTGTGGAATGCTTTGTTACAGAGAGGTACTCCAGGACCAGAGCTCCCTGCCACTTGGAACAATACACCCGACACAATCAATTTAAGTTGTTTAATTATCACGACTGCCAAATACTGGTTTCTTCACAATACACCAGGCCATCCCGTAGAGGATATTTGAGCAGCATTGACAACCATGTGTTAGGACCCCTGCCAGCACTGGGAAAGCGATTTTTCACAGTTAAATGCAAATGACCCCTGCCAGCACTGGGAAAGCGATTTTTCACAGTTAAATGCAAATAATGTGATGCAGTCCCTCCTTGAGGAAGACTTTATCCTTACAATAAGTTGAAACGCGTTGGAAATCTGCTATCAGGACGCCATCACACCTATCGGGGGTGGTACTTGTAACTAGCAGTAGGATGCATCATATGTTTCCATATATCTGATGTTTTTATAACTATAGATCAATGTGTATGTTCATGTATATCCTATTCGTTTTTGTATCAATAAACTTCTTTTTAATTATAATTCAACACTGCCAATTTCTGCATATTATTTATATGTTCTCTAATTCTGACAAAAAGAGGCCTAGTAGTTCTTCCCACGTACTGTAATCGGCATGGCCATTCGATCACATATGTGACGTGGGTACTGTCACATGTGATCAATTCCCTAATTTGGTACTCTCTTCCAGTTCTAGATTTAAAAAATATCCTTTTTCTTGGCTGTTTTCTACTCACACGACAGGGTAGGCATTTTTGGCACCTGTAGAAACCTTTCATTTGAGGGAACAGTTTTATAGTGTTAGGTGGATCAACTATATTTTGTACCAGCTGGTTTCTCAGATTGGGGGCCTTTTTGTAGATAAATCTTGGCTTCTTTGAGAGTATTTTCGCCAAGACTCTATCAGATTTCAGGATCGGCCAATACTTCCTGATGATGTGTTCCTAATTAGAAAAGGCATACTCTTCTTCTCCTCCTTTAGATATATATACCGTAATTTAGATATATTTTTATATATATATATATATATATATCTTTTAATATATATATTTTTAATATTTTTATAGCATTCAATAAAATTCCTCTTGTATTTTTAATATTTTTTATATATTTTTTAATTATAATGTAACACTAGATTTCCTCAGGCTATGTCCGTCTTTATGTAATTTATTGGTTGGTTGAAAAAACATTATTGTTCTTGGTATTTATTAATATTTTATCATATAATATCTGGATTGCACCGGGTTGTTTTTGTCACTGCCACTCTGTATGAGCATTTTCTTTTTCTTTTTGTTCCATGCCACTAGATGGCGCTTAAATAGGGTTTAAATTATACCTATAAGATGGTGTATTTCTCCTTCACAACCATAGGGGGCGCCAGATGAGTATCACTGTTTGGATTTTTCTGGTGGCGTACATGGGGGATTTCAATTTGGTCTGCTTTCTGCTTGTTAGCGGCATACAGCATGTGATGGCAAGATGGCAGCGCCTCAGGTGACGTCCGTGTGATGAAACGCGTAAGGCGGGACTAACTTGATACGCATTACATCATATCCGGAAGCTGTGGTTCTGGACACATGATCGGTGGAACGCAAGCTCCGCTCCAGGAAAGAGCTGCTTCCCTGTGATGTTTGGAGAGTATGAGAGTCTGCGAGCTCCCTCTCCTTTTTAACTTCTATTCTTTGGATTTGTTTGCAACTAATTTTTAAGAAGTCAGATGGAGTTACGCTATGCGGATCATTTCTTTTTCCTTTTTTAACACATATATGTGGATGCCTGGCCGGGAATTACGTTGAGAGAGGGGATAGTGGAGTCTTCTTCCCTTTTCTCCACCCGTGGACGGTCCCGTACTCTGAAGGTGGGAACTGGAGGGATATCATAACCCCGGAATCGAGATCAACACTTCACGCTGGTACCCCTGCAGGGGGAGGGCGCTCTGGTGAGTGAAAACACATAAGGGGAACACTGTCACCAAAGCCAGCACTTTTTGCTTATGTTTAATTTTAAAGAGGATCTTCACCAATCGGATGGAGCACTAAGTCACTTTTTATGGACACTTACTGTTGACTTTTATTTTAGTAGATAACTTTAACTTGGTTATGTATATATTGCACAGTTTGTTAATTTGATGAACACTAACAACTTTTTGGGGAGTAGTATACTTATGATTGTATTTTTATTTGTATACTGATGTATACACATATATATTTCTTTTTGCACATATTTATTTAAGCACCTGTCACTATATATCGTCCCATAATAGGAAGGAATAATTTTTTGTGGGATACACATGCTTTTTTACTGTATATATGTATATTATATATATATATACACATATATAATATATATACATATATTTTCATGGTTTATACACATTTAAATTAATTGTTTTCACAAAAACAGCGCCATTCCCTATCCTTTGTTTTTTAATAAGTTTATTAATAGCATGCAATGCCAAGCTGCGGTTTCTAAAGCAAGCAAAGTCCTTTCTTGTATTAGGAGAGGTATGGACTCCAGAGAGAGAGATACAATTTTGCCCCTGTACAAATCATTAGTAAGACCACATCTGGAATATGCAGTTCAGTTTTGGGCACCAGTTCTCAAAAAGGATATCAAGGAACTGGAGAAAGTGCAGAGAAGGGCAACCAAACTGATAAGAGGCATGGAGGAACTCAGTTATGAGGAAAAATTAGAGGAACTGAATTTATTCTCTCTTGAGAAGAGGAGATTAAGGGGGGATATGATCAACGAGTATAAATACATAAGTGGTTATATAATGAACTTGGTGTTGAGTTACTCACTTTAAGGTCATCACAGAGGACAAGTGTGCATTCTTTACGTCTAAAGGAAACAAGATTTCATCTCCAAATACGGAAAGGTTTCTTCACAGTAAGAGCTGTGAAAATGTGGAATAGACTCCCTCCAGAAGTGGTTCTGGCAAGCTCAGTAGATTGCTGTAAAAAAGACCTGAATTCTTTCCTAAATGTACACAATATAACTGGGTACTGACATTTATAGGCAAAGTTGAGCCAGGCAAAAAATCTGATTGCATCTCGGGGGATCAGGAAGGAATTTTTCCCCCTGCTATAGCAAATTGGATCATGCTTTGCTGGGGTTTTTCGCCTTCCTTCAGGATCAACTGTGGGTATAGGATTGTGTATATAGGATTGTATGATTTGTTTTTATTATTGGTTGAACTGGATGGACTTGTGTGTTTTTTCAACCTAACGATGCAACTATGTAAAAGTGGGCTGACAAGCCCAGACTGGCGTGGCATCACTAAAATTGCTTCTACCCCTGAATGTTAGTGATTAACCCCTACACTACCAGTCTCAATCTATTAACTTACACGCGTATAACTAATAAACAGTTGTGACCAATTTAAACCAATAAAAAAATGTTTTAAAAGCAAGAGTAAAGATTGTTAAAAAAGAAAAAAAATGTCATCCTGCAAGGCAATGTATGTAATGCATACTAGCACATTATGAGAGACTTACTTTAAAACAAAACCCTTCAGCAGTGTGCTGTAACCGCTGACAGGGCTCCCATCTTCACCTGGTTTTCCTTCCTACATAGTTACATAGTAGGTGAGGTTGAAAAAAGACACAAGTCCATCAAGTCCAACCTATGTGTTTGATTATATGTCAGTATTACATTGTATATCCCTGTATGTTGTGGTCATTCAGGTGCTTATCTAATAGTTTCTTGAAACTACCGATGCCCCCCGCTGAGACCACAGCCTGTGGAAGGGAATTCCACATCCTTGGCGCTCTTACAGTAAAGAACCCTCTACGTAGTTTAAGGTTAAACCTCTTTTCTTCTAATTTTAATGAGTGGCCATGAGTTTTGTTAAACTCTCTTCTGCAAAAAAGTTTTATTCCTATTGTGGGGTCACCAGTACGGTATTTGTATATTGAAATCATATCCCCTCTCAAGCGTCTCTTCTCCAGAGAGAATAAGTTCAGTTCTCGTAACCTTTCATCATAACTAATATGCTCCAGACCCTTTATTAGCTTTGTTACCCTTCTTTGTACTCACTCCAATTCCAGTACTTTCTTCCTGAGGACTGGTGCCCAGAACTGGACAGCATACTCTAGGACCAGAGTCTTGTAGTGCAGGAGAATTATCGTTTCATCTCTGGAGTTGATCCCCTTTTTAATGCATGCCAATATTCTGTTTGCTTTGTTAGCAGCAGCTTCGCATTGCATGCCATTGCTGAGCCTATCATCTACTAGGACTAGGGATGAGCTTCGAGTTCGAGTCGAACCCATGTTCGACTCGAACATCGCATGTTCAACCGATCGTTGAATTGCGAACTATATGGGCCATTTGCGCCAAATTCGAGTGGCGCGTCACGGCCCATAATTCACTGCGGCATCGCAGTGCATTGCTGGCTGATGATTGGCCAAGCATGCACTATGACCCGCATGCTTGGCCAATCACAGCGCCGTCTGTACAGAGAGCCGTAATTGGCCAAAGCCAGGGTGGCTTTGGCCAAATATGGCTCAGGGGGTTTAGTACACGCCCCACACTATATAAGGCCGCCTTCACGTCGGCCCTGTGTAGTGTGTTCCGACGTTGAGAGAGAGAGAGATAGAGAGAGACAGTGTCATTTGATTTAAGTTAGATTAGGCAAGCGAGTCAGTTACCTGCACTTACAGTGTATTGTGTATATACAGTGGGGACGGAAAGTATTCAGACCCCCTTAAATTTTTCACTCTTTGTTATATTGCAGCCATTTGCTAAAATCATTTAAGTTCATTTTTTTTCCTCATTAATGTACACATAGCACCCCATATTGACAGAAAAACACAGAATTGTTGACATTTTTGCAGATTTATTAAAAAAGAAAAACTGAAATATCACCTGGTCCTAAGTATTCAGACCCTTTTCTCAGTATTTAGTATTAATAAATCTGCAAAAATGTCAACAATTCTGTGTTTTTCTGTCAATATGGGGTGCTGCGTGTACATTAATGAATGAAAAAAAATGAAAACATGAACTTAGATGATTTTAGCAAATGGCTGCAATATAACAAAGAGTGAAAAATTTAAGGGGGTCTGAATACTTTCTGTTCCCACTGTATATGCATCCTAGGTGTTTTATATATATATATATATATATATATATATATATATATATATATATAAACATGTATACACTGTATTCAGTTTACTAGATCCCTAGATCTGTTCCTGTTATTCTCTTCCTACTGACATTCAGGCAGGTGTTTTTACAGTATTTACAGCTAGCTGTAGTATTTACAAGTTAGTGTAGAGCGTCCTCTGCACAGTGTGCACCTAAAGCTGCCTGAAGAAAATTGGTGGTGTTCTTCTGATCCTATTAGTACTGCAGGCAGCTGCAGTATTTACAAGTTAGTGTAGTGCGTCATCTGCACAGTGTGCACCTAAAGCTACCTGAAGAAAATTGGTGGTGTTCTTCTGATCCTATTAGTACCGCAGGCAGCTGCAGTATTTACAGTTAGTGTAGTGCGTCCTCTGCACAGTGTGCACCTAAAGCTACCTGAAGAAAATTGGTGGTGTTCTTCTGATCTTATTAGTACCGCAGGCAGCTGCAGTATTTACAGTTGGTGTATCGCGTCCTCTGCACAGTGTGCACCTAAAGCTACCTGAAGAAAATTGGTGGTGTTCTTCTGATCCTATTAGTACCGCAGGCAGCTGCAGTATTTACAGTAAGTGTACTGCGTCCTCTGCACAGTGTGCACCTAAAGCTACCTGAAGACAATTGCTGTTGTTCCGATCCTATTAACAACATAGGCAGGCAGCTACAGTATTTACAGTTAGTGTACTGTGTCCTCTGCACAGTGTGCACCTAAAGCTACCTGAAGACAATTGCTGTTGTTCTGATCCTATTAACACCACAGGCAGGCAGCTACAGAATTTACAGTTAGTGTACTGTGTCCTCTGCACAGTGTGCACCTAAAGCTACCTGAAGAAAATTGGTGGTGTTCTTCTGATCCTATTAATACCACAGGCAGGCAGCTACAGTATTTACAGTTAGTGTACTGTGTCCTCTGCACAGTGTGCACCTAAAGCTACCTGAAGAAAATTGGTGGTGTTCTTCTGATCCTATTAATACCACAGGCAGGCAGCTACAGTATTTACAGTTAGTGTACTGTGTCCTCTGCACAGTGTGCACCTAAAGCTACCTGAAGAAAATTGGTGGTGTTCTTCTGATCCTATTAGTACCACAGGCAGGCAGCTGCAGTATTTAAAGTTAGTGTACTGCGTCCTCTGCACAGTGTGCACCTAAAGCTACCTGAAGACAATTGCTGTTGTTCTGATCTTATTATTACCACAGGCAGGCGGCTGCAGTTTTTACAGTTAGTGTACTGTGTCCTCTGCACAGTGTGCACCTAAAGCTACCTGAAGACAAATGCTGGTGTTCTTATACTAATAATACTACAGGCAGGCAGTTGATTCTGCTAGCTGCAGTATCAGTATATATATACATCCCAGCTTTGCGCAGCTACATCTCACTGCAGGCCATTAGTATGTCTGGAAGACCAACAAGGAGAGGCAAATAGCCACAAGCCAATAAAAGAGGGCAAGCAGGCCCTGTGTCTAGAGGCAACAGTGCTGGTCGTGGAGACGGTGCATCCTCATTAGCATGTGGCCGTGGGACATGCTTGTCTTTTTTTTCGGCAGCTGGCCGCGTTGAGCCACAACATGCGCAAGACTTGATAGAGTGGATTACCAAGCCGTCTTCATCCTCCTCATCCTCTCTCACCCAGGTTCAGGGTACTTTGTCTGGCAAAGCAGCTGCCAACGCGGCCTCTTCCCTCGGCTCAATGGCATCAATCACTCCTTCCCTAGCCCCACCATGTCCTCCTGAGGAGTCCCCCAAACTGTTTGACCACAGTGTTGGGTACATGCTCCAGGAGGATGCCCAGCGTTTTTTAAGGCTCCGATGATGGTACCCAGCTAGAGGAAGGCAGTAACGTGAGCCCAGAGAGAGGGGGTGCCCAAGAAGGACAGCAATTTTGGCAGTCATGTTCCCCCAGCTGCAGCATACTGCCAGCTTTGCTCCAGTGATAAGGAGGGAGGGGATGATGAGGTCACTGACTCCACGTGGGTGCCTGATAGGAGAGAGGTGGAGGAGAAGGAGGAGGAGGAGGAGGGACATCTACAACAAGGCAGGGTGCCCTCCAGGAGCCAGCTTAAGGGCAGCACATCGACTGCATCACACCGCAGAGCTCTGCATGTGCAGGGTGCTGCTGTCTCTGCGCGCTATTCCAAAAGTTCTTTGGTGTGGGCCTTTTTTGGGAAGAGTGCATCAGATCCCACCACTGCTATTTGCAACATATGTCTCAAGCGTATTTCACGTGGCCAAAACATCACCCGCTTGGGCACCACATGCTTGACCAGACATATGTTGACCTGCCATGCAGTTCGTTGGCAAGCGTACCTAAAAGACCCACACCAAAGAACAAAGAGGACCTCTCCTTGCTCCTCATCAGCTGGGATCTCCAACCCCTCTATACCTTCAGTCCTCTCTGAGACCTGCACTGAGAGGAATGAAGGTGTAGAATTAGGTGTGTCACAGCCAAGTACTTGGGGGCAATCTGCTATCGGTACACCGTCGTCAGATTGTACCAGGCAAATTTCCCTGCCCAGCTGCTGCACCGCCGAAAGAAGTTAACTTCCAGCCATCCACATGCCCAGCGGTTGAATGCTAGCTTGGCTAAATTGTTAGCATTTCAATTGCTGTCTTTTCAGTTGGTAGACTCTGCCCCCTTCCGTGAGTTTGTGGAATGTGCGGTTCCTCAGTGGCAGGTTCCCAAACGCCACTTTTTCTCACGGAAGGCGATTCCGGCTCTCTAGCAGCATGTGGAAGGCAATGTCTTGGCCTCGCTGGACAGGGCGGTCAGCGGTAAGGTGCATATTACCTCTCACTCATGGTCCAGCAGGCATGGACATGGACGTTACCAATCTTTCACGGTGCACTGGGTGACTCTTCTGGCAGCTGGGAAGGATGCAGGACAGGGTGCGGTAGTGTTGGAGGTTGCTCCATCACCACGCCTCCAAAATTCTACTAGTGGTGATTCTGCCACACCTCTCTCCTCCACCCCCTCCTCTTCTTCTTCCTCCATGGCTTCTTCCTGTGCTGATTTGTCCTCGGAACCAGCGGTGCTCTGTAGGCGTTCAAGGGGCTACGCAAGCACGCAGGCAAAGAGATGCCATGCGGTGCTTGAGCTGGTGTGCTTGTGGGACAGGAGCCACACTGGGGCAGAGATTCTGTCAGCTCTGCAGGGGCAGGTTCAGAGGTGGTTGACGCCACGCCAGCTTAAGGCAGGTATGGTGGTTTGTGACAATGGCACCAACCTCCTCTCCACCCTCCGACAGGGATAACAGACCCATGTGCCCTGTTTGGCTCATGTCCTTAACTTGGTGGTGCAGCGTACCCGGGCTTACAGGATGTCCTAAGGCAGGCCAGGAAAGTCTGTGTGCATTTCCGCAGGTCATATAATGCCAGTGGTCGGCTGGCTGACCTCCAAAAGGAATTTAACCTGCCCAAAAACTGCCTAATCTGTGACATGCCCACCAGGTGGAACTCAACATTGGCCATGCTGCAGCAGCTACACACGCAGCAGAGGGCCATCAATGAGTACCTATGCGACTATGGCACCAGAACAAGGTCAGGGGAGCTTGTTTTTTTTCCCCACGCCAGTGGGCTATGATCAGGGATGCATGCACTGTCCTGTCACCATTTGAGGAGGCCATGAGGATGGTGAGCAGTGACAGTGCATGCATCAGTGACACTGTCCCTCTTGTCCACCTGTTGGAGCACATGCTGCGTGGAATAATGGACAGGGCACTTGAGGCAGAACAGAGGGAGGAAGAGGAGGACTTCCTTACCTCTCAAGGCCCCCTTCATCCAGACAGTGTTCCTGCGTGCCCGCCGATCACACAGGAAGAGGAGCAGGAGGAGGATTGTGTCGGCATGGAGGTGGTGCCTGGCACTTAGCATCAGCGCCAGTCTACAAGGGATCATTTTCAGTCCAAAGTAACCCATGGACTTGTACGTGGCTGGAAGGAGGTGGCTGTGGATCATGTCATCTTTAGTGACCCAGAGGACTCTGGACCGAATGCCTCAGCAAACCTACACTTCATGGCCTCCCTGATCCTGCAAAGCCTGCGGAAGGATCCTCGTATTCGTGGTATCAAGGGGAGGGATGATTACTGGCTGGCAACCCTCCTTGATCCACGTTACAAGGGTAAGGTTGTGGACTTTATCTTGCCGTCTCAGAGGGATCAGAGGATGAAATATCTTCGGGGGGCCTTGCAGAAAGGTTTGTGCAACGCGTTTCCAGAGCCTGGGAGGTTACAATTTCCTGGTCCTCCTGGACAACACGTTGCTGAGGCTTCGGTCAGTCACAGAAGGAGCGGTGGAGAAGGTGGCTGTCTGATCAATGCGTTCAGACAATTTTTTAATCTGCAGCTCCAAGGTCTGATTGCTTCCAGCAACCATCGCCAGCGTCTGATTCACATGGTGCAGGATTACCTAGGGGCAAGATCAGACTTGGACACCTTTCCCACCAAAAATCCTCTAGGTTACTGGGTCTTAAGAATGGATCACTGGCCAGAGCTTGCACAGTATGCAATTGAGCTACTGGCCTTTCCTGCATCCATCGTTCTTTCGGAACGCACATTCAGTGCTGCTGGAGACTTTATAACCGATCGCAGGGTGCGCCTGTCCACCAAATCGGTCGATCGGCTGACCTTCATAAAAATTATTAAGTCTTGGATCACCAGCTACCAAGTACCTGATGCTGATGTAACCGATTGATTTTTTTTTTTAATGTGAGATCCCTTCAAGACTGCCTATGCTAATGCTGAGTGACTATCCTGTTATGCTTAGTCACAATCCTCTTCCTCCTCAATTTTCATGCTGATAGCGTGTAAGAACATTTTTGGTTTTGGGCACCGCCACCAGTGCCCATGGCCCAATTTTTCAGCCCCTGTTTAACAGGGGCGTGTAATTACAATTTTTGATGCAATACTTTGCAGCAGGGCTCATTCCTGCACTCCAACGAAAGTATCTGTGAGGGGTTGCAGTGTTGTGGCACCAACACCAGTGTCCAAAGCCCAATTTTTCTGCCCCTGTTCAACAGGAACATGTAATTACAATTCTTGATCTAATATTTCACAGCAGGGCCCATTCCTGCACCCACCAAGAGTAACTGTGAGGGCTTACAGTGTTGTGACAACACCACCACCACCACCACCAAAGGCCCAATTTTTCTGCCCCTGTTCAACAGGTGCATGTAATTACAATTCTTGATCTAATGTTTCACAGCAGGGCCCATTCCAGCGCCCACCAAGAGTAACTGTGAGGACTTACAGCACCACCACCACCAAAGGCCCAATTTTTCTACCACTGTTCAACAATGGCATGTAATTACAATTCTTGATCTAATATTTCACAGCACGGCCCATTCCTGCGCCCACCAAGAGTAACTGTGAGGGCTTACAGTGTTGTGGCAACACCAACACCTAAGGCCCCAAGTTCTGCAGAGTATATAGGGCAGGCCCCTACTTTCAAACATCCAACTTACAAACGACTCCTACATGCAAACGGAAGGAGACAACAGTAAGTGAGATGAAATCTACCCCTAGGAATGGAAATTCTCTCTTGTAAGAGTTAATATGGGAAAAACGTGTCTCCTCTTCACTGATGCTTTATCACCATTCTTTGTTTCACTAAAAACCCCAAATTTTCAAAAAACATTTGTCATTGGCACAGAAAGTGAGGTGAAATCTTCTAAAGAGGTGCACAGACAGCAAAACAAATATTACAGGGGTGATAACCCTTCCCTATGTTTTCCAAAAAGCTAAAAAATAGATTTTTTGGCTGGAGCTACACTCTAAAAATGTACCAGTTCAAAATTACAAACACATTTTACTTAACAACAACCTTACAGTCCCTGTCTTGTTTGCACCGCCTGTATACTGCTGCTCAGAGCATATAGGGCCTGGGGGTCCCACGCCTTTCCTTTTTTCAATTTGGGTGCGGGGTTCCCCTTAAAATCAATAGAAGACCCAAAGGGCCTGGTAATGGACTGTGGGGGGGTACCCATGCCATTTGTCCCACTAATTTTCATCCATATTGCCGGGACGCGACATTACGTTAAAACCGCAAGCAGTTATAAAAGACTTTTGAATGTGAAAAGTGTCCTTCGCGCTATCACTACCATGTACAAAATATTAAAATTGTTAAATAGGATAAATGCAGCAAAATCTCAAGTGTGTACTGTGACACATGTAAAATGAAAATAGTAGAAAAACGTGATCTCGCGCAGTGATCCTATCCCCCGGGATCCTTCCTCTAGGTAAAATGGTGTTTGGAAAGGTGTATAAAATAAATTAAATGATAATAAATGGTGACGTGAAAATACTATTGATTAGCATAAGTGCATGAGTATACCAACATTCTATAGTGAACTCTTAAGTGGTAAAAAAATAATAAAATATACTTAACTAATGACAAATAAATATTAGTGCAAAATTAGTGCTACCATACACAACGGTACATATGTTCTGGTATATCATAAAAATTCAAGCCAAAAAAGGATAGAGGGATAAAGTCCTTAATAGTGGATGAATTATAATGGAAAGTTCAAAATATAGATATAGTATGAGTCCAATATTAAATATCTTAGTGGAGTACTATAATAATATTGCCCTCCTGAAATTTCTGTAGGTATGGTTTCTCAAAACTCTCACCTCAAAGCTGTGGTGTCATGGCTGTTTGTGAGTAATAATCCATAGATGTCGTCACCGCTGTTGGTAAATGCTGCTGGTCATGGATCTCTCCTCTGGGATCGCCTGCTGTAGCTTCTAAAAAAGCTGCAGTAAGATCAGCTCGGCATTGGGGGTGAAAGAGGGAGAGAAGAAAGGGGGCTCCACTAGTGTAGTATGTCAAATTATGTTGAAATTTATTAGGTGTAAAAATAGACTCTTACATTTCAACAAAAGTTAAAAAGCAGATACAGCAAAACTGAGTTAGTGTGGCGCTTTCAGCGCACTCTCACTTCTCTTCCTGTGCTCTTCTCGCTCCGGCCAATCCCTACGTGTTACGACACATCACGTGTCTTCATCTGGGGAACCAGATTGGTTGTTCTATTCTGTGTTAAATAGCGAGGTACCGGAAGTATTGTAGCGGCCATCTTAACTGTGGTCAGTGCTGAATTTGCATGGCGGCCATTTTCCCTTAGATCGATGGATAATATAAATTGGCCATTTTATTGTGGCTAAAGTGTCATTTGTCTCTACATGCAAATCCGAATGTCTGCAGCCATTTTTTTGGTAGGGAGCATTTACATATGGAGTGGAGTATCTGTGGTTGTTTCTCGTATGTCACGTGGATAAATAAAATAAACTAAAAGCCAAATATTAACTCGGGAAAGAGATATTAACTCTGTGAGTGAATATAATAAATTGTATAGATGGATGTATATCAGTTTGAGTGGTATAGGACACCAAAGGGATAAGTATATATAATGATAAGTGTGCATATAAATAATGTATTTATAAAATAGAATATATATATATATATATATATATATATATATATATATATATATATATATATATATATATATATATATATATATATATACATAACCGGACTAGGATATGTGTAATTTTTAGTCCTGTTATCTGTTACAGGTAGGTTATAAATAAAATAAAGTAAATAATGAATGATATATTATGAAAATGGCTCCTTCATTAAATAATCCTATAGAGACACTGATAAGTATTAGATTAGAAACTAGTGTAAATTTAAGATGGGCTAATTCAGTTATA